>OY757027.1:64436434-64477301 GCA_963580285.1 Lucinisca nassula | reverse complement strand
ACTGTCGCAAATTTGACGTAATCCACACCGCGTTACATACGCAAATGCATTAGAAAACGTTATGTATTACGTAACATCGCTTTGTTCACAGCGCTTTTCGCATTGTGCATAGAGAACATTTTTTAACACAACAAAATAATAAATGCATCAGAATGGGGATAACTGTATTGAAAATTGTCATTTTAAGAGGTAAATGGGTGGTTTTACATTCGCAAAATTTCTTTTTTGGGCTCCACTTACGCATTGTGATGAGATCAAAACCGGCGATTTACCTGCCCTAATGGCAATTTTGAATATACTTATTCCCTATTTGTACATTGTACATAATTACATTACGCCAACGACCAGCGATTGGACGCTTGTAGCTTGATTAAGCTACAAATGTACATGTATTACATGTGTGGACAATCGACGAAAGTTGTTCTGGAAGTTCGCGGACTTTCATAAGTTAAAACTATTGTATAAAGATATGGGCTTGAAATTTTATGACTCAAAACCCAATCCAAGGCAGACTTGATTGCAATAGAAGGATTCCTTTTTGTTCATTCCTCCGCTTATTGTACGGATCCTCAGTAACGAATTGCCGTGTAGTCCCCAGAACAAGTTAAAATGTCTTAAGTGTTAATGAATAGTTGTTTAATCTAGCAATGTTCAAAATAAACGCAGCCACAAAAATGGTGAGGCTTCTCTGACGTTATTTACAACCTTATTTCCCTATTTTTCTTTGGTTGCATTAATTGTATAGTAGCTAGAAAGAAGACTTGGTGTTGAAACACAGAGCGGATGGTTGATCGGCCAATTTCGGCCAGCGATGGCCCAGTTTAGCCTGTGCGTATTCGGACAAGCTGACAGGCTGAACAGAGTCATCGCATGTCGCTTAAGTAATTTTTTGGACTGCATCTTTCTTTGATCATGAAATCTTTTCCATGGCCATTTTCACCCGTACGCTTTTTCAAGAAAAGCAGTTGTCAGTTTCTTTCGAAAAACAAACAACAACCATACACCGGCTAAACACAGTGTTAGAAATTAACTTGTTTGGAAGTAGCAAGTTGTTGCTGCCTGGTCAGAAAGTAGGTAGCAAAAAGTATATACTTGGCAGCAAAATGTGTCATTCCAGTAGGAGCCCTACTTCCCCAAACACTAAACACGTTTAGCTGATGACATTTTCACAGAATTTGGTCTTATGTTTCAGCAAAAATAAAACTTGACACTATATATGAATCGTATGTTCTAGCAGACGATTCACATAAAGTGTCAAGCCTTACTTCTTGCAGATGATTCACATTTGCTGATAAACGATATGAAAAAACCCAAAACAAACAAACAAAAAAAACAACAAACAAAAAAAAAAAAAAAAAAAACATTTGCACACAACACTTCATGTAAGTAATTTTTGGACCATTAGCTATCATTATAAACAAGGTAGCAACTTTTTGTTACCATTTTTTCGACCAAATTTAAGGGAAAAAATTTGCTACAATGTACTTGTTACTGTTAATTTCGAACCATCTAACAGCTTATGTGCCAGCCTGCCCTGAAAAAGTGTGGTTGGGTAAAGTG
Source organism: Lucinisca nassula (assembly GCA_963580285.1). NCBI lineage: Eukaryota > Metazoa > Mollusca > Bivalvia > Lucinida > Lucinidae > Lucinisca > Lucinisca nassula. The sequence continues at coordinate 64,475,741 of OY757027.1, read as the reverse complement.
ACAGGCTCGACATGACCCAAACAGTGTAGACTGGTCCAATAAACTCTATAGCATCCAACCAATTTACCAATACGAATACACTCCTATTCAAATATACTGAAAATTTAACCACACAAAAAAAAAAAAAAACAAAAAAAAAAAAAAACGAAAAAATGAATATGCCAATTTTCAGACATAAAAAAGCCTGAAATTCTTCATATTTCTGCTCAAAGCATTGTGTATATTCGTAAGAATCACCTGGTCGAGGCTGTTTTTGCGAGTACCCCGAATCTATAATTATAAACATAAAAAGAAAAAGTAATGTATACCCATGTAAACCCCAGTTTTGCTACATAAACCAATCAACCAACAGATCGACCGACCAACCAAATAAAAATCAAAATTGAGTTACTTTAACAGCAATGAAAACATTCATAAGAAAGAAGATGGGCCATACTACGTAGATTCGGCTAATAAAGCCTCATCAGTGACCCTGTAATGATCCGGCAAAGAAAGCCAGAGGAAACATACTGCAATTTTACGAATTTTGAATAGGCAGTCGATTCAAGGACTGATATAAATCGAAATGGGGTCCAAATAATTAAAAACCTGTCTAGAATGTGAGTCTAAACCAATAATATATTTCTGATTTCTCAGAATATTCACGCTGATCTCAAAGGACCAAAAGTAAAATATAAACTGCACTATGGTTGAACTACAACTCGCCACCAAACTAACCAACCGACTCATCAACCAATCAAACAAACAGCCAGCCAGTCGGACAGCCAGCCAGCCGACCGACCGACTTTACAAAAGTGGAGTTTAAAGGGGATCAAATCTATAAAGGCGTTTTTCCTTAATGACTAACCCATCAACCAACCAACCAACCATCTACCAGCCCATCCCAACGAACCAACCAATCAGCCACCAACCCAACCAAACAGCTAACCCAGCAACCAACCCACCCACACAACCAGCCCAGCCCAGCCCCGGCCAAACAGCCCGGACCAACCAAGCAAGTTGTATCGTTTCTTAGAAGTCAGTCGTTGTTCCAGCTGACCAAGCATCTAACAATATTGTGTTTGGTTGCAAAACACACTTTATAAACTGCTTAAAAGCAGAGCTTGGTTTGAGCACTATGATAGGCAACCCAACATATAATCTGTCTACTTTATCCAAAGATGAAATTCTGCGAAACTACCAATTGGTGATGCTTTCGTTCGGAATTTTCCTCCCAGAGGAAGATATGGACATTTCAAAGTTGTACTGGATTCCTAAGCTTCACAAGAATCTGTACAAGCAGAGATATATCGCGAGTTCAGGAAAGTGCTCAACCAAGCCTCTTTCACAGCTCCTAACACGAATCCTTACTGCAGTTAAAGATGGCCTTCAGAAAAGGTTTCGATTTCTCAACTCTCTACACAACTATTCCTAATGATAAATTGAAATCTAAACTCAAGGAAATCATAAATCAATGTTTCTTCCACAAGAATGGTAACCGTTGCTACCAGTATGTTGTCCTTGGCTACAAAGACACATACTTCGTTCGAGATCACTCTGATGCACCACAAAAGTACACTGATGCAGATGTCATAAAGATGCTGGAATATCTAATTGACAATATTTTCATGGAGTTCAGTATCCTAATATTGGCATACCAATGGGTACTAATTGAGCATCGTTGCTTTCCGACTTGTTCTTGTACTCTTATGAGGCGGAGTTTGTACAAGGTTTCCTCAAAGCAGGCAAGAAACGCCTTGCACAACAATTCAATTTCACCTACAGATATATAGTTGATTTATTGTCTCTGAAAAATGCTAAATTCGCAGAGTACTTGGAATTCATTTATCCGCGTGAACTTGAAATTAAGGAAACAACAGAGACTGCAACCTCCTCCTCATACTTGGATTGTTGTTATCTCTATATTGACAACGGGAAGCTTACTACTAGGCTGTACGATAAACGAGATGACTTCAATTTCCCCATAGTTAACTTTCCCTTCCTGAGCAGTAATATCCTGTCTGCACCAGCATATGGAGTTTACGTTTCACAGTTAATCCGTTATGCTAGAGCCTGTTCCAAGTATCAGGAACGTGGGAAGGTGCTCACTACCAGGTCGTTATGCCAGAGTTATTAAAAAACAAACTGGTATCAGTACTAAAGAATTCTATGGGAGGCACCCTGATCTTGTTGATCCGTACAATGTGGCCATTTCCAGAATTATTTTTGCCAATGAAAAGCCGTAGGTAGACTTCCAAAATCTCGGACATACCCTTCTCGGCATTTACTCCGTTTCTTCGTTCAAGTCGATTGGCATGATGGGCGAAGCTAGCTTACCAATTAATTAATACTTACTATCCTAGGACGCCTGATTACACTCTTCTGGAGTCCATGTCTGTTGATCTGAACATTGATATTTGCCATTTGTCTATGGAGTAATGATTTGGAATAACGCTTTGGTACTACGATCTAAACTACTTCTTCTAATTGTTTGTTGTATATTCCAGGCTACAACAGTACACGCGGAAATATATGTTACCATTGTGGTTATGCTGTTGACAACCCTACACAGTGTGACAAGATCAGAATATGCTCAGCGGATGAGGTGATAAAACATTAGGCTAAGGCACATGTGTGACGCACTTCTAACTTTCATATCTCCAAAACTAATATGTTTTCTTCGAACACTTGGAATATTTTTCTTATGCCTACTTCAAAACATTGATTGTGTGTGGGGGTGCTCGTTAGAACCGCCCCAGTGAGACCGTCCTCACGCATACGAGTATATAAGTCTATGATTTGGAACAGATATAGTAATACAAACGTATACCGCTATACATGTAAATGCCAGTTTTCCCTATATATAAATAAGTTTCCAAGATTGTTCGTTACACACACTTGTACACGCCATGAGCTGGTGCTATTATTTTTACTTTTCAAAACAAATGTTTTTTTTATATACATATATTTTCGGAAAATGTTAAGGGTACAGGAAATATGTGGGTACATCTCTTTCTGAATGCTATTGTTTCCTCTATCTCTAGCGATTAAACCATGAAGAAAACAGTGCACTTTTTGCCTGTGATCAGTCTCAGTAAATTCATGACTCCCATTTGAGTTATGAAAATTGATATTTTTCTTAAGAAATGACAGTATTTTAAAAATATTGGGTTGCAAAGTAAGTGAACCACCCCTTAACCGTTGCTCGTTACCCGTCATTGTTTAAGAAATAGATCAGCTCTAGCTGTGATTTGTTGAGTAATAAATCACAGTTTGGAGGTCAGTTGTAAAGTAGACAAATCACAAGCGCGTAGCGCGCGTGATTTGTCTACTTACAACTGACCGACAAACTGTGATTTTTTACTCAACAAATCACAGGCAAGAGCTGATCTATTTCGATTCTAACACGCTGAAAATCGGCAATAATGTTGTTGTTTCCTTCAAAATCTCACAACCTTTCGCCATTGTTAGAAGAAATCCCGCTAAAATTATCGACTGAAACACATGCATTTATATCCTTTTCTTACGTTTTCGATGCGAGAAAATGACGTTACACCGTCTAACGTCAAGGAAATCGACTAGTGACGTCATAAATTGGGAATTTTAATGACGTCACTCGTCACGCTCTTCCGAGCTGAGATTTGTTGCAGAATAAAACACAGTTATTTTCCATTGCCTATATAGGCGCGCTGTGTTAGAATTATACTTATAAACGTTAAACACATTACTTTTATCACTTATAATTACATGTTTCCTTCCTGTATTTGAGTAAGTGAGTGATTGAGTTTTAAGTCCCACCAACAGCTAAGGTCATATGGAGACGGGACCCCGGTTTAAAGACTCATCCGAAAGTATGGAGAAGCCCGGGATCGATCCTGCGACCCCTGGTTTACAAGGCGAGTGGCGTAACCACTGCACCACGGAGGCTTCTTCCATTATTTGACGAAAAACTCCAGTTTGAGTGCTATATCAAAACAAATATAAGGCATTACGAAAACACGCCTATACAAATACACTGTAATTTTTACTGCCGTCAAATGAAAAACATATTCTGATATTTTTCTTATTTATACTCAAAACATAGATTGTGGGTACTCGTTAGAACCACCTCAATGAGGCGGTTCTAACGTGTTCAAATATAGATTGTGGATACACGGTAGAACCGCCTCAATGAGGCGGTTCTAACGTGTACCCACAATCTTTATTTTGCGCAGAAATAAAACAAATAATGTATACCCCATGTAAACCCCAGTTTAACTGTATTAAAGTGTGATTCAAGGGGGCATGTTTTCGTGTTTTACAGTTTTCCTGTTAACAGCGCAACTTCGTCGTTGACGTTACATTTTTTATCCATTATTTTACAAAAAGGACTCACTCCGTGTTTTGACGGTTAAACTGAAATAAGAAAACGATTGATTGCATGGAGTTTTTTTTATATAAGGGAAGGTATAAAACACGGGAGTAACAGCCGGAAGCCGGGAGTAAAATCCGGGAGTAAAGTTTGATAATCGAATAAAGGTATTAAACATTCACATATCTGGATGAAATTTGGACCAAAAATAGAATATAGACTTTTCTTTTAAATGCATAAAATTTGTAACATTATAGTTAAGTACTTTTCAAGACATTACTGAAATATACGACCATGTCGCAAAATTTTCGCCCGCGAGTAACTTTTGCGGTGGTGACGATGTCAAGCATTTTGCAAAATACGTTCAGTCTGTGGTTTCTACAATAACTAGTTTATATATTATGAATTAAAACATATAAGAGATAAGAAAAATGCAAAAATAAAGTTATTTCATCTCTCCGTCTAGAAAATAATTGACTCGGGAGTGGGCCGGGAATAATTTCTGGGTTGAAATCGGGATTTATTTGCCTTATTCTCGGCCTTATTGCTTATATCATGTTCATTGTATTTCTTAACGTTTCTCAGAAGAAAAGCTGAGACTCAGCATGGAGTACATGTAATTATTTACTTGCCATATCGGGACTCGACACACATCCAAACCCCACCTCACCTCGCGCCCTGCTCATTAACAGGTGTTTGGTTATGTGACCCGGGAACATTAATATTTGGCGCTATTTGTTTTATGGCCGTATAATGCAGATAAGATTACACAAATTACCCCCGCAGTCTGATGAGTGCCTTTGGTATTAGCTGTCAGGGTAGTACGACTACGTTTAAAAGATGCAATGTACAGTCGAACTTTAATGGTTCGAACACCTTTGGGACCTCGAAAATCTGTTCGAGACAGGGGTAGTTCGAGCCACTGAGGGGACTGCCAGGAGGCATAACGAGATACTTTTAGACATCTTTTCGGTGTTCTATAATGAAAATGTATGCTGTGTGTACTAATTAGAATTGCCTCATCGAGGCGATTCTAATGAATACACACAGCATACATTTGCAAGATAAAAGACTAAAATCTCCTAAATCATCCCCTACTATTTCTTATGTAGAGGATTTCGCTTGGGGCTCAAGAATTGGTTCGACACATCCATGGTAAACGAGCCAACGGTGTTCGAGCCATCGACGTTCTACTGTATGTGGCATATAAAGGCAAATAAACGCCGATTTCAACCCAGAAATTACTCCCGGCCTACTCCCGGGTCAATTACTTACTTCACGGAGCGATGAAATAACTTTATTTTTGCATTTGTCTTATCTTTGATATGTTTTAAATTGATAATACATAAATTCATTCTTGTAGCAATCCCAGACTGAATGCTTGACATGGCCAATACCGCAAAAGTTACTCCCGGGCGAAAATTTTGCGACATGCTCATATATTTCGCTTCATATCTTGAACAGTACTCAATTATAAATATAAAACTTATATGCATTTTAAAGTAGTGTCTATATACTACTTATGGTCTAAATTTCATCCAGATATGTGAATATTTAATACGTTTATTCGATGGTCAGAATTTACTCCCGGATTTTACTCCCGTCTGTTGCTCCCGGGGTTTATACTTTCCCTCATAATAACAGCGGAACATCGCGATAGACGTCAAAACGTCGCCATCGTCCAATTATATTGTAGAGAACCATGCCTTTTGACGTCAAATAAAATCATGTGACGTTGAACGAGTCATTGTGTTCATTGAAGTATGAAGACCATTACGTCCCAATAGATAACTACAGCTTTTACAGTTACTGTAAATGCGCTGAATTAGGATGTTAACATCACGAAAACACGCCTTTATAATTTTGATCCCAATGGACCCCAATTTTATATAGTAAAATTGGTGTTTACAATGGTAAAAAGAGGTCTAAAGTATAGATTGTGGGTATTCGTTAGAACCGCCTCATCGAGGCGGTCCTAACGTGTACCCACAAACTATAATTTGAATAGAAATAAGAAACGATTCACAATTTTTCATCTTAAGATTTTCAATTTTCGGCGGTTATATTTACAATGTATTTGTACAGGCGTGTTTTCGTTTTTTTTTATTTGCAATATCTTTCGCGTGTATGTTGCAGGTGTGTGCGATGCATCGTACTCCATATGGAAAGTATCAGATTGGATGTGAAAGCAAGTTGGTAAGTTGTAATTTACAGATGAGCATGTTTGACTCGGAGAACCGAAAGTTCGCTTACCATGGCTGATTCGAACTCAATTTTGAGGATAAGAAATAGGGATAATAGAGATATTTAGAGATTGTCAGATTTAAGAGAGAGAGAGAGAGAGAGAGAGAGAGAGAGAGAGAGAGAGAGAGAGAGAGAGAGAGAGAGAGAGAGAGAGAGAGAGAGAGAATGTATGCTGTGTATGCACTCACTAGATTGACACGATGAGAACACACAATATACCTTTATTTAGCAGTAGATAGAAAAACTATACATACGGTAGGTATGACGATTGTAGCGTGGAAGCTTGCCTGGTCCTATGATTGATCCTAAGTGCATATAACTACGCGTCTAGAACATAATGCCAAAAATGTTAAGCCCCGCCCTTCAGTAAAACGTTTTTACCCCAGAAAACAACAACAACAAAAAATGTTCCAATGCGGTTCTTCTGTTGTGGTTTATTGGTGTTATAGTACATCTTTGCATGAATGTATTGATAACAGTTTGGCCATTTGTGGTAAAGTCAGGTTTGACGTTATTGTATCGATGCATGATTATTTCCGACATTAGATATCAGCCTCTATATTCACTCATCTCTGGTAGAAGTTATGTTTTCTGCGCCATTTGAAGCCAAAAAGCAAAATAAAAGTATGCTAAGACAAACATGTGAATTTTAAAATCAGTTGTGTGTTTAAACACAGTCTTATCAGTGTTGTCTCGTAGCTTGTACATGCACGTTGTACGATTGCTGTTGGTTCAGCGAATACATCAACACCAAGAAATAAAATATAATAAAAAAAAAAACGCACGATGTTAAAACGACTTCATCGATAGCAATTATTGGACAATGTTTTTGATATTTTTAGGCATGCAACACTATTTTGAATATTGGAGTGTGCTCAACGTGCTGTACAACAGATCTATGTAATACACAATGCACAATGAAAGCAGGGGCCACCGCACCAGCAGGTAACCATATCTGAGCCCCGCAAAGCGAATTTGTGTCTTCGAGCATTCCGTCATGACAAATTTTAACTGCGCATGCCCAGCCATTCAGAGGGGCCAGGGATATGGCTTTCTATCTGAAGGTTCCTCTTGATTCACTGCTTGTATGAGCGAGCAGCGAAGGTTCTGGCGAGACTGCGCGGTTGCGCAGGCTCGCCAGAACCTTCGGTGCTCGCATAGGCGATAAGTACCAAAATCGCTTGACGGGGCCCATCTGATGTTCTAGGATACCACAAGACCTGAAACAGAGCGCGTGCATACGAGATGGTTCAAAGTGATCGTGAAATCTTTTCCATGATAAATCTCTCCTCTCTGCTGATCGAAGGAGTCACTTGTCAGTTTTTGGCAAACGAAGTTGTACTTCACCGATTGACAGTTATGTACAAGCCTTCCCAGAAAAAAAAAAAACTAAATGGCTCTGCCTGACCTTCATAATTATCACACAATGCCAAAAGTGTAACTGAGGACAATGGTTGGAATTTCACAAACACCATTTTCCTCGCGTTCCCAGAAGGTCCGCGGCTTAGCGTGCAAATAAGTATTGGTGATCTCATGTGAGTGGTCATTTGGTATAAACTTTATGAAATGATCCTTTCCATATAACCATTTTTGTATTTTCTCCTTTGAAATTTGTTACTTTATCCGAATCAGAAAACATTACGTTGTCATGACGGCTAATTACGTTTCGCGACTTTGATACGTAATATTATATACATGTATGTTTATATATGTTACACACAAACAGATGAAATGGCGTTACACCACTGAATAGCGGCATGATGATATGCCAAAAACTGATTATTATCTTCTTTTTGACGCGTATCTTCACATACAGTCCCTTCGCGCGTAGTGAAAATATACGAGTGTAAACGCCGGCAGAGCTAAGGGCTTTGGTTGTGGCCACGTAAAGTCTATTTAAGGGGAATGAGAACACGTTCAGGGGAGGCAACTCCTGCAAAAGTATTTTGTCTCTCATATCAATAGGGGTCAACTCTTAAAAGAAAGAATATGCTCCTGAGGAGCAAATTCGTCCCTTTAAGAGTACACCCCTATTTCCATGGGGCAGGGCTTATAGAAAGACGAACAGGAAGTCCCGAAAGTTGTCTCATTTTGCAAAATGGCGCAAAAATATGCCAGGTGTTCCCTTTCCACTAAAGACCCAGGAAATTTTAACTGACCTTTCAATGCGCAGCTTTTGTTTTAGTTTATTATTGGCATTGTTTGTCCTTGCATTTGCTTTATTTTCGATAGCCGTTTGGCCATTTTTTGAAAAAGAAAAATGTCAATATGTCTTTCTCCTGTAATGTTTTAATTACGGTGCGCATTGCTTTATGTTTTTGCTTCATTCCCTTTGATGTCTTAGGTGGAAAGTGTAAAGTAATACATGTGTTATCGAATCCTGATCATTGCCTTCATATCTGTTCTTTTTATGACTTCAAGTCACTGGGTCTTTTAGTCCTCACTAGACTGATTTATGGTAACTTTCAATCAGAGTACACAGGACAAAAGTTTTGTGAGGTCAAATACTGTTTGTATCATCTGTGTCTTGTGTAAATACATGCTGAAAACAGTGTACAATAAAGTGAAGACAATGATCAGGAATCGATACAATTAACCCCAGCTCCCATCAGAGACACCAAAGGGAAAGAAACACAAACATGAAATAACCAGACCCTTATGGAAACCTCACTAGAGGAAAGCCAAAAGGACAGTTATTTTCCCACAAAATGGCAATTTGGCTATCTAAAGCAAAGAAATATCAGCGACACACACACTCAAAGACAAGCCATATCAACAATAAACTACGACAGAAGAACCGCCTTGGAACGTCAGTCAAACGAATTCCACTAAGTGTCTTATATCCATTTTACGTGGCCACAATCCTCGCCCTTATGTCCGTCGCGATTTAGACAAATAATTTGGTCAGTCCGCATAAAGACCTTCTAGCTCATCTGTGCAAACATCTCCGTGAACACAAAAATCAATCAACCACAGAGATGAAACAACGGTGCTGTTTCGACAGCAAGAAACCACTGAAATGCTGGAGCAAAAGAAAACCAACAGTTAGACTCCGATGGGCCCAACCAGAGACGGAGCGTCAGGCACAAACCAACATTACATACAATTAGATTCTCTCTAATTCTCAGCAAGCTTTTACGCTGGAACCGTCATAGAATCTGAGGCCCGACCCACTGGCGTGCAGTTAAAGAGGGAAGCAAAATTGACAACCATGAATGTGTTAACTACCATGCATGCAGTCTGTCGTATGACATTTTTATGTTGTATCCAATCTTTTTATATCGAAGAATGATTTTTCGAAATTGGATACTGAAGTCATTGCAGTTATATATTTTTCTGAACTTATATACTAAGTCACCATAAAATTTGAGTTCCGATGGATCTTGTTACAGAAGAGATTTAACTCCAACATTGAATTCTGAAATTTAATCGGAATGACGTCTATAAAATTTGGAAAAGGCTTTGATACCGATAACTCTGATTAAGAAGTTTAGCAGTGAACTGTTCACTACGAGTGTTGAAGTCAGTAACATGACTAGATACTTCTAAATCATATATCTAATAATTGTCAATTTCTTATGATTGGATGGCAATTTGCATTTTTTTCACTTAGAAAATATAAACAGACAATCATACCGCATTGCTTTTTCCTTCCGTTGGCTTGAGAAACATGTTAGCAATTTAGAGAATTATTATTCATAATTAGCAAAATTACTGAAATAATGGATTTGCCAATCGACCATATATTCTCTATAGAAAATAAGAAGTGAAGGCAATTGTCAGGAATCGATACAATTACCCCATACCTCCCACCAGAGACACCGATGGGAGGGAAACACGAACATGGAACAACAAAATCCTAATGAAACAAGCGGAAAGCCAAAAAGACTCTTTATAAAAATGAGTTAATTGCTTCTTGTAGTCAGGTGAACTAGTATAATGAGCTTCCTGTAAAATACAAGTGAAGGGAATGACCAGGAATCGATACTATTAACCCAAAGCTCCCATCAGAGACACCAAATGGATAAAAACACAAACATGAAACAGCTAGACAGCTAGGCCCTAATGGAAACATCAATAGCAGAAAGCCAAAATGACAGCTACATTCCCACAAAATTGCCAATTGGTTATCCAAATCCAACTTTATATAGAGACAAGTGGGATCTATGGGGTGTTTAATTATTGTCCTTATTGTAGCATGAAACACAGATTAATGGTACTCATGATAACCGCCTTTATAAAGCGGTTTTAACGAGTACCAACAGTCTATGTTTGGATTAGAAATAAGAAGAATTATCATCTGAAAATGCTAGTCCAGAGACGAGAGAGATTCGTTTTATCATTTATCATTTATCCACTATATTAATTGCATTATAACATACTGACCTGATAAAGATATGCTATCCCAGGACAGGTAAGCTTTATCAGGTCAACGTGATATCGCACTTTTAAGAACTCGACTACTGGAAAAAAACCTAAATTGTAGGAATGTACAAGGGGATTAACTGATAGAAAGAATACCAGATTCGTGTCAATTGTCTTCGAGAACGCATGTGTATAAGTGTTCTCAAATCCTTGCCTGATAAACTTGATATCAAATGACCGGAATCTGGTAATACTGGCCAGTCATAAGATAATGTGTTTGTTCATCTAGCTACTTGCAAAGACAGCCATGATTGTCAGACTATCATGTCAGCTTTAACAGGAACAGGGAAAGACGCTTGTCAGGACGCCAACCTCAACTATTTCTGTAATTATACCTGTGGACTTTGTCCTGGGCAGACCACCCGAGGTAACGTAACTATTTGTACCAATATATTAGTGTTATATTTTGATACTATTGTATGAATGTATTTCTTGTTCATTTATTTCTCTTCTTCTTCTTTCTCTTCTCCTTATTATTATTATTATTATTATTATTACTATTATTATTATTATTATTATTATAATCATACTAAGTCGCCAATCTTGAACATTCTTGTGGTTATATTTGTGGAATTTTAGACCACCAGTGCTGAGAAAATATAGAACAGAACATTACAGAAATATTACTGTGTCAGTTGTAAGAACTTTCACTTTCATCCGTGTATGGTTCTATTTTTTAATATTAGGTGTCTCCTTGTGGTTTTAGCATCGTTTGGGTACTACATTTGATGCCAATTTCTGCAACGGATTTCGGGTGTTTTTTTATCTAGTAGGTACTCAGGATTTCGTCCATCTCTTACTAACAATCGGCTCGACATAAGAGATATAATCTTAAAAACGAGAGGGCCATGATGGCCAATGATAGCTCACCTGATCTATAGAGTAACAAGTGGACCCCGGGGAGGGCCATTATTGACCCCAGGGCTATAATGTGCATAATGTTGAGGGAGATCTAAAAAGGTGAAGCTTCATACCAAATATCAACAAAGGCTATAATTTGACTAATTTTGGCAAAGGTCCACTAGATGAAGCTACACACCAAATATCAAAGACCTGGGCCTTGCGGAATCAGAGAAGAAGATTTTTTTAAAGATATTGCCAACATAATCCTATGTAAAACCAAATGGCCCCGGGGCAGGGGCATTATTGGCCTCAGGGCCATAATTTAAACAATCTTGACAGAGGTCCACAAGATGAAGCTTCACACCGAATATCAAAGACCTGGGCCTTGCGGTTTCAGAGAAGAAGATTTTCAAAGATTATCTCTATATAAGTCTGTGTAAAACCAAAGGGCCCCGAGGCGGGGGAATTTGTGGCCATAGGGCTATAATTTGAACAAGCGTGGTAGAGGTCCACAAGATAAAGCTCCATACCAAATATCAAAGACATTGGCCTTGCAGTTTCAGAGAAGAAGATTTTAAAGATTTACCTATATGTCTATATAAAACCAAAGGCTCTCGGGGCGGGGGCATGTTTGGCCCCAGGGCTTTAAATTGAACAATCTTGATAGAGATCCACTAGATGAAATTTCTAACCAAATATCAAAGACCTAGGCCTTGTGGTTTCAAAGTAGATGATTTTTAAAGATTTTCCCTATTTAAGTCGATGTAAAACCAACGGGCCCCGAGGCGGGAACATTTTTGGTCTCAGTTCTATAAGTTGAACAATCTTGGTAGAGGTCCATTAGATGAAGCTTGATACGAAATAACAAAGACATAGGCCTTGTAGTTTCAGAGAAGAAGATTTTCAAGATTTTCCCTATATAAGTCTATGTAAAACCAAAGGGCCCCAAAGCGGGGGCATTTTTGGCCCCAGGCTATAATCTGAACAATCTTGGTAGAGGTCCACAAGATGAAGCTTCATACCAAATATCAAAGACCTGGGCCTTGCGGCTTCACAGAAGAAGATTTTTAAAGATTTATCCTATATAAGCCTATGTAGAACCAAAGGGCCCCGGGGCGGGTCATTTTTGCCCCCAGCCCTATAATTTGAACAATCTTGGTAGGAGTCCACTAGATGAAGCTCCATACCAAATAGCAAAGACCTGGGCCTTGCGGTTTCAGAGAAGAAGATTTTTTAAAGATTTTCCTTATATAAGCCCATGTAAAACCAAAGGGCCCCGGGGCGGGGGCATTTTTTTGCCACAGCACTTTTTTTTTACAATCTTGGTAGGGGTCCACTAGATGAAGCTTCATACCAAATATCAAAGACCTGGGCCTCGGGGTTTCAGAGAAGAATTTTTTTTTGTTTTTCGGTGAAAAAATCTATTTTTGGATCATGTGACCTAGATGTGCAACGGACCGAAACCAATTGAACAACTTTGAAAGGGGACTACCTAAGGATCATTCCTGTGAAGTTTGGTCAAAATCCGATCAGTGGTTTAGGAGGAGATGTCGTTTGAAGAAATTGTTTGCGCACGGACGCACGCACGGACGACGGACAAAAAGTGATCCCAAAAGCTCACCTCGTCACAACGTGACAGGTGGGCTAAAAACGGTAAAACTAAAAAATGCAACGCATTTTCTTCGAGCAAAAAGTGTAGACCTACTGCATTTGCAAATGCCCTAAAAAATTGACCCGCTATGCATTTTGGTAAGAAGTATGACATAACATGATATTAGACAAATGTAGAAGCCCTGTACAAACATGCCTCATGGCATTTACAGAAATCTGCTACAGTAACCAAAAGTAATGGCCACTGTTTGCCTATGTAAATGTGTCAAGCTAAGTAAAACACAATTATTTTCCTTGTCACTTATTGGTCTTGCGAATTTATACCTCGGTACACAAATCGTGTTGGAAACGTAGATTGGGCAATACAGGGAAGCAATTTCCACATTTCTCAGTATCAGTGTAAAGTCAAATGGAATGAAGTCAAAATGGAAAATGCTTATAATAGAAACTTGTGAATACAAAATGATACGCATTAATGGAATGAAAATGCAATTCTATGCATTTCGCATCAATTTCTCTGATATTCAGATAACAGTTCACCTTTGAAAATTTGTAACACGAGAGAAGCAACAAACGTTAATTAAATTTTAACGAAAAAAGATATCGTCTTAAGGTTTACCCCTGCAAACCCCAGTTATACTATATAAAAGTGGTGTTCAAGGGGGTCAGAATCATATAGGCGTGTTTTCGTGATGTAATAATTATTTTGCGACACCTTCTATTGGTCAGTTTTCACAGGCACAACAACTGTTTCTACGACCACACCTACAAGTACAGCCATTCAAACTACAGCAACAACAGGTAAACGATATAGCTACAAATTAATATTGTTTTTAATATACTCAGACATAAATTCGAAGAATATCGGGAAAGGAACGAAACATTTACAAATCTGAAAGCCACTATTTTTGGCGGATCCAAAATATTTTCCTTTATCTTGAAATGCACATTACTACTTCAAGTAAATTGATCTGCCGCATTGTGTTACGTCGAATGGGTGTTTTAAGATCCACGTATCACATGAGATGCCAATGCGGGAATATTTGACATTACGAAACATCTTGCAAGTAACATCTTCATGATTACATTCATGGTTTCGCGTTTCACATCGCTGCAAATGCAGCTGGAGGTCAGACATATCTTTGTTTTAAAGAAAAGTGATAATGAATAGGATAGCGCGGTTTATGTGATACGGGATTCATATAAAAAATGTGATTCCTAGAATTTAAAATGTGATTCCTAGACACTGGAATACATGTATGTATCGCGACGTCTTATTTGATAATGTCAAAACTTTGGGACAGAATAATCTGCGATATATATGTTGGAAACCCAAAGTCATAACGTAACCGCTTTTCATTGGCCATCATTTGGTTTTACGCAGCTCATTTCGCATGCCGCTTTGTGCAAAATTATACAATTTTAACGAAAAAGTCGAATAATTTAATTAGAAATGGTGATACCTTTAATGAGAACTGTCATTTGGGAAGGTAAATCATCGGTTGTACTGTCGCAAGTTCCATTTTACGGCTCACTAACTCGTACGGGAAATGAAATGTCCGACCGGAAACGTCTTGTTTCTGTTTTGAATCACTGGCGCACTGATCAATCTCCGCGCGTCTGAGTTTTTGCTAGGCTTAACATGAAAAGCCTAAAAATTCGGATAGCTTGAGGTTTTGCTGTAACTCTCCTAATATTTTAACAAATTTGTTTTTCGATCAAGCATCGGTCATCGCGAATCTGTGTCTTCGCTCTGCGTACACGAGATCATGTCTTTTTTCCTAAGCGACTTTTATTTACCTATTTTGAATCAACAGACATCTGTGTAGCACAGATTGAAGATACCTATCACACTGTGTGGATGCACAAATTGACCTGGGTCTTCACTTTACATATGCTTTAAAAATACATTTTTGCTTGGCGGGGCCAATATATATTTTTCATTATTTTTATATCTTTGCAGCACCGCATCTATGTTCTCCAAATCCTTGCATTCATGGAACCTGTTACCCGATTACAAATAGCTTTGTTTGTGCATGCAATCCTGGCTACACTGGAATTACGTGCGATAAAAGTAGGTATCCATACATGCTGTTTAATGTCAGAGAAGAAACGTTTTCACGGGGATACGTTTAATTTTCGTAGTGTCGTGAAGTAACACAGCTGGTATCATTAAGCATACGGCCAACTGTTGTTATAATTTTGGTTCGGAGTTAGACGACCTAATCAACACTATTACGAACTTAAGGCATGTCCAGTTATTCAGGTTATTTCACCACACTTTGCCTTGGCAGGCTTATACAAACGCAATTATTCAGAACAATGAACAATCATTTGTCAAGCGAGAAAGTTGTGGAGGAGAAGGAGTCAGCCTCCAATATTGTATACGTTTGGCCCTAGTCAGATGGACTTAACAAGTTTGAAACTTTTCAATATTTCAATAAAAAACAAAATCCAATTCTGTCACTCATATTTTCGATATGTAAACACATGACTAGCCTATTTGAAACGATATCTATATATAATGAATGGATCCCGTGCAGCCAACTGAAAGCAGTCGACAAAACATGAAAAACGTGGTTTTTGCCAGCGAACCATCATAACTGAAAATACAACTCATAAATCTTTGATCATAATAGCTAAAATTATTTAAAATACTACACCAGTTATTGCGACTTTAGTTATTACATCATAGTGTAGTTTGTATTTTCTTGTCCTTTAGGATCACTTATTCCATTGTGGAAGTTTGAAAATACTTGGGGGCCACTGATGAGACCTAATTGGCCGAAACTAGCTAGTGTGGCCCAGAAAACATGCACACTTCATATTTTCCAGTTCTGTGGGTATTCCTTGCTTCCAAAGGATGACCCTTTTATAGAACATATTTGTGTCACTAACGAATGTGCACATTGTAAACATGCACGACATTGAAATGGCAAACATTATCATCCTTCGGTCAAGCACTGGATAAACGACAAAGCTTCAAACTACACCGTCAACGCGGGACTAGTGGAGACAGAAAATTTTGCAAAATATTGAAATTGCAGAAATTGCCATCTGATTACAGCTCTGCTCATTTTGAAAAGCTGTCGGGGCTTCTTCCCTACAACTTACCCGCTGGATGTGTTGATCACAATTCAAAAATAAAGAAGTTATCTCTGAAAAACTCGTCAAAAAGAAACAAAATCTACTTTAGTGTGCAAGAAATATTACTTACTTATACTTTTTTGTTCATTTAACTGCACAGAACTGGTCCAAAATATTAGCATACTAGTCCCCATTAAAAGCCTGGCAATAAGGTAACTAGTCCACCAAAAGAACCCCTTGTTATCCCAAATCACAGTTGCCATGACCTAGTCAACCGAAGGCTGAGTCTTGAAGCGAGCCGCGACAGTCCTTTGTTTATTCTGCTGTTTATTCTCAGGATCATAGTGATGGACTGGTAACATTTCGTTAAAGGAAGTCCTCCGGATCAGAATCACATCTTTCCAAACGTGACTCAGACATGGGCACTCGGACAGCTCGTTGTTCTGTACTGAGGCATTTTGGCACCCAACACGCTGAAAGCTTCCCCATGCCCAGCCGTTCATGTAAAATGGTTTTTGATTAGTTGGGTTTGAGGTTTAACGTCCCCGTCAACACTGTAAAGGTCATATTGGGGACGTTGCTTCCAATTTTGTGGGACTTTCACCCGACATTGAGATGAAATGACATCTCAAGCCCAGCCGCCCAATGAAACCAATAGGGTTTATAAGCATGGAGCGTTTTGCCTTGGCAGGCTTAATGACAACATTTATCATGAGGGTAATATTTCCAGAATGCCGGACTTTGATATTTTCTCACTCATGGAATGTCGAAAACGCAGAACTAGATCTCACGGCACCAGGAAAAATGGTAACTTTAAACGTAAATCACGTGCGTTTAAACGAAACAATACTAGACTGAAGTGACTGTCAATTATATTATTAAATCATGGACGCCACTCTATGCTTTCATTTTTAAGTTCATTACCCGTTTCTGTTTTACGTCATCTGGACACCGAGGCGAATAAATTCTACGATAGTTCTCATCAGTTATATGATGCGGCTCTCTTAACTAGAGGCTATACTCAGCATACTCTCCGTCCTTACATTGATTCTGAAATTAATCATAAACGCCATTTCTTCAAAATATCCTTCATTAATAAGGGTATGGATTTTATAGATTTGCCCAGTATCTTCCGTGAGAGATCGGTGCTTTCTTCCATTCCTGCTTATTTTCAAAATACTATAATTTGCTATAAATATAACAAACCTGTTAGATCTATCATTTTTAATTTCAATAAACTTGTTTCAGATCTTGATATTGATACTAATACTCCTGATTCATGTGATTGTAAAAACTCAAAGTATTGCTATCCTGCTGCTGGTCATGTAATTACTGGCAATTTGAAAATTATTCCTGATTCTAGGATAAGGAATATAATTTCTAAAGGACCGAAATATCGGTTTCCTTCTAAAATTGATTTCAGTAAATGTAGAGATGAAATCGCTGCTTCCTTGAATGAATTCGGTAATCGATGGTGTAAGCGAGAGTATGTTGAGCATAAAGCCCTTAAGGACTGGAAACTTAGCATTTTAAAACCAGTGAATAAACGCATTTCTTTCTATTCTCAAAATACTAACTTATTACCTCCTAAGCCCAAGACGTCTTTACGTCATCTTAAACTAGGTGTTCAAGAATTTCATAAGAAGTTTGTTTTGGCCCCTGCAGACAAGGCCGCTAACAACGTCGTCATTGTGTGACGGCTCCACTATGTTAACACGCTTAAGCAGGAGCTTGGTGGTACTAAGGCCTATGAACTTCAGCCTTTAGCTGAAGAGAGAGCTATAGTAGATAAACATGTTTGTCTGTCAGCCACCAAGTTTGCTGTGTGTGTTAACGAAGGCCAAGACAAGCTTCCTATGCTATACTGGTTACCAAAACTTCATAAAAAACCTTACAAAGCACGGTTTATTGCAAATTATAGCTCTTGCATTACCACTGAACTTTCTAAATTATTAACTTCCTGTCTTACTGCTATTAAAACGCATGTAATTAAATATTGTGATAAAGTCGTTGAAAGATCAGGAAGAAATCTGTTTTGGTCTATAAAAAATTCGAATGAGGTTTTTAATTAAATTGAAATCTAGACATTTTCGTGCTTCTAGTCTGTCTACCTACGATTTTTCCACTCTTTACACTACACTTCCTCATAACCTTGTAAAAGAAAAGCTTAATGATTTAATTGAATGGGCTTTTCACAGAGAAGATTCTCTCTATCTTGCATGTAATGTCAGAAATGCATTTTTCACTTCTAAAGAGCATAAGAATTATACACTCTGGTCATGTCAGAAAGTGTGTGATGCCCTCACCTTTCTACTTGACAATATTTATATTAGATTCGGTACTAAGTTATTTAGACAAATTGTGGGTATTCCGATGGGTACTAATTGCGCACCTCTTGTGGCTGATCTGTTCTTGTATTGTTATGAAAGAGACTTCATTTTGTCGCTTTCCATTGATAACCAATCTGAAATTATTGAAGTGTTTAGCTCTACTTCTAGATATTTAGATGATTTATTAAATATTGATAATACCTATTTTGATGGTTTGATCAGTCAGATTTACCCCCTAGAACTTCAGTTAAATAAAGCAAATTCTTCTGATACCGAGGCCCCGTTTTTGGATTTACATCTATCTATTGTAGATGGATTTGTTTCGTGCAAAATTTATGATAAACGCGATGACTTTGATTTTGAGATTGTAAATTTTCCTTTTTTGGATGGTGATGTTCCTCGTGCGCCATCCTATGGCGTTTATATTTCGCAATTAATTCGATTTGCTAGAGTGTGTAGTCATGTAACTGACTTCAACACTCGTAATAAATTATTAACGGCTAAACTCCTTTATCAGGGTTATCGGTACCATAAACTACGCAAAGCCTTTTCAAAATTTTATAGACGCCATTCTGATTTAATTTCAAAATTCAATATTGGACTTAAATCTCTTCTGCAATAAGGTCTATCGGAACCCGAATTTTATGGTGATTTAGTATATAAATTCAGAAAAATATATAACCACAATGACTTCAGCACCCAATTTCGTAAAATCATTCTTCGATATAAAAAGATTGGGTACAACATGGATATTATACGACAGACTGCATGCATGGTAGTTAACCCAATCACGGTTGGCAACTTTGCTCCCCTCTTTAATTGCACGCCGGTGGGTCAGGCCTCAGATGCTATAACGGCTCCAACGTAAAGGCTTATTGAAAATTAGAGAGATAATGTTGGTTGGTGCCTGATGCTCTGTCTCTGGTCGGGCTTATCGGAGTCTAACTGTTGGTTTTCTTTTGCTCCAGCATTTCAGTGGGTTCTTGCTGTCGAGTCATCACCGTTGTCTCACCTCTGTGGTTCTTTGATTTTTGTGTTCACGGAGATGTTGCACTGATGAGTTAGGAGGCCTTCATGCGGACTGAACAAATTATTTGTTTAAATCGCGACGGAAGTAAGGGCGAGTATTGTGGCCACGTAAAATCGATTTAAGCCCCCCAGTGGAAATCTTCCACTGACCGTTCCAAGGCGGCTCTTCAGTGGCGATTTATTTATGTTGTTGTTTGTTACTTACTGTATGTATCACTTGTGTCTTTAGGTTTTGGATGGCCATATGGCCATTTTGTGGGAAAGTAACTGTCCTTATGGCCTTCCTTTGTTTAGGTTTCCATTATGGTCTGGTCGCTCAATGTTTGTATTTCTTTCCCGTTGGTGTCTTTTATGGGTGGAGTAAGTTAATTGTATCAATTCCTGATCTTTGTTTTACTTCTACTTTAGATCCTCTAAGCGGTTTACCAGTACTTGTGTGCCGGTCGGTTTCAGCTCTGCGTGGAAGCATCATGCAGCCCATCTTTTTCTCCGTGCCCCGATGGGCGGGGGCCGTCTGTGAAATGGTAAAAACCCTCAGAAATCTCCAATCTTCTAGCCATTTCTGAAACTTCCACTCGCCTGTCCTGTCTTGTTTTGACTTTCACTAGTGATGTCAGCAGTAGCGTTCATAGGTCTTCTACTACGTTGCAAGTTTTCCAACGTTACCCGGCCGAATTTAAAATAAGCCACCCAATTATTATCAGTTGAATATGAAGGAGTAGTCTTTCTGTAAATTCTAACACAATTCCTCATATAAATTTTCTGGTTTTCCTTTTCCAAAAAAACAACAACAAAAAAAAAACAAAAAAAACAAAAAAAAAAAACAGGTAAATTAACTCTGTTCTGTTCTTAAGTTTTGAAGAAAATTCGGCAACACTGACCCCTGCCATGTTATTGTGCCTCTTACGAACTACAAATACTAGACCGATAAACGTTTGTGTAACCATTTATAAGGCATCGGTGTATAATATGTGAAAAGCGTGTACTTGCCACGGGTCAGTTACTAGGTTAGACCAATTAAACACTGAACGACCCTCGTTACTGAGGTAATCTCGAGCTGGCCAATCGATCCACTAACACCGTTTTTTCGCAGGCATAGAACCCATACTAGATGGATGAATTCCATTTTTGTGATTTTATCGATGTGTAAATTCCTTATATTCACTCACAAATTGTATGAAAAATAAAGATTAAGCTGACCAAGAATCGACACAGTTACCTCACACCTCGCAGAAGAGACACCAATGGGAAAGAAACTCAAACACGTAGTAACTCAACCCTATTGAAAACATCATCAGCGGTTAGCCGAAAGGACGGTTACTTTTCCACAAACCGCTTTCCAAAATAGGAATAATAAGCAATCCATACAAGTGGAAATAAAACTATAACAAATAATAAACCACGACAGAAGAACCGCATTGGAACGGCCGGCAAACGATATCTCAATTTGGTACTTAAGTCGATTCCATGCGGCCACAATCCTTGCCCTTACTTCTGTCGTGGCTTAGACAAATAATTTGTTCAGTCCGCATGACGGTTTCCAAACTCATCAGTGCTACATCTCCGAGAAAATAAAAACCAAACAATTACAGAGATGAACAGCGGTGAGAAATAATTGAAATGCCGGAACAAAAGAAAACCAACAGTTAGACTCCGGTGGGTCCAACCGGCGACAGAGCATCAGGTACCAACCAACATTACCTAAACTAAATTTTAAGTAAGCCTTTTAATCCGGAACCGTCGTAGAATCTGAGGCCTGACCCGCCGGCGCGCAATTAAAGAGAGACGCAAAGTCATCAACCTTGATTGGGTACACTACCGTGCATGCAGTCTGTTTATCCGAAGGGCTTCATGCTAAGCTTGTGAGTGAATCGACCCAGTTTACATATCGATAACAGCCACAAAAATAATAATTTGTTCCTTGCAATTCCAACTAAGTCAAAGAAATTTTAAAATGCCACCAAAACAGAATCTTTAATAGAATTCTTTCGAAAGTGTACGAATTAACTTAGCAACGGCCGCGGTGAAATGATATTTGAAGCTGCCATGTGTGAAAGAAACCCTAGCGAATAATAATAATAATAATAATGATAATAATACGTCAAGTCTTTAAATTCAATTTATTTGTCTTCTTAAATTTACGTTTTCAGTACTTTCCAAACTTTAAATCGAACGCTGTTGAAATATATTCATATAAAATGACGTAACGTGCGGATTCCTAACGTGCTCTTTGGCGTAACTTTATTTTACTACCAAATAGGTTTAGGATTCTTGCTCATGGAATTATTCGAAGTATATAAGTTTTATTTAAACCAATCAAATCGCTCAAAATGTACATAATGAAGAAGAAAAGGATTTTTTTTTTCAATGTAAAAGTTGCCTTAACCCCATTTAGTACCGGAAATCCCAAAACGGGTACCCTGGCAAACAGTGCAAACAGAACGCGGCGTCTGATCAGGGCCCCCACTGTTTGCTAAAAGTTCTGTCATTTTCCAAATAAATTTTGATGAAAACACAACCTGACACCCCTAAATTTTGAAATGAATCCTGCTATATGTACGGATGAAGATTCCATTTGGTACAAAAAGGTTTAAGCAACTCTTAACGGCTTTGTGGCTATGCCAATCATGAAGGTCATCATACGTTTGGTTTCACAGACTACGTTTTGATTGTTCACGTTATTTCGCTTAAAATGAGCTAGCAACACAAGTAGTGTATTCAAGTAGCAAGGCTTTACCTCTGTTTCTTTGACTGGGTGGAAAATCTGAAAACCTGTATCGTTATTTCCAGTCAGCAGATCAACAATTTCACAGGTACTCGGTCGGCGATTAAAACTAACGTGTAATTGTATGCGCAAGATGATGTGGTCAAACCGTTACATGTACATTTCAAAAGCTTCATGATGCTTCCACGCAGAGTTGAAGTCGACCCGCACACAAGTACTGGTAAACTGCACAAAGGATCTAAGCCTGCCCAGGCAAAGCAGTGCGAGTTGGCCCGCCCATGCTTATAAACCTTATTGGTTTCATTGGGCGACAGGGATTAAGATGTCATTTCATCTCAATGTCGGGTAAAAGTCCCACAAAATTGGAAGGAACGTCCCCAAAATGACCTTTACAGTGTTGACGGGGACGTTAAACCTCAAATCAAACAAACAAAACAAATTCAAAAGCATGCCTTTAGAAATGCATGGTAAATTTTAATGCCAAAAATAAAAAAAATTAAATGAAAAATCGTAATATTTTTCTTATTTCTACTCAAAATATAGTTTTTTTGGTACACGTTAGAACCGCCTAATCGAGGCGGTTCCAACGAGTGCCCAAAATCTATAATTTTAGCAGAAATAAGAAAAATAAGGTTCGCAGTTTAAGAATATAAATTTGGGGTTTCAGGGGTCAAAATAATATAGGCGTGTTTTCGTAATGATAAACGAGTGAAATCAATGTACCGATCAAAAGGAAAGAACCACCGAGTATTGTTTAGAGGATAGACTGCTACAGAGAACAGAACCTATGACTGTTCGCCACCAAATTCATCAGGCCGTACATTACGATAAGACACCCGTGCGACATAGTGCATTTTTTCTACTCCAAAATGCTACTTTCTGATGAAAACCCCTGATATTTTTCTTATAAATACTGCAAACATAGGTCGTTGGTGCTCGTTAGAACCGCCTCATTGAGGCGGTTCTAACGAGTACTCACAACTTATGACTTTGAGTAAAAATAAGAAAAATAATGTATACCCCCGTATACCCCCGTTTTCTCTTCTTAAAGTGGGGTATAGGGGGATCTTCTTTTCACGGACTTGTTCACGTGATGCAATATTATGAATAATTGTTATGATTTTAAGCTAACCTGTTTTTTAGGTATTCATTCACATTTCTTTGTTGTAGCTGATCCTTGCTATTCCAGACCATGCGTACATGGCACATGCGTTGTTATACCAGGAAGCTTCCACTGCACATGTCATTCTAATTTTACAGGAAGAACATGCGATACTGCTATAGGTCAGTCCATATACAACTGAACTTCAATGTCCCAAAAACCTTTCGGATAATGAGAATTTATTTTTCAAGCATTTAAAGTATACATATGATGGGAATGATTATTTAAATCTTTCGGATGTTATATAGATTTAGGATAAGTGTACTCATAAGAATCGTCTCGAATAGCCATTTTCTTCCAAAAATATATATTCAAACGTAAATGAGCGCGATAATATGTCTATTGTGTCCACGGTTTCTTCCAACAATGTCTTTTTTGTGATTGCTTGAACAAAAGACATGTATTGAGTCTTAAACTGTTTCGTTTAACCCTTAAATTTTAGATTTTAAGCAAAATGTGTAGACCTTGATCAGCGGCGTCTGATTCGGGTCTACACAGTTTGCCAAGCCCAACCCATTGGAACAGCCAAACCTTTTACCTAACGGCTAATTCTTTTCTATAAAAAGCGTTGCCGGGGTTTCCGACCAGACATTGATAGCCGCGTGGACAGAAACTTGCCACTTTGGCCCAGAAAAAAATGTGTACACTCCATACTTTTCAGTTCTGTGGTGTATTCTTTGCTCACAAAGGATATCCTTTTATAGAACATTTATACCGCAATCAGGCATTCTAGTAACCTAATAAAGGGGGTCGAATATCTGCACGCTATAATCGGTAGTGACCTATAATACCTTCTGCTGACCTATAATACGTATAGTGACCGAATATAGACCGGACCTACTTTTCAGGTCACTAATTTACAATTTACTAATTAACAATAACGTGCAACCTTTTATACATGGGAAAACAACGGAACTGCAAGTTAAAAACTATGCAATATTTATTTGTACAGATTTTCAGAAACTTCATCTTACCTTCGCGGTCTTTCATGGTTTGAATGGCCCGTTGGAATAACTGCGCACTGCTACTGCAGTTGCGTTTCAACCTCGAAAATAATTTCTAAAGCTAAAATAAACTATATATTTGCAGATTTTCATACAGAATGTAAAGCGCTGAGAAACTTTTATTCGAGCGTCCATGTGGTTTCCTACGTCTTTGTGGCGCGGCGACGTCAGAAACTTTGCACTCGTTGACGTCACGTTATACTACGTGTGCGCGCCATGGCACCGAATGTCGTTAAACATGCCACGCTGTCTGTTGTCTTTTTTGCTTAAATTTGCTAAATTATTGCAAAAACCCTTGATTGTTTTGAATTGCGGTATAAACTAAATACATTATTAGTGTCTTTAATAATAAAATATAATCGGTTCGCCGCGACAATTTTATAGGGGCTCGCTAAAGCTCGCCCATAGTTCCATAGTTCATTATAATATTCAAAGTATTTCAAATAAAATAGATTAAATCGGGGCAGAATTAAAAAACTTTGACATTATTTGTCTAACAGAAACTTGGTTAAATCAGGGAGTGACAGATGATTTAGTCACTATAGAGGGATATAAACTTTATAGGCGTGACCGAGAAGGGGATAGTCATGGGGGTATATGTGTTTACATAAAAACCAATGTATATTCACGCCGTAGATTAGACCTCGAAATTCCAGACATAGAATGCATTTGGATGGAACTCAACATTCATAATAGAAAATTTTTGTTGGGTACATTTTACAGACCTCCAAATTCTCCTGCTGCAACCCTCGCTTCCATAGAAGATTCCATCGGTCTTGCTTTTGACACAAACACTAGAAATATTTTTATAACAGGAGATTTTAACCTCGATATTTTGAAGCAAGCAACGGTTAATAAAATACGCGACATTTGTCAACATTTCAACCTGGAGCAACTCATAACGGAACCGACACACAAAACGGAGAATTCGTCTTCCGCTATTGATCTGATATTTACTTCCGACAAAAATGCTGTACTTCTAAGAGGAGTTGGTGATCTCTTTCTCGACCAAAACATTAGATTTCACTGTCCAGTTTTTTTTCGTTCTAAATTTTAAAAAATACATTACACGAGTCTTTCACCGGCATATTTGGCTCTTTGATCGTGGGGACTATCAATCTCTTTCGCAGGAGGTCGAAAATACTAACTGGAATGAGCTAAAGGACAATGACGTTGACACATATGCCAAAAACATTACTGAAAAAAATCCCAACCTTACTTCCAAACACTTTCCTAACAAAACAGCAAAAATTCGTCAATCTGATCCTCCATGGCTTACTAATGAAATCAAGAAAATGATCCGTAAGAGAAAACGTATATACAACAAATTCAAAAAATCAAAAAGCACGGTAGATTTTGACAATTACAAACAAATACGAAATAAAATTATAGGAGAAATTCGTAAATCTAAGCAACTACAAACAGAAAAATTGGCAAACAAATTAAAGAACGAAGAAATCAAACAGAAAGACTGGTGGAAAAATACTAAAACAGTTTATTAAAACCGATCAATCATCAACACTCCCGCCCCTTTACAAAGAAGATAATGTTTATTCAAAAGACGAAGACAAGGCTAATCTAATGAATGACTTCTTTATAGAACAGACAATGCTAAATGATGACAATGCCTCTCTACCCACTGATGTTCCTCAAGCTCAGAATTTTCTCAGCTTAATTTCAACCACTCCGGCAGAAGTTGAATTAATATTAAAGTCATTGCAATTAGGTAAAGCAGCTGGTCCTGACTCAATCAACAATCGCATTCTTAAAGAACTAGCTGTTCCTCTGTCTGAACCACTCAGTGATCTTTTCAACTTCTCTCTAAGAAAGGGTACAGTCCCAAATACATGGAAAAAGGCAAACGTGACCCCAATCTTCAAAAAGGACGACCCTTCAATCATATCTAATTATAGACCAATTTCTCTCTTAAGTACTGTAGGCAAAGTCCAAGATAAAATCGTTCACAAGCACCTTTTTAACTTTATTCGTGACTATAATATACTAACATCTCTTCAGTCAGGATTTATTCCTGGAGACTCAACTGTTAATCAATTAGTTCATGTCTACAATACATTTTGCAAAGCGCTCGACGAAGGTAAAGAAGTTCGTGCGGTCTTTTGCGACATTAGTAAAGCCTTTGATAGAGTATGGCATAAAGGCCTTCTATACAAACTACACAGTATTGGTATTTCTGGTTCGCTACTGCAATGGTTTACGGATTACTTGAATAATAGACAACAAAGAGTAGTACTACCTGGAGCTGCATCGTCTTGGTCTGTTATCAAGGCAGGAGTCCCACAAGGCTCCATCCTTGGTCCGCTTCTGTTTCTGATTTATATTAATGACATAGTTGTAGACATACATTCTTCTATCAGGCTCTTTGCAGATGATACTAGTCTGTACATAGTGGTGGAGAACCCCATGCAAGCGTTAGCCCAGATTAACTCTGACCTGGCTAAGATAAACTCATGGGCAATGAAATGGCTTGTTTCTTTCAATCCTTCGAAATCCGAGTCAATGATTTTTTCGCGAAAAATAAATAAACCCTATGATCCTCCCATATCAATGAACCAGCAACACATTAACGAAGTACATTCACACAAGCATTTAGGCCTAACTTTTTCGACCGATTGCACCTGGCACGACCATATAGACAACATCAAAACGAAAGCATGGTTCCGGATTAATATAATGCGCAAACTTAAATTCACACTCGATAGAAAATCCCTACAAACAATATATACTTCTTTTATAAGGCCACTTCTTGAATATGCCGATGTTGTCTGGGACAATTGCACCCGATACGAGGCGAACGAATTAGAAAAAGTTCAAAATGAAGCCGCACGAATCGTTACTGGAGCAACAAAACTTGTATCAATCAACTCTCTTCTCTATGATCTTGGATGGGAAACTCTGGAAGCTCGGAGGCAAAAACACAAACTTGTACTCTATTACAAAATGCAGAATTTTCTCACACCCGAATACCTATCTTCACTAGTACCACTCACGGTAGGCAGTAGCACAGTTTACGAATTGCGAAACAATGCCAATCTACAGACTGTCAGAGCCCACTCGCAACTTTATTATACATCCTTTCTCCCGTCGGCGACTCGCAACTGGAACGACTTGCCAGATGACAAGAAAAATGCACCCTCATTAGCAGCTTTCAAGCATAAACTACAGTCTAACGAAAGGAAACCACCGTTATATTTTTGTGCAGGTAAAAGATTTGGGCAAGTACATCATGCCAGACTAAGACTTAATTGCAGCTCGTTACATGACCATCTCTTTCAAAAAATATTCTAAATAACTCCTTATGTGCTTGTGGAGCGGTTGAGGACACGAATCACTACCTCATGGCCTGTGCAGAGTACACGGACATAAGACAGGACATGTTAAACATTGTCTCAGCTATTTGCCAACCTGCTTTAAACATCCTTCTATACGGCAGTACTGATCTCTCTGTGAATGATAACATACAAATATTCTTAGCAGTACAAGATTTTATTATTAAGTCTAAACGATTTTGTACTTCAAACTTATAATCACAGATTTCAAATGCCTTGCTGGTACTTATCTCAGATGTACAAATATGTGTAGTTTTTCTACACGGACGCACATACATACATAAATATATACACGCACGTTCATATAAAAAAAAGGTTGTGAAACACATCTACTAACTCGAGCCAAAATTAAACAGCTACAGCGTCCAATCCAACCGATCATCAGTCTTTGTCTCACATTACGATTCGAAGAGCGATACTGAGTTTCTGTAATGTATTGTTTCCCTTGAGACAGCCCAAAATCAAAAGACTTGATTCTTCAGTGCTAATTACCTTAAAATCCATTCCCCGTGGAGCCATATGCTTTATTTCACTACTTTTCATTTTGTAACCAAAATGACTATTCATTTTGTAACCAAAATGAAATTCACTTACAATATCTTCACAATAACTTGCAAATTCGAGCAAATGTGACAATCACAATTATAATTAGTACATTGATATTGTAATCGAGGGATACAGATTTGAATAAGTCATTTGACTTTTTTCTGAATCCCTTTGTATGATACTTGTATTCTTTGTCAACATTATTTGTTTAAAAGATGTATGTATTATACAAAGAAATAAAGTTTAAACCAAGCTCGCCCCTATAAAATTGTCTAAAGCTCACCGATTATATTTTATTATTAAAGACACTAAACATGTATTTACTATATTTACCGTCACTACAGCTGGTCTTAAGGAAATGTGTGCAGGCCGCAAAATGTTTCTCTGCCCTTTACTATAGTATAGTTTATTTTTACTTGTCCTTTAGGATCAATGGTATCATTTTGAAATTTTGAAAATATCTGAGGGTCACTGATGAGGCCTAATTGGCCGAAACTAGCTAGTTTGTCCAAGAAAAACTTGTACATTCCATAATTTTCAGTTCTGTGGTGTTTCTTTGCTCCCAAAAGATAACCCATTCATAGAACATATTCAGCACTGAAGTGCGTATTGCTCTATAAAACTTTGGGTCCTTTGATAAACAATCGATTGAGTCGATTGACAAACAATCGACCAACTAAGAATTAATAATGTCACTTTTAATAGAATCCCATTTCTGTTTGTAATTTGCTCCTTCAAAATGCAACATATTTACCGCTATAGATCATTGGTGTTCTTCTTAAGAACAGTGACTGGAAGAAATAATATATATAACGTTCATTTGTTTTGTTTGTCTGTTTGTAGCTTAACGACCCAGTCAACACTATTTAGGTCATTTTTGGTACTACGAGCTTAACTAATTAACATTGCCGAAGATGACAAACATTTTAAATAATGGTCAAATTATTTTATAATTATTTTATAGATTTTTAGATGCTCTGTTTCTGGTCGGGCCCATCGGAGTTTAACTGTTGGTTTTTTTTTGCTCCAGCATTTCAGTGGTTTCTTGCTGTCGAGTCCTCACCGTTGTCTCACCTCTGTGGTTCTTTGATTATTTGTGTGCACGGAGATGTTGCAAAGATGAGTTAGGAGGCTTTCATGCGGACTGAACAAATTTGTCTAAATCGCGACGGAAGTAAGGGCGAGGATTGTGGCCACGTAAAATCAATTTAAGCCCCCCCTCCAGTGGAAAGCTTTCCACTGACCGTTCCAAGGCGGTTCTTCTGTGGCGGTTTATTTATGTTGTTGTTTGTCACTTACTGTGTGTATCATTTGTGTCTTTTTATTTTGGATGGCCATTTTGTGGGAAAGTATATGGTCTGGTCGCTTCATGTTTGTGTTACTTTCCCTTTGGTGTCTTTGTTGGCTGGAGTAAGTTAATTGTATCGATTCCTGATCTTTGTTTTACTTCTACTTTGCATGATTAACAGGATGATTGCATCTTTTTTCTGTTCTTATCAGTGCACAATCCTTGTTCACCGAACCCTTGTGTTCACGGAACCTGTTCACCGTCGGGACAAAATTACATATGCAAGTGTAATTTGGGATACAGTGGACCGACATGCGCAGGTAAGCAATTTGTATTCTGCTATCATCACGTTAGCAAGTCCGTGTATTGAACAACCCTCTACACACCACTTTAATAGGGACAATTAGGGGTTAACGGGGGTGTACATTATTTTTCTTAATTATGTTCGAAGGCATATGTTATTGGTACTCGTTAGAATCGCCTCTAAAGCGGTTATAATGAGCACCCTCAACTCAAGACAAAAGTTGTGGTTACTCGTTAGAACCGCCTCAATAAGGCATTAATGCGGTTCTAACGAGCACCCTCAACTTATGTCTGAAGCATAAATATAGGAGCCTCCGTGGTGTAGTGGTTATGCTAATCGCCTTGTTAACCAGGGGTCGCAAGATCGAACCCGGGCTTCTCCAGACATTCGGATGAGTCTTTACACCGAGGTTCCGTCTCCGTATGACCTTTGCTGTTGGTGAAATGTAAAACTCAAACACTCACTGGAGCATAAATAGGTAACAGCTCTTTTCATTTTACAATTCATTACCAGAACAAACAACATTCTTTACTTATTTGAGTACGACATTTGCACGATTGATTTGTGCTTTAATACTTATAAGTGTTGCCAATTTCATGCTCAGTTGAGATGAGCATGAAAAAGAGTATGTCCAACAAGCACACGTTGCAAGGGCAACGTCAAACCAACGTCGGTGCAACGTCACGACGTTGTACCGACCTAGATGTGACGTTGCATAAAAGTCATGACGCTGTACGGTCGTGGATGTGACGTCACAATTATGTCATGTGCCTGCTGGGTACTAAGTATCCTTTTCTCATGTGTCGGCTCAAGTATTTGTGTTTTTTTGTATATTTCAAGTTCAAGACCCATGCTCACCAAACCCATGTGTTCATGGAAAGTGTACCCCGACAGGATCGTCTTTCACGTGCAGCTGCAATTCTGGATACACTGGGTCAATCTGTGCACAAGGTACGTGAAATGTTTTCTGGCGTTTTTTTTTTCATCTGTATTCGTTTATTTATGTTCTCGGGGATATTGCACTGATGCGTTAGATATACTTCATGCGGACTGAACATGTTTGTCTAAACCATGACAGAACCAAAGGGATTTACTACTGAACAATGTTTGAAGTATAACTAAGAAAACTATCACATGTTGTCTTCAGAAAAATAGCCGTTTTGGAGATGAGACAAAATGTCTTTTGTCGCAGGTTTGTGATATCGTTATGGTTTACCTTGTAAACTCGACTTTTCGCCGTATAAAGTTCAGTTTACAAAGGTGTTTATAACATGATCGAGTTGACGTTATGCATTTTTGAAAGATGAAGAGAAAAGGCTCAATAACAAGCCTAATGTACTGCCTATAGTTGATCTAATATTGCAGTATAATCGTTGCAATCAAAACCAGCATTTCATCATGCTCATGTTTGGTGAATTTACTGGTGATTCGGACTGTCACCAGGCCGACCCAGCTTAACCGCAATGCAAACTAGTAAGAAATATTCATGGAAAGCCACGTTGCATCACAGATCACAGGTTTAAATGAAATATACAGTGACACGAAGGCTTCTACAGAACACTTCGTCAGATAATTCTTGTGTTTTGTTTGTTTTACGGCCCTTTCAAGATTGTTTCACTCATATCGAGCCGATCGTTAATCAGAGGTGGGCAAAAACCGGAATACCCGGAGAAAAACCACCTGACCTTCCGTTGCAGAACTTGGTGTCTCACATGTGACCAGAGCCAGGCCCGAACCACAGTAGTGAAAGACCTAATGATTAAGAGGCAGTGCTCTTAACCACTAGGCCACAGAGGCCCGTTTGATACATTCACCTCAAAACATAAGTGTAGGCAATGATCAGGAATCGATACAATTAACACACAGCTCCCATCAGAGAACCAAAGGGAAAGAAACACAAACATGAAACAGCTAGACCCAAATGGAAACATCAATAGCTGAAAGCCAAAAGGACAGTTACTTTCCCGCATAATTGCCAATTGGCTATCCAAAACAAAATAATTTAAGCGACACACACACACTCAAAGACAAGCCATAACAAAAATAAATTCTGTTTATGGGCACATATTTCAAAGGGAGACAGCTTTCGGTACTTCCTGCTAACTTTTCTATAAGCCCTGTTCCACTGAAAAATTGGTCTACTCTTAAAGGAAAGAATTTGTTCCGTTGACCCCTATTGACAGAGTTGCCTCCTCTGAAGGTGTTCCAATTCCCCTTAAAGACATAAATTCTTATGCTGTTGCGAATATAACGCGACTAGTGATTGGATAACGCCAAAACTTTGCGACGGTATATTCTGCGATATACTGTAGGAAACCACAGTTTTTACACAGCTCTCAGCACTTTGAGCAAAATAGTACAATTTTAAAACAATAACTGATTATTAAGTGCTTTAGACTGTGGATAGCTGATGGTTCAAATATACTTTCGAGGGACCCTGTAATTGTTATTGCAACGAAATAACTATGTATGATCGTTTTTCTTGCATACTATACGATTTAGGCTGCAAATTTGTGACGCAAACATCCCAAAACTATATACAAGTTATTCAACTTCGACCGTAAAACCAACATGGCGGCTAGTAAAGTAGAAGTAAAACAAAGATAAGGAATCGATACAATTAACTTACTCCACCCATCAAAGACACCAAAGGGAAAGAAACACAAACATTAACCGACCAGACCATAATGGAATCAGTTATCTTTACTGAACCCAACCACTCTTTGTAAACCAAAATGGCAAAAACAACACCTCGTATTTGAATGTATATATGTATGCTTGCTTAGTATGTCTAGTGATTCGAAGTAAATAAAGAGGAAAATAAATAAATAAATAAATGAATAAATAAATAAATGAAAAATAAAAAAAAAATAATGGAAACCTTAACAAAGGAAGGCCATAAGGACAGTTACTTTCCCACAAAATGGCCATATGGCCATCCAAAATAAAAAGACACAAGTGATACACACAGTAAGTAACAAACAACACCATAAATAAACCGCCACAGAAGAACCGCCTTGGAACGGTCAGCGGAATGATTTCCACTGGGGGGCTTAAATCGATTTTACGTGGCCACAATCCTCGCCCTTACTTCCGTAGCGATTTAGACATATAATTTGTTCAGTCCGCATGAAGGCCTCCTAACTCATCAGTGCAACATCTCCGTGAACACAAAAATTAAAGAACCACAGAGGTGAGACAACGGTGAGGACTCGACAGCAAGAAACCACTGAAATGCTGGAGCAAAAGAAATTCAATGTTTTTAACGTGTTTAACATAACATCAGTTCTGCAATGACGTCATCATAAAATTCTACGTCGCGTAACGTAAACAAAGCAAGGACCATATTTTGATACATGTATCAGAAGTTCAAGCGCATATTTAAACATCCTATGAATTTTTTGATATCTGAACGCAGTTTCTGGTCCATACAAGAATAGCTTCAAACAGCTATGATCAGAGATCTTTTGCAAAAATTGGCAATCTAACCAATGAGATAGAATAAATGAAATAAGGCAACAAATTGCAGTCGGTAAGTATGAAGTGGGAACACTAACAAGGTCAATGAATAGTACTGTAACATTAAGCAATCGGCTAATAAGGCTTGAAAAGTAAAACCACTTTCTTGTGAACCTAGAGAAGAATCGTAAAATTGCTATGATAGTTATATCTTTTGAGGATATTTATTTTCAGTTGATCACTGTGCGTCGAACCCGTGTGTTTACGGTACTTGTACAACCAGCACCAATGGATATTACTGCGCTTGCCAGTCGGGCTACACCGGAAGTACATGCGCTTCACTAATTGGTGAGTTTATAATGAATATCATCTTCATATCTTTACAGGTGCCGCTGGCTTTCTTTGTTTTCAAAAACAACGTTTGTAGCTTTAACTTAGTTCATTGCAGCTGGGATATGGAACCGAGTGGTGGTTGTCGAATGTTTCTCAGTACTTCATCAAAGTGCAGTTTATGTTGTATTTCGTTTTGGAACATCGACATTTTTGACTCCTGGAACATCTATATGCAATCGCGCGTTACTGAAGAGGAGTAAATTGCTTGCAACTACATACTCTGGTCACGAAGCAAGGTTCTTGATTTTCTTCTATGTGTGTTCTTCAAAAAAGACTTCCTTTGAAAGATCAGGAAGAAATCTGTTTTGGTCTATAAAAAAATTCGAAAGAGGTTTTAAATAAATTGAAATCCAGACGTGTTCGTGCTTCTAGTCTGTCTACTTACGATTTTTCCACTCTTTACACTACACTTCCTTACAATCTTATAAAAGAAAAGCTTAATGATTTAATTGAATGGACTTTTCACAGAGAAGATTCTCTCTATCTTGCATGTAATGTTAGAAATGCATTTTTCACTTCTTAAGAGCATAAGAATAATACACTTTGGTCATGTCAGAAAGTGCGTGATGCACTCACCTTTCTACTTGACAATATTTATATTAGATTCGGTACTAAGTTATTTAGACAAATTGTGGGTATTCCGATGGGTTCGAATTGCGCACCTCTTGTGGCTGATCTG
Source organism: Lucinisca nassula (assembly GCA_963580285.1). NCBI lineage: Eukaryota > Metazoa > Mollusca > Bivalvia > Lucinida > Lucinidae > Lucinisca > Lucinisca nassula. The sequence continues at coordinate 64,440,935 of OY757027.1, read as the reverse complement.
TTCTTGTAATGTTATGAAAGAGACGGAAGTAAGGGCGAGGATTGTGGCCACGTAAAATCGATTTAAGCCCCCCAGTGGAAATCTTCCACTGACCGTTCCAAGGCGGCTCTTCTGTGGCGATTTATTTATGTTGTTGTTTGTTACTAACTGTATGTATCACTTGTGTCTTTTAATTTTGGATGGCCATATGGCCATTTTGTGGGAAAGTAACTGTCCATATGGCCTTCCTTTGTTTAGGTTTCCATTATGGTCTGGTCGCTTAATGTTTGTATTTCTTTCCCTTTGGTGTCTTTTATGGATGGAGTAAGTTAATTGTATCAATTCCTGATCTTTGTTTTACTTCTACTTTTCATGTTGTCGCTTTCCATTGGTAACCAATCTGAAATTATTGAAGCTTTTAGTTCTACTTCTAGATATTAAGATGATTTATTAAATATTGACAATACTTACTTTGATGGTTTGATCAGTCAGTTTTATCCCCTAGAACTTCAGTTAAACAAGGCACATTCCTCTGATACCGAGTCCCCCTTTTTGGATTTACATTTATCTATTGTAGATGGATTTGTTTCTTGCAAAATTTATGATAAACGTGATGATTTTGATTTCGAGATTGTAAATTTTCCTTTTTTGGACGGTGATGTTCCTCGTACGACATCGTACGGGGTTTATATTTCGCAGTAAATTCGATTCGCTAGAGTGTCTAGTCAAGTATCCGACTTCAACACTCGTAACAAATTATTAACCGCTAAACTTCTAAATCAGGGGTATCGGTATCATAAACTACTAAAACCTTTTCTAAGTTTTATAGACGTCATTCTGATTTGGTTTCAAAATTCAATGTTGGACTTAAAACACTTCTGCTACAAGGCCTATCGGAACCCGAATTCTATGTTGACCTAGTATATAAATTTAGAAAAATACATGCCTGTAATGACTTTAGTACCCAATTTCGTAAAATCGTTCGTCGATATATAAAGATTGGGTACAACATAAATGTTATAAAACAGACTGCATGCATGGTGGTTAACCCAATCACGGTTCGCAGCTCTGCTTCCCTCTTTGATTGCACACCGGTGAAGAAGCCTCCGTGGTGCAGTGGTTACGCTACTCGCCTTGTAAACCAGGGATCGCAGGATCGATGCCGGGCTTCTCCAGACTTTCGGATGAGTCTTTAAACCGAGGTCCCGTCTCCGTATGACCTTAGCTGTTGGTGAGACGTAAAACTAAAACTCACTCACTGCACACCGGTGGGTCGGACTTAAGATTATATGACGGTTCCAGCGTAAAAACATAAATGGAATTTTTTTTTTTATTTTAGTATTCTTTATGTTGGTTGGCGCCTGGTGCTCCGTCTTTGTCGGGCCCCACGGAGTCTAACTGTTGGTTTTCCTTTGCTCCAGCAATTTTATTGTTGTATGCTGTCGAGTCCTCAACCTTGTTTCATCTCTGTAGTTTTTTTATTTGTATATTCTCGGAGATGTTACACTGATGAGTTAGGAAGCCTTTACGCGGACTAAACAAAATTTGTGTGTATACCGCGACAGAGGTAAGGGCGAGGATTATGGTCATGTAAAATCGATTTAAGCCCCCAGTGGAATTGTTTCCACTGACCGTTCCAAGGCGGTTCTTCTGTGGCGGTTTATTTATGTTGTTGTTTGTTACTACTTACTGTGTGTATCACTTGTGTCTTTTTATTTTGGATGGCCATTTGGCCATTTTGTGGGAAACTAACTGTCTTTATGGCCATCCTTTGTTTAGGTTTCCATTATGGTCTGTCGCTTCATGTTTGTGTTTCTTTCCCTTTGGTGTCTTCGATGGTTGGAGTAAGTTAATTGTATCGATTCCTGATCTTTGTTTTACTTCTACTTTGAACATCTATATACAATTGCGCATTACTGAAGAGGAGTAAATTGCTTGCAACTACATAGTCTTGTCTAGAAAGCATGGTTCTTGATTTTCTTCTATGTGTGTTCTTCAAAAAAGACTCTTTTTTTATTTTTATTTGCCTTCACTGCAGCTGGTGTTGTGCCGTGTGGCGGCCGTAAAACGTCTCCCCGTACATCAACCATAGTGCAGTTTATATTTTACTTTTGGTCCTTTGAGATCAGCGTGAATATTCTGAGAAATCAGAAATAAATTATTAGTTTAGACGCAAATTCTAGACAGGTTTTTAATTATTTGGACCTCATTTTGATTTGTATCAGTCTTTGAATCGACTGCCTATTCGAAATTCGCAAAATTCCAGTATGCTTCCTCTGGCTTTTGTTGCCGGATCATTACAGGGTCACTGATGAGGCTTTATTAGCCGAAACTACGTAGTATGACCCATCTTCTTTCTTATGAATATTTTCATTGCGCTTAAAGGAACTCTTTTTTGATTTTTATTTGTCTTCACTGCAGCTGGTGTTGTGCCGTGTGGCGGCCGTAAAACGTCTCCCCGTACATCAACCATAGTGCAGTTTATATTTTACTTTTGGTCCTTTGAGATCAGCGTGAATATTCTGAGAAATCAGAAATAAATTATCAGTTTAGACGCAAATTCTAGACAGGTTTTTAATTATTTGGACCTCATTTTGATTTGTATCAGTCTTTGAATCGACTGCCTATTCGAAATTCGCAAAATTCCAGTATGCTTCCTCTGGCTTTTGTTGCCGGATCATTACAGGGTCACTGATGAGGCTTTATTAGCCAAAACTACGTAGTATGACCCATCTTCTTTCTTATGAATATTTTCATTGCGCTTAAAGGAACTCTTTTTTGATTTTTATTTTCCTTCTTAACTGAACCTTTGCGACCAATTGACTTTGCACCCTATTAATGACGGACGACCAAACCGCTCATTGAACCAGATCAGAAAACATAAGCAAGCGTGTTTATTGGTTGATGTAACGTTCGATTGATGTTATGTCAACTTAACGACTGATAATGGAATAACTGTTTTCAAAATTGGCGGTTTTACGGTCAAAAATGTTGTTTTACGGTGACCAACAAACAGAGCCGAACAACAGAGCTTGCGGTTTCCCTCCACATATGACTATTTGCAATACAGTTAACCTTTTCTAGTGCACTTATTCCGTTGTTTTGTAAAACATGCGTGCTATTTTGCTCAAAGCGATAAGCGCTGTGAGCTGTTTTTAAATCTTATTTATCGTAATGGTACGATCTGAAAGGAAAATGCAAATACATGCTGAAGTGAACATTAAGTATTTCAGTTTTGCTGATAGGAGGTAGACAGTTACTGTACTGTAGTCGCCATTTAATTTAAACTATTCACGAGATGTTGAGTGTCACCAGTTTTTAGTGTCGAAAAATAATAACGTCACACATATGATAGTTTATTCTGTAATATACTGTCGAAAACCCGACGTTATGATGTTATATCGTTTCTCATTTTCATTGGGTAGCTTTTGATTTTACGCAGCTGAACGCGCTTTCCGTTTTGTTGACATAGAACGATTTTAAAACTAATTTTAGCAAATTTGTGAAGTGAATAAATGCAATTTATCATATGACGCCGCGTCTTAGAATGTAATAACGCCATATAAAAAAATTCGATAATCCACTAGGGGATTAAATATGGAAATTAGTTAGATACGCCCCGTAATGCTACATATACGATGTCCTTCTCGACGTTGTGTTTACTTATGGCGGGATATTGACGTTTTTTTTTGACAAAATCGTGAATACGGTGCGTTAAAAATGTCATATTATAAACACAATCTTGCATTCGTGTTCATGTATTATTTGATTTATTTAACTCGTGGACAGAACGGAATAAAATGGTCGGCGAAGCCTCACATTTTATCCTTTTTCCTCGAGTCGTTTAACAAATTCAATTATACATGGACACTCATGTAAGATCCTATATTAAATACATTCATTGTGTCATTTATGGATGTAAATCGTCATTTTACGGTCACCGATGTACCTCTCTAAATGACAGTTTCAAAACCAAACTAGCCCATCATTGATAGATGTTTTATAGACATTATTTTCATTTACGTCCTAATTGTAGTTTGTGTTAAGCGCTTATTCAAGTCAGTCTGTATGTTGAAACGTTATAATTACAATCGTCAAAATAATTGTGCTTGCCCATACTCCCAATCGCATTCTGTTATAGAGTATTTGTTTGTTTGATTTGGGGTTTAACGTCCCTGTCAACACTGGAAAGGTCATTTTGGAGACTTTGCTTCCAATTCTGTGGGACTTTTACTCGACATTGAGATGAAATAACATCTCAAGCCCTGTCGCCCAATGAAACTAATAGGGTTTATTAGCATGGACGGTCCGCCTCGCACCGCGGTTCCTGGACAGGCTTAGATCCTCTAAGCGGTTTACCAGTACTAGTGTGCGGGCCGGATTCAGCTCTGCGTGGAAGCATCATGCAGCCCATATATTTCTTCAAGCCCCTATGAGCGGGGGCCGTCTGTTATAAAGCAAATCACTGAGAGTACTGGATGGTCGCTTGTCACTGAGTGTAGTTTTGGCAATAGTCCTGAAC
>OY757027.1:64019822-64436411 GCA_963580285.1 Lucinisca nassula | reverse complement strand
CTGTTGTGTTTTCAATGTACACTTTGCTTGGCTGGTAAGAGTGCGTTGTTCCTGTTAAGATAAAGATAGATGTATACGTTAATGGTGCAAGCTACAGAAAACAATAAACTAAATATGTAAGAGATCCGTAGTAATAATGTAATGTTATTAAACAAGTTATTTCGCTCTGGCCCAGTTACAGGTCCAAGGTCTGCTGAATTGGCCCGAGGCCGAAGGCCGAGGCCAATACAGCGGACCGTGGATCAGTAACCTGGCCAATACGAAAATACTTGATCAATGACACTTATATTAGTTGACACCAATAAAAGCATGATTATTGATTTTTAACCTGGTGTTAATACGGATGACCTCAGATCGATACAGGATAGTCAATTAATAAAACGAAGTGGCTACTGACAGTTAACTGGAAATAGCGGTTTCACGTTAAAATTGCTATTGACAGTTAACTGGTAATAGCGGTTTTACGTAAAAATTGCTATTGCCAGTTAACTGGTAATAGCCGTTTAACGTAAAGTCGCTGTTGCCAATTAAATGTTTAGAGCAGGTGATGATTCACATACGCGCTCCGCTTGTTTTCAAATCCTGTCTTGTGCAATGTGTACATACATGTACTGTTGTAACTTATATATTTATTGAAAATGAATAAATATTGTTTAAATGAAATGTTTATAGCAAAAATATAAAAAATGAACATTTTTATTTCTGTCCCAAACATAGATTCGAGGAACTAACGATTACCTACAATCTATGTTTTTGAGAAAATTAAGAAAAATAATGTATATCTCTGTAAACCCCAGCTTTACTATATAAAAAGGGGTTAAATGAGGTCAGAATTATATAGGCGTGTTGTCGTAATGTATGGCTGTAAGAATAGTAACTTTCTGGTGAAATTAATAAAAGATGATTTCCTACTTAAAACATAGAATGCGGGTACTGGAATTTCCTCGTCGATTTTTCTTCTTTTTTTTTTTTGCAATTTTATGTAGCTCTTCAGTAAATCTTATGTAATTTTAAAGTTTCTTTCATGCTTTCACTTCCTTAAAATATGCAATTGAAATATTGTGATATTCTCAATTATGCTGAAAACAGAGATTGAGCACTCGTAAGACCGCTTATCGGGAGATGTCAACGAACAAAAACAGTCTATGTTTTAGAGAAGGACTCTAAACACTAATTTATACCCCTCTGTAAAGTAATAAACGGAATGAAAGAATTTTGCAAGCCAACTGGCAATAGCTATTTCAACGTTAATTCGCTATTTCCAGTTAACTGGCAATAGCAATTTTGACGTAAATCCGCTATTGCCACCGCTATTGCCAGTAATAGCCATTTTAACGTACAACCGATATTGCCAGTTAACTGTAAATAGCCCTTTCCTTAATTTAAAGCCATTATTAAACATCTGAGTCATGTTTTATACCACCACGAGAATGGAAAAGGACCCGAATGCGTATACGACAATGCGCCTATCAACAACAGAACATTTACTACCCTAGGAAACTACAGACGATTTGACAAATGTGAACAACGACGAATCAAATTGACCTGCGCACTTGGGAACAGAGATCCCCCCTTTACACTGCCGTATATTGCATAGATGGCCCTGAGAAAAAAAAATAATCAGAGTGTGCGAAAGCGCAGACGTATTTAATTCAGTACCTTGCTATAGATATGTAAATATAATTATTATATACCCAGCAAATGTCACGTTTACTTCGTACAGAAGTTACCGGTCAATATTTTCCATATTGCACGTAGTCAAGTTCATATTGCCCGTAGATAAGCAGTCTAGTTCACAATAGAACTACTTAAAAATTTGTCCATTTCGATACTAAAAATCGCCAGCCATTTTGTCGTGCGTATCGACGGAAAGTACATTTATTTGATATGAGGTTTAAAGTCCCCGTCAACACTATATAGGTCATTTTGGAGACGCTGCTACCAATTTTGTGGTATTTTACACGCCATTGAGATGAAATGACATCTCAAGCCCTGTCGCCCAATGGAATCAATAGGGATTATGCATGGACAGTCCGACTAGCACCAAATTGCCTGGGCAGACTTATATCCTGTAAGCGGTTTACCAATATTCATGTGCATCGGTTGCAGCTCTGCGTGGAAGCACCATGTAGCATTATATTTCTCCAAGCCCCAATGGGCGAAGCTGTACTGAAAGAACGTAATGAAAACAAGTATGGGTTGTCACAAAGTGCATAAAGCGCATTTTATGCTAGCAAATATGGCATACTTGCAATCTGTTTAGACTTCAATAAAATCTATTTCAGGAAATCAGGAGTATTTTGAAAGACATAAAACGGACACTTCGGTAAAAATGCCGTCTTACGTCAGGAAACATCAATGTTTTAATGACGTCACATCCACCAACGTTAACTTCATTTATACTTTGACGCCATTAGGCGTGGTTTTTCAACGTGTAGGAAGTGTAGGAAGAAACTTACTGACCTGCATTATTTTCCATTTCAAACCCATTAAATATATTTAATCTTATATTACGTTCTGATTTCTATGCCAATCAGTCCAGAATTCTGGCAGACTGTTAAAGTTTTGGGTATATAATAAAATAGATATATTGATTACTGACTTTATATTGTGAAATATTCGGTACTCCTTCATATAGCGGAGACGCAATCGCCAGGTCGTGCGTCCTTCGCCATATGAACTCATGTCGAATATTTCACAATATAACAAATTGGACTTAGAACTCTTGTCCAACAAAGATACAACATGGATATTATACGACAGACTGCATGCATGGTAGTTAACCCAATCACGGTTGGCAACTTTGCTTCCCTCTTTAATTGCACGCCGGTGGGTCAGGCCTCAGATTCTATGACGGTTCTAACGTAAAGGCTTATTGAGAATTAGAGAGATCTAATTAAAGGTAGTTTTGGTTGGTGCCTGATGCTCTGTCTCAGGTCGGGCCCATCGGAGTCTAATTGTTGGCTTTCTTTTGCTCCAGCATTTCAGTGGTTTCTTGCTGTCGAGTCCTCACCGTTGTCTCACCCCTGTGACTCTTTGATTATTTGTGTTCACGGAGATGTTGCACTGATGAGTTAGGAGGCCTTCATGCGGACTGAACAAATTATTTATCTGAATCGCGACGGAAGTAAGGGCGAGGATTGTGGCCACGTAGAATCTATTTAAGCCCCCCACCCCACACCCCCCCCCCCCCCCAGTGGAAATCTTTCCACTGACCGTTCCAAGGTGGTTCTTCTGTGGCGATTTATTTATGTTGTTGTTTGTTACTTACTGTGTGTATCACTTGTGTCATTTTATTTTGGATGGCCATATGGCCATTTTGAGGGAAACTAACTGTCCTTATGGCCTTCCTTTGTTCAGGTTTCCATTACGGTCTGGTCGCTTAATGTTTGTGTTTCTTTCCCTTTGGTGTCTTTTATGTTTGGAGTAAGTTAATTGTATCGATTCCTGATCTTTTTTTTTACTTCTACTTTACTAAAATATTGATGCTTAATTTAATCTGTAGTCTACTGCATATACTATTTTCTAACATGAATGCGATAACAATATGTGCAAGTCATAACGATAGCACGCCCATACAAATACATTGTACACTTTACCGCCCAGACAACTAAAATTTCAAGATGAAAAATTGTGATATTTTTCTTATGTGTGCTCCGAATATAGATTGTAGGTACTCGTTAGAACCGCCTCATCGAGAACTTACAATCTATATTTTAGAGCAGCAATAAGAAAAATAAGGTTTACCACTGTAAACCCCAATTTTATTATATACAACAGGGGTTCAAGAGAGTCAATTCGTCTCATCCAGTACTAGCATGGTTGTTTCGTTACAGCGATGTCCAGAAAGTCCGCTAACACATCCTGCTAGACAATTACCGTTGACAATATCACATAGTCGTTCATGTTGACTAGGTCGAGCACAAGTCTGGCTACAATCTGTTTCGCAGTTTGATCCATAATGTGTTGCTTTGCATCCATGCAAACATTCTCCTATAGTACCGCTGCAAATATTACCCTCACATCCTTCTTCACACGCCTTATCACAATGTGATCCCCAGTATCGATTCGTACAACCATACGTACAGCTGCCATCTTTTTTGTTGCATGTGTAGTTTCTATTGACCGAATTACAGTTGGGACCGCATTCTTTCTCGCAGGAAACCCGTAGAATTTTAGTTCACACAACGAACAATCAGATGCGTTGAACTGACTACATTGCAGACAGTTTGACGGACAACGTTCCTCACAGCGATGTCCCGTCCATTCTCCCATACATCCGTCTGTGCATGAACTATTGCCTTGATTACAACTGTCGTTTTTACACTGGGTTGAACAGGGGACACACGTACTTGTATCGGTGATGTAGTAAGTTTCTTCACATTCAATACAGATATGTATTGTGCAGATTTTGCAATGTTGTAGACACTTTACACACGTGTAAGTATCATTCAACCATGTCTGATAATAACCTATAATGCAGCCGGTAATATATCCCAATCTTTAGGGGCAAACGACGGTAGAACACCCGACCCCGCGATTTTTATCACAAACAGTTCCAAAGTACCCATGTTTGCATTCAGTGCAATTCGTCTCATTTTTACAGCTTGTACATGTGTTTGGGCATGGTGTATAGTCGTAACCTTTGAGGTTTTCATTGTAGATTTGATAGTAAGAATCACTGCATCCTGAAGATCAACCGTAATTTATTTTACAGTCAGCGTTGTTACATCCAGCACAATCATACTGACAACGTGGACCCCACCTACAGTGATGTATGTTTGCAAGACGTACAGTTTTCGGAGTCTATGCAGCTGCTGCATTTGTCAGAGCAATCTTGACACTCGTCTTTCGCATCGAGATACTGACTAGATGCACATCCTTGCAGACAAGTACCCGAGACTATATCACATGTTCCATTCTGACATTTGGTGATACACTCTGCCTGGCAGGCCTGGCCATATCTAACTGCAATGCACTCGGTACAGTGCTCTGAGGTGGTGCACTTAGTGCAGTTACTGGAGCAGTTGTTTTTGCAAAACATACTGGTGCCAAACTTCCCAGGAAGACATCCGGTGCAGTCATCAGACTCCGAGCATTTACAATTAGTATAAAAACAGTGGTAACAGTTTCCATCACGTAGGTAGAAGCCATCCGGGCAGCTGGTGCAGTAGACGGGTGGTGAAGAGGAACATGATGCAGAACACGTTGCATAAGCACATCGGTCACTTGTGCAGTTAATGTGAGCACATTTGTAACAGTTCCCACATCCACGACAGAACAGGGAACATTCACGACATATACCAGCACATACAGAGCAATTAATGGGACAATCACTATTACAAAAAATACTTGCCCCGTGTTTCTCATGAAGACATCCTGTGCAAACATCAGACTCCGAGCATTTACAATTTTTATAAAAACAGTGGTAACATTTTCCATCACGTAGGTAGAAGCCATCCGGGCAGCTGGTGCTGTAGACGGGTTGTGACGAGGAAAATGATGCAGGACACGTTGCATAAGCACATAGATCACTTGGACAGTTAGTGTGAGCACATTTGTAACAGGTATCACATCCATGACAAAACAGGTTACATTCCTGGCATCCAACGGTGCACGCAACACTGCCTGTGGCAGACAGGTAGATGGGCGGCCCAAGATGATCTGGAACCGGCTGACATAGATAGCAGAGAGAGGAAGATTTCTGCTATAGACCCTCATGAAAGATAAACCTGGAGATCTGGTTTGAGAGACCTGCCATGCGTGCAGCAAGCCAGCTACCTGAAAGGGGGTCCTTGTACCTACAGGTTAATCAATACTCCAATTATGATAATGATGATGAAAACAATCAAACTACAGGTTATACTCTTTGCTATATTAATTTCAATAGATGCAAGATGCTTACCATCTCGGCTTTTTCTGGTTTGAATGGTCCGTTGGAATAGATCCGCACTGCTCCTGCGGTCGCGTCTAAACCTCGAAAATAATTTCCAAAGCTAAAATAAATTATTTCTTTGCAGATTTTCATTATACAGAATATACAGCGCTGAGAAACTTTTATTCAAGCGTCCTTGTTGGTTCCGACGTTTCTGTGGCGCGGTCGGCCCCCATCGGGACTTGAAGAAATATATAGGCTGCACGATGCTTCCACGCAGAGCTAAATCTGACCCGCACACGAGTACTGGTAACCCGCTTAGAGGATGTAAGCCTTCCCAGGCAATACGGTGCGAGTCGGACCGTCCATGCTTATAAACTCTATTGGTTTCATTTGGCGACAGGGCTTGAGCTTTCATTTTATCTCAACATCGGGTAAAAGTCCCACAGAACTGGAAGCAACGTCTCCAAAATGACCTTTACAGTGTTGACGGGGACGTTATACCCCAAGTCAAACGAATAAACAAATCTGTGGCGCGGTGACGTCGGAAACTTTGCACACTTTAACGTTACGTTATGCTACGTGTGCGCGCCATGGCACTGGATATCGTTTTACATGCCACACTTTCTGCTGTCCTTTTTGGTTCGAATTGCTAAATTATTGCAAACCCTTTGATATTTTGGATTGCGGTATAAACTAAATACATGATTAGTGTCTTTAACAATAAAATATAATCGGTTCGCCACAATTGGATAGGGGCGCGCCGACGCTCGCCCATATAAAATCGTCTAAGGCTCGCCGATTATATTTTACCATTTAAGATACCAACCATGTATATACTATCAGACGTAAAGTGTGGTGTTCGTTAGAATCGCCCGCAGTCTGTGTTTAAAGGTAAAAAGGAAAATAATGTATGCCATTATAAGCTAAACTTATCCTCTTATTAAGTGGAGACCCTAAGAGTATTCATCAGGCAGCATCACGCAAACATGTCTTTATAATTATGACCCACAGACCCCAATTTAATACAGTAAAACTGGGGTTTACAGGCGTATGCATTACTTTTCTTATTTCTGCTCAAAAACAGTGTTGGTACTCGTTAGAACAGCCTCACCGAGGCGGTTCTAATGAATACCCAGAATCTATGTTTTGCACAGAAATATGAAAAAAATATATGGTAGTAAACGTTTACCAATATATTCGAATAGGCGTATAACGGACTAGTGAACATGATGTAGCATGAGCGGCCACGATTTAACAGGTTAATCAAATTATGTGTTTCTTCGTTGTCACGGCATTTATATTTCAGTTATGAAACAACAAAGACATATGTGTGCATGCACAGATTGGCCGAAGACTCAATTTTTCCTCGTTTTGCTAGCTACATACCTCACATTTGCCAATCCGCTTAGTGAGTAAGCGAAACTGAATTTTAAATGTAATTGCGCCTAAATATTCAACAGTCTTGTAGAGAAACAATCAGGCGTAAAAAATAGCTGTTTTTCTAACATGCTGAATCGGACCCCACCTATCGGGGCTTGAAGAAATTGATGGGCTGCACGATGCTTCCACGCAGTGCTGAATTGGGCCGCACACGAGTACTGGCAAACAGCTTTAAGGATCTAAGCCTGCCCAGGCAAAGCTGTGCGAGTCAGACCGTCCATATGCTTATAAACCCTATTGGTTTCATTGGGCGACAGGGCTTGAGGTGTCATTTCATCTCAATGTCGGGTAAGAGTCCCACAAAATTGGGAGCGACGTCTCCAAATGACCTATACAGTGTTGACAGGGACGTTAAACCACAAATCAAACAAAACTAACATGCTGAAAAAAAATGGTCCGTAGGTAGGAGAAACCTTTAATCCCCCCCCCCCCCCAAAAAAAAAAAACAAAAAAAACAAATACAGGGTCAGGCCTGTATGTTCATTTGTTTTTGTTTTTGTACATGATTTTATTAATAGAATTATCATATGTATATCATAATTCATTTAAGATGCTCAAAAAGTCAGCTCTGTAATTTGGAAGGTACTAAATGCCAAACACTACAAAAATGTAGGCCTACTTAAAACGCGAAATTACTATGGGAAAATGCAAAGGCGACTCTGGGTAGGGTCGGAAATCGAAAATGGTACCCAACCCTCTACTTCATAAAACGGCGTAATAACTCAGAAACTGTTCAGATCCCAAGCCATAAACCATAAGTATTCTTTGTTCTTATGATCAGACATATTCAGTGACAGCAATATTGGGCTTTCCTGGGGTCCGCAGGGGCTATACCCCGACCCCTCCACTGCGTCAAGGCCTTATATCTCAGGAACAGTTCAGCTCCCCACTCCCAAACCATACATATCCTTGTCCCTTATGATAAGGCGCATTCAGTGACACAACCCATGCTTCAACCCCACCACTTCATAAAACGCCTGATATTTCAGATACAGAATCCAAATGGGTGTTCAATCAAGTATAGGGATTCGTATGGAATCGGTACATTATAATCATATCTTGTTTTTCTTACTTTTGAAAAAAAAACACAGGTTGTTGGTACTCGTTAGAATCGCCTCTAAGAGGTGGCTCAAACGGGTAACCACAGCCGCTGTTTTGAGCAAAAATAAGAACGTATACATTTGTTTCCAGAGTAATGTAATCTCTATTGATACACAAATGCTTTTATGTCACATGAGATATTTTTGCCAACTGTGTCTGTAAATAAATAAGTATTGTGCCTTACCCGGTGTTGTGGTTTCATTACAGTAAGGCCCAATAAAGCCGACATCACACCCGGCTAGGCAACCGCCGTTGACAATATCGCATACTCGTTCTTCTTGACTAGGCCTAGAACAACTCTGGCTACATTCTGTTTCACAATTTGAGCCGTAATAATTTGTCATGCATTCATCTAAACACTGCCCTGTAGTACCATTGCAAATATGTGCCTTACATTTTGCTTCACAAGTTTTGTTACAATGTGATCCCCAGTATCCATTCTTACAGCCATACGTACAGTTGCCATCTTTCTTTTCACACGTTTGCTTTCCATTTACTGGCCTACAGCTTGAGCTACATTTGTTCTCACAGGACGATCCATAAAATCCGATATTACACAAAGGACAAGCAGATGCATTAAACTGATCGCACTGCAAACAATTTCCAGGGCAATTGTTCTCGCAGCGATGACCTGTCCAATTGTCAACGCATCCGGTTGTGCATGAACCATTCTGTGGATTACAATTATACCCATTTCTACAATAGTCAGAACACCTTAAACATTGTTTTGCATTGCTGAGGTAGTAGCTTTCATTACAAGTTATACATTTGTCGTACTTGAAACAGGTTGTACAATTATTCGAACATTTTTCACATGTTTTCATTTGATTGTGCAATTTCTGATAATAAGCATGAATACAACCGGTCGTACACCCTTCACTCTGATCACACGCGACAGTACTACATCCGGGGCCGCATTGTTTGTCACAGACAAGTCCCCAGAAGCCATTTTCACATTCCGTGCAGTTCATCTCATTTTTGCAGTTCTTGCATTTATTGGGGCAATGTGTACAATCATAGCCCTTTTTCTGTTCATTGAAGTTTCGATAGTAATAATCACTACAGCTTGAAGAACAACCGTGATTTATTTTACAGTCAGCGTTGTTACATCCAGCACAATCATACTGACAACGTGGACCCCACATATACAGTGATGTATGTTTGCAAGACGTACAGTTTTCGGAGTCTATGCAGCTGCTGCATCTGTAATAACAATCTTGACACTCGTCTTTCGCATCGAGATACTGACTAGATGCACATCCTTGCAGACAAGTACCCGAATCTATATCACATGTTCCATTCTGACATTTGGTGATACACTCTGCCTGGCAGGCCTGGCCATATCTACCTGCAATGCACTCGGTACAGTACTCTGAGGTGGTGCACTTAGTGCAGTTACTGGAGCAATTGTTATTGCAAAAATTACTGGTGCCAAACTTCCCAGGAAGACATCCGGTGCAGTCATCAGACTCCGAGCATTTACAGTTGGTATGAAAACAGCGGTAACATTTCCCATCACGTAGGTAGAAGCCATCAGGACAGCTGCTGCAGTAGACGTTTTGTGAAAGGGAACATGATGCAGGACATGTTGCATAAGCACATAGGTCACTTGGGCAGTCATAGTGGGGACATTTGTAACAGGTATCACATCCACGACAATACAGTTGACATTCCTGGCATTTATCAGCAAACAGGTAATACCCGTTAACACACTGTGAGCAGCTATTTCCATTGCAGTTATCAGAGTTACAGTTATCAACTGTACAGTTTGACAGCACGGGATCTGAAATAAAGTTAACGGAATACGAGCCGGGACAGGACAAAATCCACCATATGAAGTACGATATGTATGATCAGCGAAGTCTCAGATTAGTCTGTGTATTTGCGCAGTTTGTGCTTTCTTCGCTGTTCATTGAGCCGCCTATTACCCCGGGCTATTCATTGCTTGACTAGGAAAGGTTTCGAATCAGGACAATTTGACCCTCTTGAACCCAACTTTCATAAAACTTGGGTTTAAAGGGGTAAACCTTATTTTTCTTATTTCTGCTCGAAAATATAGATTGTGTGTACTCGTTAGAACCGCTTCGATGCGGCGGTTCTAACGAATACCCATACTCTATATTTTGAGCAGAAATATGAGAAAGATAAGATTTTTATTTATCTAAAATATTTGTTTTTTTGGTGGCAAAAATTTCAATATCATTAAATAGGTGGGTTTTCGTAATGGGTTAAAATGGCTTTATGGGCAATCTGTTCTTAGCCTAAACTGATCATTTGTTTTAACTTTATCCTGCCGCATACATTAATTAAATATACACATTTCTGACTCTCGTCCAATCAAATTACTTGATATAATGAATCGATTCAAATTTGCAAATTGGATGACAAACAGTAAAGAGCCTGATCAGAAGCCATCACTTCTATAACTTCTATTGTTTTCATAGGTAGGAGTCTTCGTGTTCAGCGGGATAGGGGTTTATCAACGTTTCCTTATACAGTAAAATTCCTATATTAAGACCATCTTTGGTACTGTTCAAAAGTGGTCTTAAAGACAACTTTGGTACTGTTCAAAAGTGGTCTTAAAGACCACTTTTGAACAGTCCCAAAGGTGGTCCCTGAACAGAGGACATTGTAGGCAGACAATGAAAAATTAAGTGTACACTTCAAACTAACCTTTTTTTATTGCAGAACTAGTCCTAATTTTAGGTGGTCTTAAAAGTGGAATTTCACTGTATTTTTTTCTGTTTGTATTTGAGTTTAGCACAATTTATGTCATTTTAAGCCGGTCAGTTTACCTATCCTAAGCTTATACGTAAGCAGTTAACCAGTACAGTGCACATTCTTTCGTCTGAAACTGACAACTGCCCTTCTTGAATCAGGGAATGAAAAGAAAGACTGAAGAAAAGATTTCATGAAATTTCACAGAAAGAATGTTGCCGACCCCGGAGGGTATCGAACCCGCGTCCTCCTGATCACCAGTCAGACGCGCACCCGACTGAGCTACCGAGGTCGGTTATTTCCTTATATACGTGTATTTATGGCAGTAACATTCGTTTTTGCTTATCGAATAATTGAAATAAAACGTTTGCAACAAAAACAGCTTTGTATGAATTAGGACATATATAAATCAAATATACCGGCCCCGATAGCTCAGTTGGTAGAGTGTCCGCTCCGGGGAACGGGAGGTCTCGGGTTCGATCCCGGGCCGCGACATACCAAAGTCGTTAAAATGGTACTAGCTGCTCCTCGCTTGGCACTCAGATTTACGGGGTAGAGCTAGGACTGGTCGATCCAGTGTCAGGATAATGTGACTGGGTGTGGTATCATGTAATGTGTCTGGGACATGATACTTCAGTGAGGCAGCACTATAAACGTGAGCATTGAGCTCCCTGTCGCAACCAGACACCGTCGTGATATGACTGAAAAATTGTTGAAAGCGACGTTAAACCCGAATTCACACACACACACACACACACACACACACACACACATAAATCAAAGATACAGTCGCATACGGAACCCTGGAAGGGACATGCAATTTATTTTGATATGTTGTGCGCACAAGATAATATCTTGTTTGCAGAACTTAATGTCTTGTTCTTACAACATATTATCTTGATAGCACAATTTATTAAAATGCGTAAGATATTATGGTGTCCGCACAAGATCTATGTTGTGCAAGCAATATAATATATTGTGTGAACAAGGTAATATCGTGTGCGCACAAGATATTAAGTTGTGCGAACAAGATATTATCTTGTGCGCACAAGATATTATGTAGTCCGCACAAGATATATTATGTTGTGAACACTGCGCACAACATATTATCTTGTGCGCACAAGATAATATTTTGTTCGCACAACTTAATCTTGGCGCATAACATATTAAAAAAATTGCATGTCGCTTCCCGGGTTCCGTAGTGGCACAACAGAGTGATACACAATAAGACACAAACCAAGATTGGGGGCTCTACACTCTCAAGTGAATCCAAGGGCGTAACTAGGAGATAAAACAATTTGTACGTTAACCAAAGAAAATACTAGAAATAATAATCATTGAGACAACTCTTACAGGAAAGAATTTGCTCCCTATAGGGGGCAATTTCTTTCCAGTAAGTGTGGTCGCCGCGGCAAAGAAGGAAACTATGTTAGCTAATAATTAGTATTGTTTATATCCTAGACACATATAGATTTCGCTCTTTCTTCTTCTTCTTCTTCTTCTTCTTCTTCGTCGTCGTCGTCGTCGTCGTCGTCGTCTATTTTGTTACGTTTGTAATGTGTATGCAAGTATTTGTCAGCGTAAATGATGATACACCCCCGGAAATAGATGACACATTCGACTGAAACAATGACGTGTTCCACTGAAAATGTGAGAAGCCTCCGTGGTGCAGTGGTTACGCTACTTGCCTTGTAAACCAGAGGTCGCAGGATCGATCCCGGGCTTCTCCAGACTTTCGGATGAGTCTTTAAACCGAGGTCCCGTCGCCGTATGACCTTAGCTGTTGGTGGGAAGTAAAACTCAAACACTCACTCACTCACTCACTCACTGAAAATGTGTGCTACGTCTCACTGAGGACATTCATACGACATACCAAAGTCCGTTTTGTATCATATTGAAGAAGAAAAACAAACACTGTTCCCTATATATTGCAAGGTAATTTTGTGTGTCTGGATTGTGCTCCGCAAAAAAAATAATGCGACTTAGCATAATATGACAAAAAAGTGGAACTCATTTGCAAATAAAGCAATAATTCTAACAAATGTGGAAAAGATCTTTCATAACCTATGATACTCCTAACTGGGGTTCTTTATAACGACAAATCCATTATAACGGCACAATAACAGGGAACAAATGTCGTTATAACGCGAGTCCTCTGTAATTCATTCTTATACAAAACTGCATTGAATTAACAAGCTTCATGTGCTGTTAGCTGGAGCAGGGACTCAAATCAGCTAGTGTGTCACCAGTTTAGATACATGAATATATAGCACACTTGCACTGACGTGTGTGCAGCCCAATCTATTGATTTCTCCAAGCAGCGCTGGGTGGGTGGCACAGACTTCTATGTTTACAATCAATGAACATACTCAAGTGTTTTTTCTCCGGGAACTGCGGTTTTCGCCCATCTCTGATTTACGATCGCCTCTATATAAGTGAAATAATCTTGAAAGGGTCGTAAAACACAATCCCAACCTATGAACATCCATAAAGTTCGCTGCGAAAACTCCTATCCGACGTCGTCGCCGACGTTTTCTTTGGGTGCACAGAAGAACTAACAAAGCCGTGTGACATAGTGCCTTTTTCGTACCTCCAAAAAGGTTAATTTTCTGATGAAAATTTGTGAGATTTTTCTTATTAATACTTCATATATATGTCATGTGTGCTCCTTAGAACCGCCTAACAAGTACCAACACGCTGTGTATTGGAGCAGCAATATGTACAAATGTAAAGCTCTGCAAACCCCATTTATCTCTATATAAAGTGGGGTTTGGAGTGGTGTTCAGTTCACAGTTAATCTTATGTTGTCGGTTCGCGCGGCTTATTGTTTTTATTTTTACGCTCCTTTCAAGATTATTTCACTTATTTCGAGCCGATCATTATCAGAGGTGGGCGAAAACCGGAGTACCCCCGAGAAAAACAGCACCCCTTACGTTGCAAAACATGGCGCTCCACATGTGACCCGAGTGAGGCTCGAACCATGGCGGTAAGGAACCTTATGATTAAGAGTCAGCGCTCTTACCCACTAGGCCACGTTGGCCCCACTGGGCCACTTTTGCCCATTAATATATTGCAATGTATTGTACAATACCTGTACCAATACAATTACGGCCCCCGCCCATTGGGGCTTGAATAAATATATGGGCTGTATGATATTTTCACGCAGAGCTGAAACAGACCCGCACAGGAGTACTGGTACTATTACCAGGAATTCTCGTACTACAGGAACTGTCACTCAGATTACCGATAGCCCATATTTGATTGACATCAGTTAATTCCCTTAGACCGTAGTCGAGATAGCGTCTTTTACCTGTGTTGATTGTGTGTAATACCAGTTTCACACCTCCCAGTTCGAGTTACAATACACAACCAATCTGTGTGCTATCCAGTGCCCTAATAAAATTAGTACGGATATACATTGTAAATTTTGCCACCGAAAATTTCAAGATGAAAAATTCTGATATTTTATATGAAAAAGGCCTGTTTTGCTAACGGATGACCAGGTGTTTTCTCCTCGATATAAATTAAATATTCGTGGCCGGGCCAAAATTATAGGGAAATATAAAATAGATCACGTTTATACATGTATAAATATATTATTTCTTTTTTTATATATTTCATGGGTATATTCATGTAATTTTGTTCCTTTCTGTATTGTGGCCCTTGGTAAACAATAAAAGAAACGTTGTGATGACAATATATAAAAGAATTTATTTAATTAATGAAATTCAGCGTATAGTAATGACATGCCATTTATAAAGCTCTGGCCTCTAGTGATGACTGTGACGCCGTAAACAATTATATTATATTATAGGCCGTAGTAGACACGGTGGCGTATGTTTGGAATTCAGCTTCGACACAGGATTTCAAATAATGTGGTAGTCTTTAAGGTGAAGACAAGATCAGCCTGCATGTTTACTGGTTCAATAACGGTTCTATGAACTGCATTGCTTCCGCGTACCAAAGTCTCTGATCAGACTGCACTTGCTTAAGCTGTCTGATCTGAGTCTATGCTAGTCGCCAATGCCACATTGTTTAAAATCACGTCGCGGTTTTTATTGTTTTTTTTTTTTTTTTTTGTTATGGAAAATTCATTTTAAATAACCATATTTGAAGACCTAATTTTACATAGGTGTTGACTTATTTCTGAAGCCGGCCTCGGTAGCTCAGTCGCATGCGCGAATGATTGGTCATCAGGAGAATGCGCGTTCGATACCTGCCGGAGACGGCTATATTCTTTCGTGGAAACTGATCATGAAATCTTCTCTACATTCATTCTCTTTCTTCCACTGTTTCAAAAGGGCAGCTGTCAGTTTCAAACAAAAAAAATTGCGCCATACTGGTTAATCGCTTACGTATACTCAGTAGAAAAGTGGGGATAGGTAAACTGACAAGCTCGATATGACACAAAAAGTGTTGAGAAGGCCTTTAAACTCCAGTCTAATTTCTGATATGAAGAGCTCTACTGGGATGTGCTAATTAAAGCAACTAAAGCTCACAAGTCCATTTCAAAATTTGATGGTGTGAAGTGTTTTCTAAATATATTTAAAAAATAAAAGAAATGGCTGAACTTTTTACGAAAAGAAGTTCCTGAACAAACGCCGAGCTCGATGGCGTCTGATCTGGACCTGCACGTTTTGCTATAACCCGTTTTTTGGGATTCGGTACAAAATGGGTTAATACACACACTCACAAACTTTGGATAAACATATCTCGGACGCCCTAGGCGAGCAACTCACGTTATTTCAATATACACCGATACATCCTCGGTTATTTCAGAATATGGAAAGTGGGTTTGTGTCGTAATTTTCTTACTGTAAGATTTAAACAAGACACAACGAAAGGTGCCTATACTCACATTATATTATAATATAGTAAAACCATTACCACCCTAAAATTGAAATTTTCAGATTAAAACATCCTGATAATTTTTATATTTCTGCACATAACATACATTGCGGATACTCGGTAGAAACGCCTCGACGAGGCTGTTCAAACGAGAACAATATAATAAGTCACATCTATACTATCAGCCAATCAGACTACATTGTATACTGTTTTCGTTCAAATTCACAAACTGGTAGACAAACAGCATAGATCCTGATCAGATGGCTTCTTCAGAACTAATCTGATCTGGATCTACACTGTTTGCAATGTTAGGGGTTGTCGTGAACAGCAGAATAAGGGTAAATGAAATGTAAAAAAAATGGTTTGTGGTTTGTTTGTCATTATAAACTTCACTTTTTTGTCTAAGTAATTAAGATAATCAAACAATCCATAAAACTAACGTGGTCTTGCGTTAAGAAAAAAGTGTTGAGAAGGCCTTTAAACTCCAGTCTAATTGCACGACCCGCAGAAAAGCGACCGACTGAAGTCGGTCGATTTTCTAAGAGTGCCCTGAAATCACCGTGTCATTCTATCATTCTGTCAGTCTGTCTGTCCGTCCGTAACCCGTTTGTGAAAATTGGTGATAGTGACTTAACCGCTTGGAATATTTCAACAATTTTTGGCATACTGATAAATATCAATGAGATCTAACCAATGAACTTGCGAAATATTACATTCCATTTAGTATAGCCTCGCCGAGGCGAAAAATGTGAAAATTTTCGAACTGCTTCTCCTCGGAAACCGTTAGGTCGATTGAAGTCAAATTTCGTATGGAGCCTCTATGGGATGGGGGAAACCAAAATTTGCTCATGGGGTCCTGGTCACATGACCAAAATGGCCGCCAAGCCATATATGGTCTGTCTGTCCGTCCGTCCGTAACCCGTTTGTGAAAATTGGTGATAGTGACTTAACCGCTTGGAATATTTAAACATTTTTGGCATACTGATAGATATCAATGAGATCTAACCAATGAACTTGCGAAATATTACATTCCATTTAGTATAGCCTCGCCGAGGCGAAAAATGTGAAAATTTTCGAACTGCTTCTCCTCGTAAATCGTTGGGCCGATTGAAGTCAAATTTTATATGGAGCCTCTATGGGATGGGGGAAACCAAAATTTGCTCATGGGGGTCCAGGTCACATGACCAAAATGGCCGCCAAGCCATATATGGTAAAAACCCTTCAAAAATAGTCTTCTCCAGAACCACTGGGCAGATTTCCACGAAACTTGACAAATAGCATTTGGGACGTAGGTTCATCATAAATTGCTAAAATGGTGACCCTGGGTTGACCTTGACCTTCTTTGTGCCTAAGTCAAACTTTGACACATGCTTTTGTATTGGAAAAGTGAGAATGCATTTTATCCTGCAAACGATTCAGAATACAGTACTTAAGTATAAGATATTTTTTTGCTCCTTACGATAAGGCGCATTTATTGGGGGAACCGTTTTAGGTCCAGGTCACATGACCAAAATGGCCGCCATACCCATATATGGTAACACTCATAAAGCTAAAAGCATCCGGCGGGTCGTGCTGAAGCACTGGTTTCTGATATGATTGGGATGTGCTTATTAAAGCAACTAAAACTCTGTCGTCTATATCAGTTTAACCCATTTTGTATCGACTGGAATTCGTCAACCTTATATATAAGCACAAGTTCATTTCAAAAATTTGATGGTGTGAAGTGTTTTCTAAATATATTTAAAAGATTAAAAAAAAAATGATTAACTTTTTGCAAAAAGAAGTTCCTGAACAAAAGCCGAGCTCGGTGGCGTCTGATCTGGGCCTGCACTTTTTGCTATAACCCGTTTTGTGGGATTCGGTACAAAATGAGTCAATACACAACACTCACAAACTTTGGATAAACATATCTCGGACGCCCTAGGCGAGCAACTCACGTTATTTCAATATACACCGATACATTTTTGCGTCATTTCAGAATAAAAAAGTGTGTTTGTGCCGTAATTTTCTTACTTTAAGATTTAGACAAGACACAACGAAAGTAGCCTATACTCACATTATATTATATTGAAACTTTTACCACCCTAAAATTGAAATGTTTAGATTAAAAAATCCTGATAATTTTAATATTTATGCACATAACATACATTGCGGATACTCGGTAGAAACGCCTCGACGAGGCTGTTCAAACGATAATATAATAAGTCACATCTATACTATCACCCAATCAAACTACATTGTATACTGTTTTCGTTCAAATTCACAAACTGGTAGACAAACAGTATAGATACTAATCAGATGGCGTCTTGAGAACTAATCTGAGCTGGATCTACACTGTTTGCAATGTTAGGGGTTGTCGTGAACAGCAGGATAAGGATTAATGCAATGTAAAAAACAGTTGGTTTGTGGTTGGTTTGTCATTATAAACCTCACATTTTTCTATGTAATTAAGATAATCAAACAATCCATAAAACTAACGTGGTCTTGCGCGGTATATCACGCCCCCATCCCCACCCCACCACACACACACCTTTTGACATAAACGATCAATTTCATAGCATAACCTTCGGGTGAACCATTGTGTATTTTTCATTTAAAAATGACAACATTGTATATTGTAATTTAAGGCTGAAACGATTGCACAAATGAGATATTTTGCCAAATTTAATATTTTATTTCGGCTAAGCCCAGAGAAGATTAAAATTAATTAATGAGACAAAGAAAAGAACCACTATGTTTGGATTTCATAAGAGAAAAATGACACAATCCAGACGAAAGATTCTTACTTCTTATGTATGACTTTTAGCCACGAACCATAAATTCAGGGTGCACATTTTTCTTATTTCTTCTCTAAAATATAGATTGTGGGTACTCGTTAGAACCGCCTCGCAGAGGCAGTTCTATGGCGTACCCACACATTATATGTATAAGAAAAACATCATATTTTTTTACAATTGCTGGTTTTTTATGATGAAATTTACAGTGTATTTGAATAGGCGTGTTTTCGTAATGATGGAAATATGCATCGTATTATATAAATTATAACACATCGAGAACATTAAAGTTTTCTAAACACATGAATTAAAACACTGCATCTACAGGACTGATGTAAAATCTAACAAACATTACCTAAACATGCCTATTCAAATGTAGATTGAAAATTTTACCGTCTAAAACTGAAAATTATTTGATCCTCACAAACAATAATTGTCTTATTTCTGCTTAAAACATAGATTGTGGTTACTCGTTAGAACCGACTCAGTGAGGCGATTTTAACAAGTACCCACAATCTTTTTTTTTCAGAAATGAGATGAAAATAAAAAACAACAACAAAAAAAAAAACGTTTGAGCTTAAAATCATACGATTGACTGTTCTAACGAGTCATTATCGTCATTCTAACGAGTACTCTCAATCTATAATCAAGAGCAGAAATAAGAAAGAACTTTTCTTAAATTGTAGTAAGTTGGCCGTGAAATTTACAATGCATTTGTATAGGCGCGTTTTCGTAATGGTGGAAATATACATCGTATCATTCAAGTTTTCTAATTAAGCAGTTAGTAGTTTTCCTAGGCGAAAATATAATTAAAGCAAATCTTAAAACAAGCTTCAAAAGGTTGCAAATTAAAAACATAATTTTACATTATCAAAAATAAATAAATAAGTTATGAGTGCAAAGTTTTCAATTATGGATGTATATTTGTTTTCTTAAAGCAAAATATTCTTTCTAATTCTGTCAATAATATTATCCATATTGATACCGATTTTCAATTCTTTTAACTTCTTTTGCGATTCATTAATATCCTGTGTATACAAGTCCTGCGTCTGTGTAATCTCTACACATTTTTGATCCGAAACTTAAAATATAGCTATTTTATACAACCTGTGGGCCACTTTTAATAAACTGTTTTTCTAAATTTTTTACCTCATGAATATAGATATTAAATAGTTCTTTCTAGTGAGAGGTTATAGCGCACGGAGAAATTTTAACAAATATGACTTTTGAGCCTTTGAATTAAGGCTATTTTTTCATTTTTGTTGTAAAATACAAAGACTTTATAGGGAAATACCCCATTGACATTCATTAGAATCTGGGCCACTTTAAATTTTATTTTATTTCAACAAATTTGGTACCAAAATGAAGCAGATACATTTTTCTATCAAATGCGAGGTTATAATAATATCTTGTAGAAATGAAAATAAAAGATTTTATTAGTTAAATGATGGGCTCCTATATAACTCTATACATTTTCCTAGTGTTACCTGTACGAAAACTAGCGACTGGCTGTGACGTCACAGAAGTGACAGTTAAGTGTGGATAAGTACCTGTAGTACGAGTATTCCTGCTTATGAACCGCTAAGAGGATCTAAGCCTGCCAAGGTAAAGCGGTGCGAGTCGGTCCGCCCAAGCTTATAAACCCTATTGGTTTCATTGGGCGACAGGGCTTGAGATGTCATTTCATCCCAATGTCGGGTAAAAGTCCCACAAAATTGGAGGAAACGTCTCCAAAATTACCTTTACAGTGTTGACGGGGACGTTAAACCTCAAATCAAACAAACAACACGTTGGTTGTCGCAGCTCTCTACATCACGCGCCTGTGGTGTCTACAGTAAAATTCCGCTATCAAGACCAGCTAAAATTAACCCTTATCTTGCTGAATATTCATTTAAGTCACACCCATTTCTGTCTATCAACCAATCAAATTACTTGATGTAATGTATTGCTACAAATTCATAAACTGAATGCCAAACAGTGTAGATCCTGATCAGATGGCTTCTTCAGATGCCATCTAATCTGGATCTACACTGTTTGCAAAGATAGGGGTTGTTGTGAACAGCAAGATAAGGGTTAAGACTACATGTGTAATTATTCAGCGAAAACACATGAAAAAAGGTTTCAGTAATTCTTTCTTTGTGTTGTACTATACACCCAGAGACCAACATTGGGGGCTTTTCAGACCACTTTCGAACAGTTCAAAAGGTGGTCTTAATACTGTATTTGCATGGTTTTTCTACTGTTCACCAAATTTGAAACGCAATAATTGCCTTTATGAAGGTATCGGGTTAAGAGTTTGTATTATTTTTTATTATTTAAAAATATTTTTATTTTATATTGTCGGAATGTGTGATTGGACAGTCGACCTTTGATGTGCCAGTCAAAAACTGTGATCGACATGATGACGTAATAATAATAATAATAATAATAATAATAATAATAATAATAATAATAATAATACAAATAGTTACAATAATAACAGAAAATAAGTCTAACTTACCTAGTTGAAACAACAACACTAGAGTGTAAATAATAAAACCCATGGCTCGTGTTGCCTGAATCACTTATCTTAAAATTAAGTGTCAGTCTTTGTAGTCACAAGACGTCCTCAATGTAACCTTGTCTCTTATATGGACGTGAGGGCGGATACTAAATTCAGTCCCAAAGGTCACTGTCTGGCATCACGAGGCTTGCCGAGTGATGCAGGACAGTGATCCCGAGGGACGAACTTTTCTATTCACCCCTCACACCCATATAAGATCCTTTTTCTTGCATGACTTCCATTTTTAGCGCGGAACTTTAATGCTCCAGTCTCTTCGGCTGCCAACGTCCACCATATCGTGATGACACTGCAGGAATGTTTAGTGACGTCACGCAACGTGCTGTGACGTCAACCTTAACGCCGGCGCATACGAGGTCGTATTCAACCAGGGCATTTATCAAACACGCGACAATATTCGATTTTGGGTAAGAACACCAGGGTTAGAACAGAATTTATATCCAACGCTAAAACTATGGATTTCCTTATCTGGTGTGCAAGAAAGACAAATCCATCACTACCTGTTTTCGCTTAGTACATATATCGTGAAACACCGCTATTACGATCTGCTAAAATTATGACTAAAGAAAACATGTTTAAAAGGTTTCAGTCATTTTTGCGATCAGTGTCTTCGAGAAAGCAACCGTCTTTGAGACAGTTCAAAAGTGGTCTTAAAGGCCACTTTTGAACTGTCTCAAAGGTGGTCTGATTATGCGAATCTTGCTGCATATGTACAAACTAAGCCACTAGAACAGGGGTTTGTAGAGGAGCAAATTCTTTAATTTGCAGATAAAAGACACAAAATATAAATTATCCGCACCGATCGTTGATCTATTCGCCATAAATACCAAACCCGGAAGAAAAGAAACTTTAAGTTAAAGCTTGCATAACGATATTGGGTTAAGAAAACCACAGATGCATGAAACTGCCTTCTTTTTAATTGTGTGTTAGGTTAAACGTCCGCGTCAACACTATTTAGGTCATTTTGGAGACGTTGCTTCCAATTTTGTGGGAGTTTTACCCGACATTAATATGAAATAACATCTTAATCCCTGCCGCCCAATGAAACCAATATAGTTTATATACAATGAACGGTCTGACTTGCACCACTTTGCCTGGGTTTAGCAGTACTCATGTGCGGCTAGTTTCAGCTTTGCGTGGAAGCATCGTGCAGCCCAATCTATTTCTCCGAGTCCCGATGGGCGGGTTGTTATTATTTTATGTTCTCTTATGAACTACAAATGGGGAAAAGTATTTAAAAGCTGGGAGATATGTCAAACCCCTGTCATCGTCGTACCGTCGACCAACCATTGCAACAACGCACATTGTCCTTTCTACAGTGTAGGCTCTGATTAGACGGCATGCATGTAAATACGGGCTGGTCAGAAAAGCATTCTCTCGCTTGTCGGGGCTCAGACTGTGACAAGATCAGTGATACTGATGACATTCGCATTCCACTCTTTAACGCTCTGCATGCTGAGCATAATGAAAACACGTCTATACAACGGATGTTCGAAAAGAATTGCTTATTGTCCTCTAGCTCGATATCCACGTCGGGCACGATCAAAACCAATACATACTTGTATAGGGCTATTCAATATCTGCACAATGGTGTATAAATGTCATGTTAGACTAAGTGTAAGACATAAAATTTGCCATTTGAATACACGCAGTCATGACCACTGCAGTAAAAATGGTTGGTAGAAGCGTCGACTAAAAAGATGAAATACGGTACGTGCTTACACCAAAGCTTACTCGAAACTTGGGTATTCTCTTAAGAAGCTGATGACTGAAATTTCTACTGCTTTTGGACCTTCTTGTGTGTCTTATGACACAGTTCGGCGGTGGCAAAGGAAATTTGAGTCTGGTGTAGAGTTCATCAAAAATGCACCGAAATCAGGTAGGCCAAAATCTGCACTCGTAAAGAAATCGTTTCCAGAATAAAGGAAATCATTGAAGGAGATGCTAGATTTACAGTTCGTGATATTGCACGAAAGGTAGGCATATCACTGTCAACGTTTCACCTTATTTTGAAGAAGCATTTAAACGTCAGAAAGATTTCTGCTAGATGGGTGCCACATCTGTTGACTGACGAGCAAAAGAGGCACTGGGTTAAAGTGGCCAAACAGCTGCTTCAAATGTTTCCAAAATATGACAAAAAACAGTTTTCCAATGTCGTCACAGGTGATGAAACCTAGGTCCGTCAGAAAGGTAAGCAATAAGATCTGGGCCACTAAACACAGCAGACGCCCAATAATGGCCAAACGTTCTTTGAGTACAACGAACTACCACAATTAATCATAAAACAGGGTTTAGCTCCAGGGTTAGGGTTAGGGTTTAGGGTTCTAGCTCCACTTCTAGATATTTAGATGATTTATTAAATATTGATAATACCTATTTCGATGGTTTGGTCAGTCAGATTTACCCCCCCCCCCCCACCACCCCAGAACGTCAGTTAAATTAAGCAAATTCTTCTGATACCGAGGCCCCGTTTTTGGATTTACATCTATCTGTTGTAGATGGATTTTTTTCGTGCAAAATTTATGATAAACGCGATGACTTTGATTTTGAGATTGTAAAGTTTCCTTTTTTGGATGGTGATGTTCCTCGTGCGCCATCCTATGGCGTTTATATTTCGCAATTAATTCGATTTGCTAGAGTGTGTAGTCATGTAACTAACTTCAACACTCGTAATAAATTATTAACGGCTAAACTTCTAAATCAGGGTTATCGGTACCATAAACTACGCAAAGCCTTTTTCAAAATTTTACAGACGCCATTCTGATTTAATTTCAAAATTCAATATTGGACTTAAATCTCTTCTGCAACAAGGTCTTTCGGAACCCGAATTTTATGGTGACTTAGTATATAAATTCAGAAAAATATATAATCGCAATGACTTTAGCACCCAATTTTGTAAAATCATTCTTCGATATAAAAAGATTGGGTACAACATGGATATTATACGACAGACTGCATGCATGGTAGTTAACCCAATCACGGTTGGCAACTTTGCTTCCCTCTTTAATTGCACGCCGGTGGGTCAGGCCTCAGATTCTATGATGGTTCCAACGTTATGGCTTATTGAGAATTAGAGAGATCAAATTCAAGGTAATGTTGGTTGGTGCCTGATGCTCTGTCTCTGGTCGGCCCCATCGGAGTCTAACTGTTGGTTTTCTTTTGCTCCAGCATTTCAGCGGTTTCTTGCTGTCGAGTCCTCACCGTTGTCTCACCTCTGTGGTTCTTTGATTATTTGTGGTCACGGAGATGTTGCACTGATGAGTTAGGAGACCTTCATGCAGACTGAACAAATTATTTGTCTAAATCGCGACGGAAGTTAGGGCGAGGATTGTGGCCACGTAAAATCGATTTAAGTCCCCCAGTGGAAATCTTTCCACTGACCGTTCCAAGGCGGTTCTTCTGTGGCGATTTATTTATGTTGTTGTTTGTTACTTACTGTGTGTATCACTTGTGTCTTTTTTTAATTTTTGATGGCCATATGGCCATTTTGTGGGAAAGTAACTGTCCTTATGGCCTTCCTTTGTTTAGGTTTCCATTATGGTCTGGTCGCTTAATGTTTGTGTTTCTTTCCCTTTGGTGTCTTTGATGGGTGGAGTAAGTTAATTGTATCGATTCCTGATCTTTGTTTTACTTCTACTTTCCAGTCTTCATAGTACACTAAAACGAAAATTATCATATGAAAAATTGTGATATATTTCTTATTTATGCTCAAAATATATCGAGGCGGTTCTAACGAGTATCCAAAATCTATATTTTAGAACAGAAATAAGTAAAATAAGATTTACCCATGTAAACCCCAGTTTTACTTTATACACGTGGGTTCAAGAGGATCAGGATTATATAATCGCGTTTTCGTGATGACAAATTGAATATTTTGCAACATTAGAACAACAGAGCCTTAACTCCAGTTTACCGACACAGTTTGATGAGAACCTTTGCTGTTAGTCAAAGCTGACTTCTGTTTTTTTTTCAAACAGGGATATCTCAAACGACTACTGAACTCAATTCAGTAGTCGTTTGAGATATCCCTGTTTGAAAAAAAAACAGAAGTCAGCTTTGACTTACAGCAAAGGTTCTCATCAAATTGTATCGGTGCGCAGTCTAATCAGAGTCTTCTCTGGGCGTAACTACATTTTGGTACGGCTCATAAAGATACAAAGTTGTTGATTATGTAACTAACAACAACAGCAATAATAATAAACAATATCCTTTGATCTCAGATGAAACTTCAACTTTTTTAGTCAGTTTATTTGTTCAAAAGAGACTGAATGTAGGAAAGTCACGCAATGCTGGCGTATATGATAACAAAAGTCCTTCTAAAAAGCTATATTTATTTTCTTTTTCCCAAATGAAAGGGCGACCCCCGCCCATCGGGGCTTGAAGAAGTAGATGGGCTGCTTGATGCTTGACGCAGAGCTGAAACCGACCGCACACGAGTACTGGTAAACCGCTAAGAGGATCTAAGCCTGCCCAGGCAAATCGGTGCGTGTTGGACCCATCCATGCTTATAAACCCTATCGGTTTCATTGAGCGGCAGGGCTTGAGATGTCATTTCATCTCATTGTCGGGTAAATGTCCCACAAAATTGAAAGCAACGTCTCACATCTCCAAAATGACCTTTACAGTGTTGACGGGGACGTTAAACACCTAATCAAGCAAACCAAATGTAAGGGAAACGAGCATACATGTCATTTTTTCACATTTTCACAAGGAACACCCTGTTTGCCTTCATTGTATACTTATCCCCTCCGATAATACGATCTATCCATTATAGCTGGTAGAAGCCTCCGTGGTGTAGTGGTAAAGCTAATCACCTTGTAAACCGGGGATAGCAGGATCGATCCTGGACTTCTCCAGACTTTCGGATGAGTCTTTAAACTGAGGTCCCGTCTCCGTATGACCTTAGCTGTTGGTGGGACGTAAATCTGAAAACATCCACTCACGCTGTAAAAGGTATGTTGTGTGTACTCATAAGAATCGCCTCATTGTGGCGATTCTAATGCGTGCACACAACCTACTTTTATTTAATTATTGTAAGGATATTATGTTTTATGAGATGATTAAACCAAAGTAGTCCGAACTACCTCTGTTTCGAACAAATGTGCATGGTGCCAAAGATCTTCGAGTTATCGAAATTTCGGCTGTAACTTTTTTAATTTCTTTCCGACAAGTCACACACGCTCCGCCCCCGCCCATCGGGGCTTGAAGAAATAGATGGGCTGCCTGATGCTTCCACGCAGAGCTGAAACCGACCCGAACACGAGTACTGGTAAACCTGCCTAGGAACCCCGGTGCGAGTCGGACCGTCCATGCTTATAAACCCTGTTGGTTTCATTGGGCGACAGGGCTTGGGATGTCATTTCATCTCAATGTCGGGTAAAAGTCATACAAAATTGGAAGCAACGTCTCCAAAATGACCTTTACAGTGTTGACGGGGACGTTAAACCTCAAATCAAACAAACAAAAACAAGTCACACACGCTACATCAGTTTTTCATGTCCTTAACACTCTCTAAGCTTAAAAAAAAAAAGCTAAAACCGTTGATATTAAAAAAAAAAAAAAAAAAAAACACAGGATCTGACATCTCGTGCAAATTGTCTCCATAAGAGACAATTTGGTTAAAAAAGCAGATTCCGTTGTCTCGGAATAAAAGAAGATAAATATTTGAAGCAAAATACGGACAGTACAACGTGCACTTTATCAATATCTAAGGCCTTTGGAATATTGAGTGTGGGATAAAAACTATATAGGACATAAAACTGTGCATGATTATATGCATGATTATGTGATGTGATGTGGCAATATATATTTTACGTATATATGTCCGCCCCCGCCCATCGGGGCTTGAAGAAATAGATGGGCTGCCTGATGCTTCCACGCAGAGCTGAAACCGACCGCACACGAGTACTGGAAAACCGCTTAGAGGATTTAAGCCTGCCCATGCAATGCGGTACGAGTCGGCCCGTCCATGCTTATAAACCCTATTGGTTTCATCTGGCGACAGGGCTTGGGATGTCATTTCATCTCAATGTCGGGTAAAAGTCCCACAAAAATGGAAGCAACGTCTCCAAAATGACTTATACAGTGTTGTCGGGGACGTTAAACCTCCATTATTGCATAAATATCTATGCGCGTGGCTGTTTGAAGCCATTGTCAAATGGACCGAAAGCAGTGCTCAAAAAGCAAAAACTATGTTCAAATCATGAAATTCGCGCGCTGTTTTGAACATATGCCGGATCATTGCAGGGTCACTGATGAGGCTTTATTAGCCGAAACTACGTAGTATGACCCAGCTTCTTTCTTATGAATGTTTTCATTGCTCTTAAAGGAACTCATTTTTGATTTTTATTTGCCTTCACTGCAGCTGGTGTTGTGCCGTGTGGCGGCCGTAAAACGTCTCCCCGTACATCAACCATAGTGCAGTTTATATTTTACTTTTGGTCCTTTGAGATCAGCGTGAATATTCTGAGAAATCAGAAATAAATTATTGGTTTAGACTCATATTCTAGACAGGTTTTTAATTATTTGGACCCCATTTTGATTAAGATCAGTCTTTCAATCGACCGTTTTAGGGTTCTATGATGACGTCAGATGGTTAACAACGTCATTGTAAACAACTTTCTGAAGTGGTCGCCATGTTGGTTCGCCGTCGCATTTGAAGAGTTTATATGGAGTTCCGGGGCGTTTTCGTCAAAATTTGCTGTCGGGATCGTAAGTTATGCAAGAACAACGCTCAACCATGCTTATTTAAGTACATTAACATTCGCCGGATCCCTCGGAAGTGAGAGTGCGCATGCGTAACGAATCAGCTGTTCTTTCAAAACAAAGGGCAAAATAAATCAGTTTAATTTAAATTTTTCGAGTTATCAAAATTCTTGGGCTTTGAAAATTGTCAAGGATGAGTGATTAAGTATTTGCTGTAGTGGTTGGATGTTTTGATTCACGGACTTTTGTGAAAACAGACAAATTCGAAGATTGAACATTGTGCTGTATGGAGATCAACGGTTCAGTGATTCGAATGTCAACAATGTCAAGGATGAAAATGGAAGTCTAACAAGGCGGGATTACAAGAAAGAGTGAAAAGGAGAAGATTTCTTCGACCAGGAAAGTATAATTAACTTAATTTTATATGTATATTATTGGTAGAGACAGATCCATGACTTGTTGACTCTTCTAAGCAACCGTATCCAAGTTATGTAAACAATATGAGTGGTTTGGAAATGAGCAAAACTTTGAGTATAATTGAGTGGTATCTCACATATTGTTGCCATGAGGAAAAGTAAACAGCCAAAATCTGTAAGTAATAAGTGCCCATGTGGTGAAGCTCTGAAGGGGAGGCCTGCTTGGATAGCCTGTGACGACTGTGAGCAGTGGTGGCATGCTAAGTGTGTTAGTTTAACAGCTGAAATCTGTAGAATCTTTAAAGCTAAAACATTGCCCTATGTGTGTCCTGAGTGCACAGTTTCTAAGCTGAAAGACCCTGGCAACAAAGAAGAGGTGAATAACCTAAAGATACTGGATGAAAAACAAAACACATCATTAAATATAAAGGAGGATGAAGTTAGAAGCCAGGAGTTAGATGATAGTCAGAAAACAGACTTACAGAAGAAATCAAAAAATATTTTGATTGTTGATGGTATCAAAAATCCCCAAAATTATCAGAATAGTAGAGATATAAAAAAAAAGAAATCAAGAAATACAAAGGAAATTTTCCAATTAAATATGCTTATCCTTTGAATATTGGCGGAATTGCAATTCATGTTGAATCTGATGATGACTTTACATTGCTGAAAAAAGAAATGTAAGATGATGCTTTCGAATGGGGTTCATCCATCACTTTTCATGAAAACTGTGTTTCCTAGGTGTGTTTTGAAAAATGTATTACCAAATCTCCAGAGTGAAGTGATAATTAGTGAAATAGAGAAACAAACATGTTTAGCGGTTTCAGCAAGGAGGCTCAGATATAGGGAGACAGATAGGCCTATGCCTATTGTGATCATCACCTGCAAATCTTTTAAAGATTTACAAATATTACTTAAATCTACACTGATATTTTGCAAAAAGACTGCAAGAATCACAGCATATCATAGCAAGAGAAATACTCCAACTAGATGTTACCACTGTCAGCAGTATGGTCATGTAGCAGGACTTTGCAAAAACTCAAAACAAGTGTGAATTTTGTGCAGAACAGTATTCAGGTCAATAGACTGGAGATTGTAAATGTGTGAACTGTGGCAATAAACATCCAGCCAGCTCGCCATCGTGCCCAGTTTATCTAGGTATCAAAGAACGGCTTCAAAGCCGTCATATTTAAGTTAAAGTGGATGAGTTGGTGTAATATTGTACAGAAAGAGACTGTATTAAAATAAAATATTCCAACAATTATGTACAGAAAAGACTGTATTAAAATAAAATATTTCAACAAATGTGTACAGGAAAGACTGTATTAAAATACATTATTTCAATAATTGTGTACAGAAAAGACTGTATTAAAATACATTATTTCAATAATTGTGTACAGAAAAGACTGTATTAAAATAAATTATTTCAACAATTGTGTACAGAAAAGACTGTATTAAAATAAATCCTTTCAATGGTTGTGTACAGAAAATACTGCAATAAAACACTGTGTACGGATACAGGCTGTATATCCAAATATTGATACTAAGTTGTGATCATCAGATAGTGGCTTTTTACACATGAAAAGTAGTGTTTAGATAAAGTTGATGCTCTTTAGTGTAAATGAAACTGAGTAATAATGCAAATTGCCTATGCTAATGTGCGGTCACTGAACACATCATTTAGATTAGTGGAAACTGCATGTAAGAAGCAACAGATAGAAATTCTAGGTTTGTCTGAGATATGGCATCCAACTGTTACTGTGAAAGAGAATGTTAAGAAATTATGGCACTGGATATTAACAGAAAGGATAGAGGAAAGATGGGGTGGAGCAGCCCTTATGATTTCAAAGGATGTGAAGGTTTTCGAAAGGAAAGAATTGCAATGTAAAGAAGTTGAGGCTGTATGGTGTAATGTCTATGGCAGAGGACAGAACTTTATACTGCGGTCAGTTTATATCCCCCCTGGTGATTCAAAGGGAATGAAGGCATTATTAAAGGTAGTAGAGGAATTATTAGCCGGGCCACTTCCAGTGATTTTAGTAGGTGATTTTAGTGCTCATCATCAATATTGGCTGGACAGGGATGCAAATAAATTGGGTTCACAACTATTTGAGTTTTTAGTGGACAAAGAGTTGGTGGTAGTGAATAATGAGGTTCCAACTAGGAAGGATAGAATTATTGATCTGACTATTGCTAGCTCCAGAATTGTGAACAAGATATGCAATTGGAAGGTTCAGCATGAAATTTACTTAAATACGGATCACAGTTTAATAACATTCTGTCTAGGTGATAAGGAGAGAGATGAAATGTTTGAACGGCTGGATTTTAGAAGGACCAACTGGTTAGAGTGGGAACAAGCCTGCTCAGTAGCAATAGAGGAGTGGTTGGAAGATAGGAGAGACAATATAGATGTGAATGAAGACTACGAAAGCTTTGTTACAGTAATACATGAGACAGCTAGTAAAGTGATTCCAGTAAAACAAATATGTAGACACAGTAAAGGCTGGTGGAATGAAACCTTATCACGCCTTTCAAAGGACTTTAGAAAAGCTAAAAGACATTTTGCTAGAAGGAGTGATCAGGCAAATGAAAATAAGATAATTGAAATAAGAAAGTTGTTCACAGAAGAGGAGGAAAGTGCGGGAAAACAGTACCTGGATGAGATAGTGAGAATGATGGATCCATCTAAACCAAGCCAGTTTTGGAAAGTAGTTAATCGAGAAAGGAAACATGAAACAAAAAGTGTAGTGCAACCCATAAGAAGGGAGAATGGTTCTCTGGCAGTGTCAGACGAGGAGATATTTGAAGAAATGAAGAAAAGATATGGGAAAGAGTCCTTAGATGTTAGGGAATATGACGAAGAATGGCTCCAGTTTGTGGAAGGTGAAATAGGTCAGAGATTGGCTAGTGAACAATTTGAGATCCAGAAGAGAGACTTCCATGATACATGTGGACATGAAAACAGCGACTTGTACTTAGAAGAGGTTGAGGCAGCTATAGCATCACTTAGTAAAAACAGTGCACCAAGCCCAGAGGAGAAGGTATTCAATGTGATGATAAAGAGAGGAGGCGATTCAATGGTTAAGGGACTATTTTACATCTTCCAGAAATGTTGGCGGAAAGGTTGTTTTCAAGATGCTTTCAAATTAGACCCAAAAGTAATGCTACCCAAACCTTCAAAAGTGGATTACAACACAGTAAGATCATATCGGCCCATAACCCTTGAGAGTGTAATTGGCAAATTATTGGAAAGGGTGGTATGCTACAGACTAGTATGGAAATTAGAAGTAGAAGGAGGCATAGCTAAAACACAGAATGCTTATAGGAGGCAGAAGTCATGTGTCCAAACAGTGATTAGAGTGTGTAATTTTATATCAGAGGCAAGGAACAGGAAAGAACATACAGTCATGGCTGTGCTAGACTATGAAAGCTGCTATGAAAGGATCTGGAGAGCTGGTCTGCTGCATAAGGCGTTTGAAAAAGGTATTTGTGGTAGGATGTGGCTATATATTTGTTCAATTTTGTCAAGGACAGACAGTTCTTCATTCAGGTCAATGACTATAAGTCTCCAGTATTTCAGTCAGCAGTGGGAATACCCCAAGGGTCAGTCATTAGCCCTGTACTATGCAACTTTTACACCAGTGATGCGATGGACAGGGTGAAGGGGAAACATACAGAGTATGCTGATGATGCGACTATATGGGAGAGCAAGGTTTCTCTGAAGGAAGCCTGTGCATGCGTTAGTGAGGACTTGCCAGAGAGAAAGAATGGTGCATGAAGTGGAACATGAATGTCGCCTCAGACAAGACAGATGTTGTTGTGATATCACATGATGGGAAGGATCCTGATGAAGAGGTTACAGTTAAATATGGGGAAGAGGTCCTGAAGCTAACACAGTCAAAGAAAGTGCTTGGCATTACAATAGACAGTAAGATGAATTTCAAGGAACATATACAGGAAAGAACTCGAGCAGGATTTGGAGCCTTAAGATGTATAGACAGTTTTGTGTAGGGCCAGAGGGGTTGCAGTCAGTCAATTTACATGAAACTTTACAAGTCCCTAGTTTTGCCAGTGATGGAGTATGGTGCTGCAGTCACTATTGCTGCTGATGCAGAATGCTATAATGAATTTGGTAAAGTACACAGGTGTGCCATGTTAAAAGCATCAGGTTGTCTTAACAGCACTAGTACAGAGACTTGAGAAATTTTAACTAACAATCCGCCAATTGACCTTGAACTTAAATTGAGACAGGCACAAGAGATGGTAAGGATTAGTGCCAGGCATGGTGACGATCCCCTGAGAGAAGATTTTGACAATTGGATAGCGGGAGATAAACCAACAGGACGTAAACCCACAATCATGCATTTACTGATGACGCGGTTCAGAGAGATGAGTGGAAAGCTAGAAGTTGACAGTATAGAGAAGGATTTTAGGTATGAAAAGGATATGATGGGATTGATGAAAGTTATGGCGAAAGCGCAGACAGAGGAATTCAATAATACCAAACAAAATCAAGAACAGCGAGTCAGAGACATTTTAAGTCATATAAGAGAAGATGAGATTGTGGTGTTTACAGATGGTTCAGCATTAGGCAATCCGGGACCTACAGGAGCAGGGGCAGTGATCTATTTGGAAGGTTATGGTTCCTCCCCAGTTCTTTTAAAAAGAGGTGTCAGTCCCCCTCAGCAATAACTACACTGGTGAACTTGTAGGTATTCAGCTAGCATTGGAGTTCCTAGCAGAGCTGTTAGATGCGAGCCAGCTAGTTGACAGGAGTATACACATTTTCACCGACTGTCAATCTGCAATAATTTCTGCATTCGCGAACCAGATTCCAAAGAATAAGGTGGATATCATACTCCGTATTAAAGAAGCGTCAGAGAAACTAAGAGCAAATAGGAACGAAATCACTGCCCACTGGGTCCCAGGACACAAGAACATTGAAGGGAATGAATTGGCAGACAGACAAGCAAAAGAAAGGGCTATGGAGATGACAGGAGAGAATGCGGAGGTGCCAATCAGTATGGATAAGAAGGAAGCTGTGAAGGAAATCAAGAAACAGATGAAAGAGAAGTGGAATAGAAAGTATCAGTTGTCTGAGAAGGTGGATCATGTACAAGATGTGTTTAAAGAGGCAGGAAAGAGAAACTGATATGGGGAGGGTGATAGACCAAATTTTTGTGTTTTGAATCAACTGTTGTCAGGCCATTCAAACCTAAACAGCCATAAAGCAAGGAGAGATAGGACCAAATCTAAACTATGTAGTGCGTGCCAGGAAACTGAAGACTTAAACCACTATATATTCCAATGTGAAGCATACAAAGAACAGAGAGAGGTTTTACAAAGTACTGTGGAGGGAATATTAAATAGAGAAGGTCTGAATACAATTGGAGATATTGATATGCGCGTTCTAAATGGCGGTATTGAGGACATAAGCAAGGAGGGACAAAACGATCTTATTGTTGCACTGCTAGAATATATAAAGTGCACTAATAGGTTTAACTAATTTTCAAAATTTAAGCTGAGTTACGCATGCACACGAGCAACATTAGTATACAGCACAACGAGTTTTGGCACATATGAGAAGAAGAAAAGCACAAGGAGGCCATAAGCAGCATGATATTGCTTAAAGATCAACAACAACAACAACAACAACAACAAGATATTTGAACATTCGGCCTTGCGGCCTCATGTTCAAACAGCTTCCTCGGGACCCGGCCAAAGTTGTTTATCGAAGACGTCGACGCCGTGCACATTTGGCAATTCCTATAGGGATTAGCTTGGCAGCGAAAGGGTTAAGTACATTAACATTCGCCGGATCCCTCGGAAGATATTTGAACATTCGGCTTTGTGGCCTCATGTTCAAACAGCTTCCTCGGGACCCGGCCAAAGTTAATGCATGAAAAAAAAAAAAAACATGGTTGATCCCTATAATCAAAGAAACAAACGTATATATGTATCTATACGACATATAATTACATGTAGTTGTACAACACTAAGCTATACACCGAGATGTGTTACTACTGACAATCTGGGGAACAAAAGATATAGATCGTACAGGAAATACAAGGCTCATACCCGTGCCTTACAATTGTGACTTTCACCTCGAGTCAGCATGGTTGGGTTATAGGTTTTGCACATTACCTGGCTTAGGCCAGCATTTGACCAAAGTTTAATGAAAATCCTTCAGGGGAATTATGGAACGGCAAAAAAAGAATCAAGGCTCAAACTCGTGAACTTCAATTGTGGCCTTCATCTTGAGTTGGCATGGTTTTTGCTTAAAAAATAAAACCCGGAAGAAAAGGATCATTTAATTGTAATGGGTATTTTAATCAGACATAGAGATGGAAGGTCAAGAAAGCTTCATTCAGGATGTTTTGCAAATTGAATAAGGAAGTCTTCGTTTAGTGTTCTGTTTAATCATGAATTATACATTCATTTCGTAAACATGCCTATACAAATGCATTGTAAACTTTACCGCCGAAGAAACGAGCATTTTGAGATAAAAAATGGTGATATTTTTCTTAATTCTGCTCAAAATATAAGTTGTTGGTACTCGTTAGAGCCTCCTCGTCGAGGCAGTTCTAATGAGTACCCACAATCTATATTTTGGAGTAGAAATAAGAAAAAATAAGATTTACCCCTGTAAACCCCACTT
This sequence comes from Lucinisca nassula, assembly GCA_963580285.1. NCBI lineage: Eukaryota > Metazoa > Mollusca > Bivalvia > Lucinida > Lucinidae > Lucinisca > Lucinisca nassula. Next base: position 64,401,313 of record OY757027.1, on the reverse strand, counting down.
TAATATATAAAAGTGGGGTTCAAATGAGGCGGTTCTCACAAGCACCCACAACCTGTGTGCAGTATTTTTAAGAAAACATATCACGGATTTCTTCAGAAAAGTAGCCATTTTGGTGATGTGAAAAAATGCTACAGGAGTGTGATATCGAAATGATTTATTAAAAATTTCAATACATGACCGTGTGTGTTCACAATACCACTATATACAGGGGGGTGATTGCTAGTATTTTTGCTTTCTCTCAGATTCCGATTGTTATGATATTGTTTGCATTTCATAATTTTGTATGCAAATGTTTGATATAAATACTGTTTTAACCAAGACGTAATCCTTCTTTCATGGGTTCGTTTGCAAATTCGAACTTTGTTTATTCATCTGAGCAGAAGAAATATATATTTACTGTATTATATAGTTTATTATTATTATTATTATTATTATTATTATTGTAAATACATGTCACATGAAATCGCTCGTCAAAACAAATACCTTTATTTGCAGTATTTCAGCTGATGGATCAAAGCGTACATGTTGTGTTTATAAACAGATATACTCAAAGAAAATATATACATACATATATGATTCCATACCAAATCAAGCTTTTCTACTCACCTGAGTACTTCCTGAGCACGAAGCGCTTATGATGAGCTGTTGTGATCGGTCAATGTCTGTCGTCTGTAGTACGTCGTGTGTCGTGAGGCGTCAATAATTTGTTTAAAATGCTAGCTCCTTAACCCATCGGCCAATTTCAATCAACCTTCATATGAGCCCCGCCAAGCGAATTTGTGTCTTCGAGCATTCCGTCATGACACATTTTAACTGCGCATGCCCAGCCATTCAGAGGGGCCAGGGATATGGCTTTCTGTCTGAAGGTTCCTCTTGATTCACTGCTTGTATGAGCAAGCAGCGAAGGTTCTGGCGAGACTGCGCGGATGCGCGGGCTCGCCTGAACCTTCGCTGCTCGCATTGGCGATAAGTACCGAAATCGCTTGACGGGGCCCATATGAATGTTGCTAAGGTGACCCTCTTCTAAATTAGCTAAGATCTCATTGCTTCGATGAACAAGATGGCCACCGGAGCTAAAAATAGAACATTCTTTAAATGACAACTCCGATTATACCTTTAGGCTAATTTCATTCAAACTTCATAGGAATGTTACTTAGATCACCTTCTACCATAAGAGCTAAAACGGTTTTGCTCAGATGATCAGAATGGTCGCCAGAACTAAGCATAGAAAAAAAAAAAAAAAACGTAAACATCTTGCTCCGGTTTAACCCTTAAGCCCCCCCCCCCCCCCCCCAGTGAAATGTTTTTCATTGACCATTCCAATGCCGTTCTTCTGTCGCGGCTTATTTATGTTATAGTTCGACTTTGAATGCATGCATCGCTTATATCTTCTTATTGGTAACAGGAAACTTCGGCCCCAAAACCACCTCGGCCCCTAGACATTTCGGCCCCTAGACACCTCGGCCCCAAAACCACCTCGGCCCCACATAAAACTGAAACCCTAGACGGGTCGGCCCCTGGACACCTCGGCCCCTAGACATGTCGGCCCCATATACCTAGACACTTCGGCCCCACTTTGCTTTTTACGGGGCTTCCACTTAAATAGGAGATTGGGTTGGATGCCCGATGAGTTTGTTTTTTTTAATTATTTTTATTTGCTGATTTGATTATTTTGATAGGGAGCCACGAATATTTGAACCTATATATCTATTATATATTATCTATTATATATTATAACGTTACTAAACAGAAAATCTATATGTCCATTTAAGAATAATGGAAGATACATTTGAAAATTACCCTATTTTATTTCAATGTATAATTCTAATTGCATTGCTGCATGCTTTAGAGCAGGCTCTTTTTATCTACTTTTCTGCTCTTTTGAAGATCTTTAGGCTTTTTTATTATCCGAAATAAATCCACACCGCAAAAATACTTTTTAAATGAATTCCAATAAGTTATCCTTTAAAGTTACTAATTGGGTGGAAATCTGGATGGATCGGTGGATGGGGCCGTAAAACCAAAAAAAATAATAATAAATAAATAAATAAATAATTCCTCGGTTTCGTCAATCATTGTGATGATGGGGGATAATCTTATATTTGTTAACATATTTATATATTTATTTATTAATTTATTTGTTTATCCGGCCTCGGTAGCTAAGTCTGATGAGCGTATGACTGGTGATCAGGAGGACGCGGGTTCTATACCTACCGGGGTCGGAAACTTTCTTTCGTGGAGATTGATTATGAACTCTTTTCTTCGATCATTCTCTCCCTTCTGCTGATTCAAGAAGGGGAGTTGTCACTTTCTGGCGAAAAGAATGTGCACTGTATTGGTTAACTGCTTACGTACAAGCCTGCCCAGGTTAAGTGTGTATAGGTAAACTGACCGGCTCGAAAATGAAGTAAAATAGTGTTGACTTGGCCGTTAAACTCTAATACAAACAAACAATTTATTTATTTATTTATTAGGTAATTATCAGTGTTCATGTTTCAGGTTTCATTGCTCTTAAAGGAACTCATTTTTGATTTTTATTTGCTGAACTACAACTATCCGTTACGAACGCCTATACAAATACATTGCCAACTTTATCGCCGAAAAAAAATGAAAATTTAAGATGAAAAATTGTGATATTTTTCTTATTTCTGCTCAAAATATATAGATTGAGTACCCACAATCTATATTTTAGAGCAGAAATAAGAAAAATAAGGTATACCCCCTGAAACCCCAGTTTTACTATATAAAAGTGGGGTTCAAGGGGGTCAAAAGTATATAGGCGTGTTTTCGTGATGCCTCGTTAGTAAACCAATTAATTTTATGTTTGCATGCAATTCAAAACGGCATGAAAAACGGTGCAGATCCGTTTCAGAGGGCATAATCAATCTGATCAGGATCTACACTGTTTGCAAAGATAAGGATTATCGTGTTCAGCGGGGTAAGGATTAATACATTTCAGGTTAGTACACTATTTAGCAAAAAGTTTTACAAGAACAATTAATTATTGACTTAAATTAGTAAAGTGTGAAGCTCAATAAACAACCAGGCGTTTCTAATCCCTCTACCCCAATAAAGAGATCCTTGGTGATAAACAGATCATTGTTATCAATTTTCACACATTTGATTGTCATTCTACTGTTGTCGGAGGATAATTTGAGAATGACGTCAGCGAATGTTTTGTTATTAAGCATTGTCCACTATTGCCAAAGGGTAACGACGCTTCGGTAATGATAAGTATAACGGTACTGTCTGTCTTGCCAAACAATGATGGGTAAGATAATGATAACGGTACAACCTGTCAAACCTGCCTGTGGTGGTTTATTCTCTCACGTCACTGTCAACTTATCTTCCGAGAGCAGTAGCTCATATTAAAGACGGACAGTAACGAGTATATTGTATACTTTATTGATTAATTAATTAATTTATTTATTTATTTATTAGTCACATTTCTGACTATCAGCAAATTACTTGATACATGTACATGTGTACATGTATATATTAGTGGCAAACAGTGTAGATCTGGATGTGCACTGTGTGCAAAGTCTTCACTGCTCGCATTTTTGTAGGAGTTGATCAGTATATTTCCATTGTTATCAAGTTTCACACATTTAGAAATTCCTATTTGATTGTCATTTCAGCTCATATTTAACGACGGACAGTAACAAGTATACTGTTTAATTTATTTAATTTATTTATTAGTCACATTTTTGACTATCAGACCCTCAAATTGTATTCATTTAAAATTCGAAAACTGAATGACAGTGTAGATCCAGATCAGGATGTGCACTGAGTGCAAAGTCTTCATGGGCCTATATATTCTTGTAGAAAAGGCTCCTTGACTATCAGTATCAAATATTCACAATTAGAACAACCCGCTAAACCCCACTTTTCGTGATGCTGACTCAATGTCAACGTCACGATTGAAGGCGGCGGGGGATTAGCTGTCCTTAAAGGCATTTATTCTTGATTATTGAGGACTATCATTTCATTACATAATATTATGTAGCCCTCAGTGCTCACTGGAGAGAAGTCCTCTGTCTTCAACAGGTAAGGGGCCGCCTTGGGGAAAATCAATAAATTACTTACTGTTGACTGGTGTACATTATTGATTTTCCCCTTAAGTGTCTCAGTCAGGGGATTCAACAAGAGCTACTAATCACCCTATTAGGGGCCGCCTTTGATCTGCTATAGTCAGTATATCACAGGGGGCAATAAAACAATTATGGACACACGGTGTGTTTTACTGTTACAGAATAAATGCCTTTAAAGACACATTTTTCGATTACATAACACCCTAATGACCGTTTATTAAAGAATCTAGTGTTGAGATAAAATACACTTGGGGTATGCTGGCTGTCATACAGGTAGGGGACCAAGAGGGGGTAATAAACCAGAGGACCATTGGTCCTGAATCGCTCACCTGACTTTTCTGAGGAAGTCCTCAAAGACTTTAATATGTGATCTTTGGCCAAGAGGGACCGAAGGTCTGTGTAACTGGGTGGGGATCTCAACTGTTTCCGAGATATTAAGCATTCAATGCAATAAAGGGAGTTGGCCCCCAGCCCCCCCCCCCCCCCCCCCCACTGGAACCGTAGGTCCAACGGTCCATTACACTGAATGCGACAAGAATATATATGGTTTATGGGTGGGGATCTTAACCGTTTCCGAGATATTAAGCATTTTGTGGAAAAAAAGGCATGCCCCCTCCCTCAACCAGGGACCCCCGGGTCCAAAGGTCCATGTCACTGAATGCGCCTTATCATAAGGAACAAGAATATATATGGTTTGTGGGTGGGGATCTTAACCTTTTCCGAGATATTAAGCATTTTGAGCAAAAAAGGGGGAGGGGCATGCCCCCCCCGGACCCCTGGTACCCCAGGGTCCAAAGGTCCATGTCACTGAATGCGCCTCATCATAAAGAACAAGAGTATATATGGTTTATGGGTGGGGATCTTAACCGTTTCCGAGATATTAAGCATTTAATGCAAAAAAGGGGGTGGGGCATGCCCCCCTGGGACCCCCGGGTCCAAAGGTTCATGTCACTTAATGCGCCTTATGATCAGGAACAAGAATATGTATGGTTCATGGATAGAGATCTTAACCGTTTCCGAGATATTAAGCATTTTGTGCAAAAAAAGGGGTGGGGCATGCCCCCTCCCCCCCCCCCGGACCCCTGGTACCCCATGGTCCAAAATTCCATGTCACTGAATGGGCCTCATTATAAGGAACAAGAGTATATATGGTTTATGGGTCGGGATCTTAACCGTTTCCGAGATATTAAGCATTTTGTGCAAAATAGGGGTGGGGCATGCCCCCCCCCCCCCCCGGGGAACCCCGGTACCCAAAGTTCCAAAGGTCCATGTCACTGAATGCGCCTTATCATAAGGAACAAGAATATGTATGGTTTATGGGTGGGGATCTTAACCGTTTCCGAGATATTAAGCATTTTGTGCAAAGAAGGGGGTGGGGCATGCCCCCCCGGGGGGCCCCAGGGTCCCAAATTCCATGTCACTTAATGCGCCTCATCATAAGGAATAAGAATATATATGGTTTAGTGGCATTATTTGTAACAGTTTGCAAGATATCAGACATTTCTACTTTTTCCCATACAAATGCCCATGTTACCAAATTTAACCTTGGCGTAAAATAGGTCAAGGTCATCCCAGGGACACCATTTATGCAATTTATGATGGGCCCATGTCCCAGGTGCTACATGCCAAGTTTCATGCAAATCGACCCAGTGGTTCCGGAGAAGAAGATTTTCGAAGGGTTTTTACCATATATGGGCATGGCGGCCATCTTGGTCATGTGACCTAGACAAAAAATGCATACTTTCGTTCCCCCACCCCATGGAGCCTCCACATGAAATTTGACTACAATCGGCCCAGCGGTTCCGGAGGAGAAGACGTTTGAAAATGTGAACACACACACACACACACACACACAGAATTTTTGCCTGGCCATACTATCAGCTCACCAATGAGCCGTCGGCTCAGGTGAGCTAATTACCTAGGGATATGACTTTGACAAATGACATCTATTCATTTACACCTAAGTCCTTATTTTGACAACACTTTTTCCGGTTTTATATTTAGTAGCCATTTATTTATAATCATTACTGAAAATGCCAATTCAAATATATTGGTAATTTTTTTCCACCAAAAATGATTTTTTTTGTTTTCAGATAAAATCCTGATATCTTTATTATTTCTGCTCAAAACATGTATTTTGGGTACTCAATAAAACCACCTCGGTGTAGCGGTTCTGACGAGTACACAAAATTTGTTTTTAGTGTGACTGCTCGTTAGAACTGCCTCCATGAGGCAGAACTGCCTCCATGAGGCGGTTCTAACTAGGACACACAATATTTGTTTATGAGCAGAAATAAGAAAAATAATGTATACCCCTCTAAACCCCAGTTCTACTGTATAAAAGTGGGGTTTAAGGGGTGAAAATTTTATAGGCCTGTTAATGTGATGTATTTCCCCATAATGAATTTACGGTATTGTAGCACACTTAAAATATTTCTTTTTTTCTCTCTCCCTCTTTTCTGATGATTCTGTCAAAAACAAGGAACATTTGATAGTTCCATCTTGACTGAAACTATAAAATGCTAATGTTTTAGACATATGATTTGTGTGTCATATACTTTCAACCAAAATAAATACATAAATAAAGGTTAATTGATTAATTAAATGTTGAGGTTAATCAATTCATTTACCTTTTTGTTTACTTCTTTGCACTTTGGAGTAAAGGAAACAATGGATACCAGCGTTTTTCTTTACTTTAATTTAAAATAAAAAAGAAGTAAATTTAACAGAATATTTTGTTGGAAACAATCTCAGTAAATTATAATTTCACTCAAGGACCCTTATTGAGCCCCCTATTAAACACATCAATCTGCTCATAATCACCTCATAATCACTTACATAAGATAAGCCTTTGATGTGCACTATGGTCCGAAGGAAATGTTAATTGGAGATCATGGTTGGTTGGTTGGTTGAAGTTAAGGCATTTTACGTCTGCCAAGGTCGAGCGGACTGAACTCCATAGCTCCACAGCGAGACGTAAGTTTTGTGCTTCTGGGCTGCAAATCGCGGCAGTTGATCCAACAAGAGTCAATCGCGTTGGTCTGCCTGTGCCCTGCCAAGGCAAATGAAGCACTGCCAGTTTTAGAAATTTTGAAGGCCGGTCTAAAATGAGCCAAAAATGTAGAGTAATCAGTGCCAATTCGGCTGCAAATCGCGATTTCTCTACTGTGCTCGAGAGCGGAAAGTAGGTCAACGGTGCTCTCTCTTGGGGCCGCGCGATTTTGGCCATCAGACTTAGGCTGCCAATGAGGCATGCCTATGCAGGTTTCCATTCAGGAAAACGCACGGCTAACGGTCCAGGAAGAAGACTGGTCGCAAGTCTTATTCCCAACCAGCGGGCAGGATGAGCGCGTAACGATCCAGGCGTTTGTACAAGCCCTCAGCATCTCCTACCGGCTTAGCCATGCAGAAGTGCTGCTTGTAGAACCGCCAAGCTCCGGGGACGAACTCGTCGTCCCCCGCGTCCGATGACCTTGACACGTACAGAGTGCCATTCTCCCGATGCTGGAAGGCATAGCACTCTGTTGCGTACGGGTAGGTTCGACCCGTAGGCTTCCTGCTAAGCAGGTAGATGTCATGATCATCATAGCGGCGGACAGCTTGGCAGTCGTAGTGGTCTTGTACCCGGAAATGCTGGTCGATCGTCACGAAATCCATGTCCGGCGCGAGTGGCTGGTAGGCTGGCTTGGGCGGCGAGGTCTTGCGGCGCTGCTTCTTCGGTGGCTCAGGTGGTGTTGGCTCGGACGGCTCTGGCGAGGAAGGCGCTGGTGCTGGCGAAGGTGTTGGTCGCTGCAGTGTCGGCGCGGGCGCTGGTTCGGCGCTGGCTGTCGTTGGTCTTGAGATGGTCGGCGCTGGAGAGACCTCTATGGTCACTGTTGCTGGTGGTGCTGTCTCTTGTAGCGGTCTCTCCTTGGCTGGCTGATGTGGCTTGGCTGTCTTGCTGGGTCTCTTTGGAGCTGGAGTGCTGAGATCCCAGCGAAGGCTCACTGTCACAAACTGCTGGTGGAGGCCTGTTTTTACCTCAGGCACCCCGTGAAGTCGACAGGACTTCAGAAAAGCCACAAGTGGCTCAGGTAGACGATACTCTTTCATACAGACAGACATGATAAGAGCTGTTGACTGTTCGAGAGCTGAACAGAGAATGTATTGGAGATCATTAGACAGGCCACCCCTTTTATATAAGGAAAAAAAATGTACCTTTAAGAGTGCAGTCCAAGTTAACCTGAAAATGTCGTGTATGCGTTGTTATATTTATTATAAACGTCTAGTTGGTTATTTGTTATTTTTATACGAAATATAAATAGCAATAAATTAATTTGATCTTATTTCCTAAAAACTTAATAGAAGATTCCGTAAAACCAAACTTATACAACGAAAAGTTGATAAAATTATATTTCTTACTTCTGCTCGAAAACATAGATCTTTGATACTGGTTCAATCGTTCTCAAGGAGATGGCTGTTAACTTATATGAAAGGGATCTAAGTTGTTGTTGGTTTGGGTTTTACGGCCCTTTCAAGATTATTTCACTCATATCGAGCCGATCGTTAATCAGAGGTGGGCGAAAACCGGAGTACCCGGAGAAAAACCGACTGACCTTCCGTTGCAGAACTTGGCGTCTCACACGTGGCCCGAGCGAGGCTCGAACCTACGGCGGTGAGAGACCTAATGACTAAGAGTCAGCGCTCTTATCCACTAGGCCACGGAGGCCCGTATGAAAGGGATCTAAGAAATATTCATCCGTGTTATGCAAACTAGTCATTTCTTAGAAAGGGATCTAAGAAATGACTAGTTTGCATAACACGGATGAATATTAAACTAGTGATTAAAGGTTGTCACAGACGCATTCTGATCAGGCCTGCACATTGAGACGGTTCTAACCAGTAAACACAACCTGTATCTTGGAGCAGAAATAAGAATTACGAAAACATGCCAATACAAATGCATTGTAAACTTTACCGCCGAAAAAAAACGAACATTATAAGAGGAAAAATTGTGATATTTTTATTATTTCTGCTCAAATAAGAAAAATAAGGTTTACCCCTGTAAACCCCAATTTTACTATATAACAGTTGAGTTCAAGGGGGTCAAAATTAAAAAGGCGTGTCTTCGTGATGTAAACAATGTATGTCCCTATGAGCCTCAGTTTTCCCCATATAAACTGGGGTTTAGCGGGGTCTTCATTACACGGGCTTCTTAACATGATGTTTTGTTTGTTAGATTTGACGTTTAACGCGCCAATCAACACTGTATCGGTCATTTTGGAGACGTTGCCTCCAATTTTGTGGAAATTTTACCCGGCATTGAGATGAAATGACATCTCAAGCCCTGCAGCCCAATGAAACCAATAGGGTTTATAAGTATGAACGTACCGACTCGCACCGCTTTTCCTGGCCAGGCTTAGAACCCCTAAGCGGTTTACCAGTACTCTGTCACAGGCTGTCGGTTTCTTGAAGTCCGGATGGGCGGGGCCGATTTTAACATTATATAACTGCCCATACCCTAACAGATATCAAAAGTGGGGCCGAGGTGTCTTTGGGGCCGAGATGTCTAGGGGCCGAGGTGACAGTGGGGCCGAGGTGTCTAGGGCCGAGGTGACTAGGGCCGAGGTGTCTAGGGCCGACTTGGTTTTGGGCCGACCTGTCCAGGGGCCGAGGTGGTAGTGGGGCCGAAGTGTCTGGAAATCTTTTTATTTTGGTTTGGATAGTCAATTGACCATTTTGTGGGAAAGTAACTGTCCTTTTGGCTTTCCGCTAGTGATGTTTCCATCAGGGTCTTGTTACTTAATGTTCGGGTTTCTTTCCCTTTGGTGTCTCTGATGGGAGTAGTAAGGCAGATGCATCTATTCCTGATCATTGCCTTCACTCTCTAATAAAGTAGCTTAACTCGTTCCACTCTAATGAATAAGATGGCCACAAGAGCTAAGCATCGAATAACCTTTGAAGGACAGATCTTCTTGTACTTTTGGGCCAATTTCAATCACAATTCACAGGAATGTTGCTGAGGTGATTCTCTAACAAAGTAGCTAAAATGGTTCCGCTCTGAGGATCAAGATAGCCGCCAGATCCAAAAATATAAAAATCTTTAAACGAACACTCCTCAAAAACCCTTGAGCCATTTTTATTCAAATTTCGTATGAATGTTGCTTAGGTACCTTCTACCAAAATAGCTAAAATGGTTTCTCCAAATTCACAAGACAAGTTTCCTCCAAACTTCATAGGAACGTTGCTTAGGTGACCTTATACAAAATTAGCTAAAAAAGTTCAGCTGCTATGCCTGAGTTAAAAACAGAAAATGCCAAAAAATATGCTTACATGCCAACTCATCCTAAACATTTGGTCCAATTTCAATTAAACTTCAAAAGGACTATTGCTAGGTGACCTACTGCCAAAATAGCTAAAATAGTTCCTATCTGATGTACAAGATGACTGCCACAAGATGGCTGCCAGAGTAAAAAATAGAAAAATCTTAACACAACAACTCCTCCTATAACCTGCCTTCAACAGTGCTAAAAGTAAAAAAGAATGTCTTTTTACGATAACTACTATAAACCCTTGGTACACACAATAATTTTACTTAGGTCGATCCTCTACCAAAATAGCTAATACCGTTCAGCTCCGATGAGTACAATGGTCACAAGCCTACGTGGTGTAAAGGTTATGCTGATCGCCTTGTAAACCAGGGGTCGCAGGATCGATCCCGGGCTTCTTCAGACTTTCGGATGAGTCCTATGGCGTTTATATTTCGCATTTAATTTGATTTGCTAGAGTGTGTAGTCATGTAACTGACTTCAACACTCGTAATAAATTATTAACGGCTAAACTCCTTAATCAGGGTTATCGGTACCATAAACTACGCAAAGCCTTTTCAAAATTTTATAGACGCCATTCTGATTTAATTTCAAAATTCAATATTGGACTTAAATCTCTTCTGCAACAAGGTCTATCGGAACCCGAATTTTATGGTGACTTAGTATATAAATTCAGAAAAATATATAACCGCAATGACTTAAGCACCCAATTTCGTAAAATCATTCTTCGATATAAAAAGATTGGGTACAACATGGATATTATACGACAGACTGCATGCATGGTAGTTAACCCAATCACGGTTGGCAACTTTGCTTCCCCCTTTAATTGCACGCCGGTGGGTCAGGCCTCAGATTCTATGACGGCTCCAACGTAAAGGCTTATTGAGAATTAGAGAGATCTAATTCAAGGTAATGTTGGTTGGTGCCTGATGCTCTGTCTCTGGTCGGGCCCATCGGAGTCTAACTGTTGGTTTTCTTTTGCTCCAGCATTTCAGTGGTTTCTTGCTGTCGAGTCCTCACCGTTGTCTCACCTCTGTGGTTCTTTGATTTTTGTGTTCACGGAGATGTTGCACTGATGAGTTAGGAGGCCTTCATGCGGACTGAACAAATTATTTGTCTAAATCGCGACGGAAGTAAGGGCGAGGATTGTGGCCACGTAAAATCGATTTAAGCCCCTCAGTGGAAATCTTCCACTGACCGTTCCAAGGTGGCTCTTCTGTGGCGATTTATTTATGTTGTTGTTTGTTACTTACTGTGTGTATCACTTTTGTCTTTTTATTTTGGATGGCCATATGGCCATTTTGTGGGAAAGTAACTGTCCTTATGGCCTTCCTTTGTTTAGGTTTCCATTATGGTCTTGTCGCTTAATGTTTGTATTTCTTTATCTTTGGTGTCTTTTATGGGTGGAGTAAGTTAATTGTATCAATTCCTGATCTTTGTTTTACTTCTACTTTGAACCGAGGGTCCGTCTCCGTATGACCTTAGCTGTCGGCGAGACGTAAATCTCACTCACTCACTGGCTCGCTCGCTCACTCACTCACTCACTCACTCACTCACTCACTCACTCACTCACTCACTCACTCACTCACTCATTCACTCACTCACTCACTCACTCACTCTCACTCAGTACAATGGTCGCCAGAGTTAAAAATAGAACATGTCAACAATTTGCTTTATATGCCAACTCCTCCTAAACCCTTGGGCCAATTTCAATCAAGCTTCATAGGAATGTTGCTTAGGCGACCCACTACCATTGTAACTGATATCGCTCTGCTCTGGCCATCAGAGCTAAAGATATAAAAATCTTAACACAACAATTCCTCGATCAAAATAACTAAAATCGTTCGCCTCGGATGAACAAAGTTGCCACAAGAGCTAACAATAGAAAATCATCAACAAGTTTTTAATTCCAACTCCTCCTAAGCCTTCGCGCCAATACCAACCAAACTTCAAAGGAATGTTGTTGAGGTGATACTCTACCTAAATAGCTAAAATGGTTCGGTCAGATGAAAAAATAATGGCCCCCAGAGCTAACATATTAAAAAAATATCAACCTTTTAAAAAGTCCTTCGGCCAATTTGATTCAAAGTTCACACGAATGTTGCTTAGGTGACCCTCTACCGAAATAGCTAAATTGTTCTGCTCTGATAAACAAGATGGTCTCCATATTACTTTCAGAAGCTATGTAACATCATGAAATTCGGTGAGCGATTCAAGGCCATCTTGGCCCTCTTGTCATGGATTTAGACAAAGTCACGTAGCATATCTGTTATCTGTCGGCCTAAAGAAATGCCAACATTTATGAAAATCTCACTCTCTCTCTCTCTCTCTCTCTCTCTCTCTCTCTCTCTCTCTCTCTCTCTCTCTCTCTCTCTCTCTCTCTCTCTCTCATATCTCTCTACATGTACATTTGATTATTACATGATAATGCAGGATGAAAGCCTACGCAGTCATATAATTACGGTAGGGATATTTAACCAGCACAGGGGATGGTTCTCCCGGCACAGGGGGTGGGCGGAGGTAACGTCCCGATTCGAAGGACGGTGCACTTTGTGGCAAATGATGCCAGTGGAGCATGTTCGGACACCGCAATTTTACCACCGCTGCCAGGAATCTGACGTTGGGGGGGGGTGGGGGGGGGGGGGCTCTAGCATCACAACCAAGTGCACTAACAACTGAGCTACCACATCCCTGCAATTTTAAGTGTTGTTATTGAATAGAACCCCAGTTTAGCGTTGACCTCAGAATTGTTCAAATGAATCGCGTGGTAAACAACATTTACAGTATCTTCTGTGCATGGCTATTAAACTTATTTTAGCCACACCAGGTAAAATATGTTCTAGAACATGTGTCCCTGGTAATGGCTGGGCCAGGCTTGTCATTCGCTCTGCGCTTCATGGATGACCGCTGGATGAAATTTCTAAATATTGGCAGGGATGGCTGGCTCTAATTACGATAAACACACCCGTGCGACATAGAGTATTTTCCACATACCCAAAATGGCTATTCGTTACGAAAACACGCCTATACAAATACATTGCCACCTTTATCGCCGAAAAAAATGAAAATTTTATGAAGAAAAATTGTGATACTTTTCTTATATCCGCTCAAAATATAGATTGTGGTTACTCGTTAGAACCGGCTCATCGATGCGGTTCTAACGAGTGCCCACAATCGATAATTTAGAGCAGAAATAAGAACCATAAGGTATACCCCCTCAAACCCCAGTTTTACTATATAAAAGTGGGGTTCGAGGGGGTCAAAATTATATAGGCGTGTTTTCGTGATGTTTCTGGTGAAAATCCCTTACATTTGTCTTAGGTTGTGGATGCTCGTCAGGAAAACACGCCTTTATAATATTGACCCCTTTGAACCCCACCTTTATATAGAAAAACTGGGGTTTACAGAGGTAAACCTTATCTGTCTTATTTCTGCTCTAAAATATAGATTGTTGGTATTTGTTAGAACCGCCTCACCGAGGCGGTTTTAAGGAGTACCACAATCTATATTTTGAGCAGAAATAAGAAAAAATATCACAATTTTTCATCTGAATTTTTTTTCATTTTTACGGCGGTGAAATTAACAATGTATTTGTATAGGCGTGTTTTCGTAATGGAACCGCCTCAGTTGGGCGGTTCTAACGAGTACCCACAAAATATACCTTGGAGCAGAAATAAGAATTATAATGTAAACCCCCGTAAACCGCAGTTTTCTCTAAATAAGGTGGGGTTCAGGTTGTGTTCATTTCACGGACTTGTTCACGTGATGTGATTGGGTTTCTAGACAGGCCGATTTGAGTCATTTCTTGGGGAAGTTATCTATTGACAATGTTTGCATGACGTGGCTCGTATAGATGTACAACGTTCATCTTGTTGCGTTTTCGTACTCGTTAGTTATACTGGAGTAAGTGCTACCATCTTGATTGCTTCTGTTCAAATCTTCATAATCGGTTGTACCCAACTCGTGTCCTGTAATCAAAAGTAATACACGTGTGAGATTATCGGAATCTTTCCTCAGTACATATGGATTCGATATAAGCATTTTCAACCCGAGGGATGCCCGGGCGGATCGGGACCTGAGGGTTGCCCGTGTAGATCGGGACCCTTGGGATGCCCGGGCTGATCGGGACCCGAGGGTTGCCTGGGCTAATCAGGACCAGAGGCTAAGCCGAGACTCCTGTCGGCCATGTCATCCCTCGGGTTGAACTAGTACTGTTTAGAGATAGAGGGTTGATAGAGGGCACTCCTGACGATATTTCTGGATTCAACTGACGACTTCCCAGATATTTTATAATAAACGTGTTCAACCAGAAGTCACACGGGGTTGAACTAGTACTGTTTAGAGATAGAGGGTTGATGGAGGGCACGCCTGACGCTATTTATGGATTCAACTGACGACTTCCCAGATATTTTATAATAAACGTGTTCAACCAGAAGTCACACGGGGTTGAACTAGTACTGTTTAGAGATAGAGGGTTGATAGAGGGCACTCCTGACGCTGTTTCTGGAATCAGCTGACGACTTCGCAGATATTTAATAATAAACGTGTTCCACCAGAAGTCACACGGGGCAAGGTCGGGGCTAAGGGCGATTTGAATTATTGTATTGGAGTTTAACGGTCCAGTCAACACTATTTAGGTCATTTTTGAGCCGGTCAGATTTACCTATCCACACTTTTTCTGGACCGACTTATACGTAAGCTGTTAATCAGTACATTGCACATTCTGTCGCCCAAAACTGACAACTGCCCTTCTTGAATCGGCGGAAGGGAGAGAATGACTGTAGAAAAAATTTCATGATCAATCTCCATGAAGGAATGTTGCCGACCCCGGCAGGTATCGAACCCGCGACCACCTGATCACCAATCAGACGCGTATCCGACTGAGGTACCGAGGCGGGCCGGGGCTACGGGCGAATGTTGTAAGATAGAAACGACTTTCTCATACTTTCGGAGTCTTTGCCTCGGAACATAGCACGTCTCGACACGGTCCTAATTTAGCCCTGGCCCCGAGGTCACTTGAAAAATGTTGGCATTTTAAAATTTGTGAGCAGGACAAATAACATTCTCTGCTATCAATGAAAGAAAAATCGCTCAGCTTCTAAGTATTTTAATTTTATGAGCACTACAAAAATTTAATCCTCACCTGAGTTGAGCATGAAAAAAGTTTTATAACCTCGGGGCCTGGTGTCAATAAATTGGGTACCCAACGGGTAAAAACTTTTCTGACCATTTTTTATTTGGATGGCCGAAGAATTTAAGCTAAAAGACAGACACCTTCCTGATCTTGTTTTAATGTGGAAAAGATGA
This sequence comes from Lucinisca nassula, assembly GCA_963580285.1. Lineage (NCBI taxonomy): Eukaryota > Metazoa > Mollusca > Bivalvia > Lucinida > Lucinidae > Lucinisca > Lucinisca nassula. The sequence continues at coordinate 64,385,607 of OY757027.1, read as the reverse complement.
CCGACGAATTTGAGCCACATAAATGAGCATCCTACTCAGTCAGTATCATTACATTAGCAACATCTTTTTCAGTTAGATATACAGATGACACAGGCCTTCCGGTTCCTGGATCTTCTGCCCCTGAATAGACTCAACCATCTGGCAACAGTTCTATATGCTAGACTGCTAGTGGAGTTTAACCGGCCCCGCCCATCAGGGCTTGAAGAAATAGATGGGCTGCGTGATGCTCCCATGCAGATCTGAAACCGACCGCACACGAGTATTGGTAAACAGTTTAGAGAATCTAAGCCTGCCTAGGCAAAGCGGTGCAAGTCGGGCCGTTCATGTTTATAAACCCTATTGGTTTCATTGGGCGACAGGGCTTGAGGTGTCATTTCATCTCAATGTCGGGTAAAAGTACCACAAAATTGGAAGCAATGTCTCCAAAATGACATATGCAGTGTTGACTGGGACGTTAAACTTCAAATCAAACAAAGTTTATTTTCCCAATACACTTTCAAAACATCGTTTTGTCTCCACAGCACTTTATGCTAGCTATCCCTGACGAATTTCGGAACACACACCTTGTTCCTCTGGGAAAATATCGCCATTTTTGTCACCATTTTTGGTCAGTATATGACTGGTGTCCTGTGAAACCACGCTGTACATTTACAGCTTCGAGGAAACGGTTTGAGAAGGACATGGGTCGATATGCGTTAATTTAGTGTATGCATTCGAAGGCCATGCAGAAATAACCGTTGCAAGAACTTTGCAAATTACACGCTAATAACACAAAAGACAAATGTTAAAAGAAAAAATTCTTACACAGCGCGCCTATATAGGAAATGGAAAATAACTGTGTTTTATTCTTCAACAAATCACGGCAAGGAAGATCATGACGAGTGACGTCATTAAAATGCAAATTTATGACGTCACTAGTCGATTTCCTTGACTTTGGACTGTGTAACGTCATATTCTCGCATCAAAAACGTTAGAAAAGGATATAAATGCATGCGTTTCAGTCGATAATTTTAGCGGGATTTCAGCTATCAATGGCGAAAAGTTGTGAGATTTTGAAGGAAAAAACAGCATTATTGCCGATTTTCAGCCTCTTAGAATCGAAATAGATTAGCTCTAGTTTGTGATTTGTTGAGTAATACAAATCACAGATTGTCGGTCAGTTGTAAGTAGACAAATCACGCGCGCTACGCGCTCGTGTTTGATCTACTTTACAACTGACCTCCAAACTTTGATTTATTAGTCAACAAATCACAGTTTCTTAAATAAATAATAAAAAAAATAGAGTGACCAAACGAATTTGGCATTTGAATATTCCATTGGTTGTGTCTTGTCAATATCTATCAGAACAAAAAAAATCATCACGAAAACACGCCTATATAATTTTGATCCCTTTGAACCCCACTTTTATATGGTAAAACTGGGGTTTACAGGGGTAAATATTTTTTTTCTTATTTCTGTGCTCTAAAATATTAATTGTCGGTACTCGTTAGAACCGCCTCATCGAGGCGGTTCAAACGAGTACTCACAATCTATATTTTGAGCAGAAATAAGACAAATATCACAATTTTTCAACTCAACTTAAAAAAATCATTTTTTTCGGCGGTAAAGTTTACAATTTATTTTTATAGGAATGTTTTCGTAATGTCAATACGTTGTTCGGGTCATACTTATTAGCTTAAAGTTATTCTTTAACTGATTTGAACACTACGACTTGCCTTGTGGATGAGTTAGCGATTCTTGCTTGGTTGCATCTCGTCGGCTGAAATAGAGATTCACAGTTGATAAAGACAAAAGAAATTACAGGGAGGAATATAACGTCAGAGATTGTAATTTGTTCAAACTGTCAAGGGGTAAATTCTTTTCGTAAATAGTTCGATACCTACTCTACTTGAGAGGGAACCTTGCTCATAAGAGTTTGGCAGAGACGAAATTTGTTGGCGAGTCAAGCAGAAGTCATAAACTAGCCATCCTTGCATATGTATCAGAAAATTTTGGAGTGTATTTATGGCTGTACTCATAATTTTGTCTGCTTAGTACATGTATCACGCCGGCCCCTGCCCATCGGGGCTTGACGAAATAGATGGGATGCATGATGCTTCCAGGCAGAGCTGAAACCGACCGCAAACGAGTACTGGTAAACCTCTTAGAGGATCTAAGCCTGTCCAGGCAAAGCGGTGCGAGTCGGACCATCCATTGCTTACGAACCCTATTGGTTTCATTGGGCAACAGGGCTTGAGATGTCATTTCATCCCAATGTCGGGTAAAAGTCCCACAAAATTGGAAGCAACGTCTCCAAAATGACTTATACTGTGTTGACGGGGACATTAAAACTCAAATCAAACAAACAAAAAGCTTAGTCTCTCGAACATGTGTAGGAGACCTGTATTGTCAGATTCTAACACAAATGTGAGGCGTACACCACGCATTATTATTTGAGCCAACGCATGATAAAACCTACAATAAGACACGTGCGCCCAGCGAAGACTCAGATCAGCCTGCGCACCCATATAGTCTAACCAGAGATTTCTCTTGCTGCATAGAGAAGGACTGGGCCCTGAACGATCCTTAGAGCACACAACGAAGACTCTGGTCAGACTACGCGGATGCGCAGGCTGATCTGAGTCTTCGTTGGGCGCACGTCGTATTGTAGGTTTTGTCATGCGCTCGCTCATTTGTCTCTGTTGCGGCTACCTCCTTCTGGTTCTTCGACATCTTTACGTTTGACATACATGTCGTTCGTCGTCCGTCGTGCGTCATCCGTCCTGCGTGCTTAATAGTTTCTTGTGAACACTCTAGGGGCCACAATTCTGCTCCAATCATGATCAGACTTGGCTAGAATGAATATCATGACAATATTTCGGTCTAGTTTGAATATGTATCTAGTCAAAAGGTAGGTCAACAGGTCAAATCATAAAAAAAAACTTGTCAACACTCTAGAAGACATAGTTTTGGTCCAATGAACATCAAACTTGCTTACAATGATCATCTTGACAATATCTCGGTTTAACCTTTAACCTGCTGAATATTCAATTAAGCCACACCCATTTCTGACTTTGAACCAATCAGATTACTTCATACAATTTATTTATACATATTCATAAACTGGATGTCAAACAGAGTAGATCCTGATCAGATGGCTTCTTCAGAAGCCATCTGATCTGGATCTACACTGTTTGCAAAGATAGGGCTTGTCGCCTACAGGAGGATAAAGGTTAAATAGGGTCATGTCCTAGAAACAAAACCATTGGGAACACTCTAGAGGCTAGTTTTGGTTCAATCCTCATTAAACTTGCTCAGAATGTTAATCTTGACAACAACTCGGTCAAGTTCGAACAACGGCCATGTCGGATCAAAAAGTAGGCCAGTATGTCAAATCATAAAAAACATTGTCTGATCACTCTTGAGATCACGGTTTGGTCCGATCATCATGAAACTTGCTCAGAATGATTATATTGACAATTTCTCGGTCACATTCGAATATGGGTTATGTCGGGTCAAAAAGTAGGTGAGTAGGTCAAATAATATAAAAACCATGCTAGAGGCCACAGTTTTTGTCCGTTTGTCAAGAACCTTGCTAGGAATGATCATCCTGACAATTTCTCGGCCATGTTTGAATATGGGTCCTATCGGGTAAAAAAGTAGACCAGCAGGTCAAAGCATAGATAAACCTTGTGAACACTCTAGAGTTCACAATTTTACTTCAGTCGAATATGGGTTCTTTCGGGTCAAAAAGTAGACCAGCAGGTCAAAGCATAGATAAACCTTGTGAACACTCTAGGGTCCACAAACTTACTTCTGTCATCAACAATCTTGCTCAGAATGATTATCTTGACAATATCTCGGTCAAGTTCGAATAATAGTCATGTCAGGTCAAAAATAGGTCAGTAGGTCGAATCAAATAAAAAAAAAAAACACTGAACACTCTTGAGGCCACCGCCATCAAACTTTTGAGCTAGGAAATCACCATGCGGATCAGTTTGTTAGTGTTATTACGTTTGATATTGCACTGGAACTGAGGGCGAGGGTTGAAATTTCATAAACACCGGAGTTGAAGCCCACCCCACACGCCCCAGTAGTTTTACAACTGACCGTTGAAAGGCGGTCGTTCTTTTGCCGTGTCATAATTGGCTTTGTGCCGTTGGTTCCTGTTTCGTCTGTTTTTGTGTGTGCCTCCATGTCACTTACTTTCTTCAGGTGACTTGAGATGACTGAGATCTTTGATTGTGGCCTTTCCTGAGCGATCATTTCTTACTAGTTTGCTCAGAATGTTCATCTTGGCAATATCTCACATTCTTCTATCGTTCTTCTTTCTCTCCATATAGGCCAATATTATTTTTTTTCAAACGTTTCTCAAGAACAACAAAAGCTAGAGGTCACAAACTGGGCATACTATTCAATGACTTGTGTTGTATAAGTTCTCGGCTTATTTGTTCATTCGTCTTTCTCTCCATATAGGCCAATGCTAAATGTTTCGTCAAAGATTTTTCAAGAACCGTAGAAGGTAGCAACCTGAAATTTGGCATCATAAGCATTGTGATGACTTGTATTGTATAAGAGAGAAAGGGCTTCCTCCACTTATTTGTTCATCTGTTATTTCATTCTTATTTCTCTCCCTATATGCCAATGTTAAGTTTTTGTCAAAGATTTCTCAGAGAGTGCAAAAGCTGGAAGCCTCAAACTTGGTCTGCAACTTATATTGTGTAAGAGACACCGGACTTTCTCGGCTTATTCGGTTTTTCATTCTTCTTTCTCACCATATACGCCAATGTACTAAGCAATCATGATGACTTGTATCGTGTAAGAGGTAATGGACATTAGCCACTTATTTGTTCATCTGTTCTTTCTTCTTTTTCTCCATATAGGCCTATGTTAAATATTTCGTCATTTCTTAGGAACTACAAAAGCTAGAAGTCTCAAACTTGGTATACTATGCAATGGTGATGACTTGTATTGTGTAAGAGATAATGGGCTTTCTCGGCTTATATGTTCATTTGTTCTTACATTCTTCTTTCTGTGCATGTACATGTAGGCCTATATGGAGATAAAGAAGAATTAAAGAATAGATGAACAAATAAGCGGATAATGCCCATTGTCTCTTACACAATACAAGTCATCAATGTATATACATATAAAGAATATTTATTTTTTTGAGGTGGATACCCAAAAGTTTTCAACGAGTGAGTTGAAAACGTCCAAATTTTCACGAGTACGAAGCACGAGTGAGAACTCGGATGTTTTCAACACACGAGATGAGATACATTTGCCATCCGCTAAAAAATGTAAAATAAAATTTTATTTTTATTTAATAATTTATTAGGATAGTCACGGTAATTGATCGATCGTATAGTACGTCACAATTTTGACCTGGCTATGACGTCACAACTGTCAGTTTCATAAACAGATCGCCATTTTGAAAACAGCATTGTTACAGTTAAAAGTGAGCTTTTCAAGGTATTTTACAGAATTTGTTGTCGATAACATACATGTTTGACTTTTAGCGAGAAAAAGAAGTCCGGGTTGCTACTGTGAAAATAACAAAGTCATGTTATTTTTCGCAGTGAAAATATGATTTTTATTGGTTTCAGATATGCATTGATTTCACTGCAAAGTATCAAATAAATATATGTTCGTACAAATTAAAATGAGGTCACAAAGAAATTTGGTGTTGTAATAGTTGTCCTTGTGAAGAGGGTTGACTTTAGATTGACTTTCTGTCAGAACGATAAACCTACCGAAGAAAATGAAAGGATTATTGGATTATTGCTTTCTACGACAAAATATTCTGAACCGAAAAAGAAACGCAACTCCAAATATAAATGCTTTCTACGACAAAATATTTTGCAATTTGAACCAGCCCATAATAAAAGGGTACATATCACATTGAAGAATAAACATTACGAATACACGCCTATTCAGTTACATCACGTGAACAAGTCCGTGAGATGAAGACCCCCTAAACCCCACTTTATATAGAGAAAACTGGGGTTTAAGGGGGTAAACATTATTTTTCTTATTTCTGCTCCAAGACATAGGTTGTTGGTACTCGTTAGAACCGCCTCAATGAGGCGGTTCTAACGAGAACCCACAACCTATGTTTCCAGTATAAATAAGAAAAATATCACGGATTTTCATCAGAAAAGTAACCATTTTGGAGGTGTGAAAAAATGCACTATGTAGCACGGGTGTGTAATCGTAATGTATTGAACACAAGCGTAACCACCAAACAATGAACATTTTCGGATAAAAAAAATCGGATATGTTTCATATCTTTGCTTACAACATAAACTGTGGATACTCGTGAGAACCGCCTCTGCAAGGCGCTTCTAATGAGTACCCATATTCTATATTTCAGTGTGGAATTAAGAAAACAAGTACATGTGTATACCTCTATTAACTCCTGGGCCCAGGATTACAATCGTTAGTTAAGTTAAGGTCGACTTAACGATTTAAGGAGGAATTCTTATCTTAGTAAAGTATTTCCTTAAAAAGTGCATTCGAAAGCCGCCTATTTCATCATTTACGTAGCTAAGTATTTAACTTCGGATGAAGTCGTAATTTTGACGGAAATTCTCACGAACATTAGCACGTAAGTTTCAATAACACATTGATGTAGGCGGCCCACAATTTTCCCGCGATCTGTCAAAAATCACTTCTTCTGCTTGATTGAATGGAGACAATAGAAAATATGATGGTTTAGTTTCCATTTTACTACATAAACCATGAAAAATATTGTATACACTATAAAACGTGTTTTATTGAAGGATCACACTCGATCTCGATATATGCAGCACAATTTAGCACCACGACAGATTCAAAAAAATCTGTTTCTACGGAGTCCCTTTAGAAACAAGAATCAGAATCAGAATCAGAATCAGAATTGTTACTGGTGACACGTCAAATGACATTCATACACCAGGACCTGGGATCATAGAAATCAAGCAATATTTGAATATGCAAAACTCGGTTTTATGGAGTCTTTTTTTAAATGAGGTTTAACGTCCCCGTCAACACTATGTATGTCATTTTTGAGACGTTGCTTCCAATTTTGTGGGACTTTTACCCGACACTGAGATGAAAATGACGTCTCAAGCCCTGTCGCCCATTGAAACCAAAATGCATACATGTAGTGGACGGTCGGTCTGGCTCACACCAGTTTGAAGGGGGAGGCTTAGTCCTTTTAAGCTGTTTACCAGTACTCGTGACAGTGTGGTCAGTTTCAGCTCTGCATGGAAGCACCATGCAGCCAAATCTGTTTCTTCAAGCCCCGAGGGGCGGAATCGGTTTTATGGAGTCTGTCCATGATTGAACCCTTCTCAAGCCGTGAGGGGTATTGCATAAGATTCAAAACAATCTGGTAGAGTCGATAATTAAGAAAATAAATATAGTCTGCGCTATGGTGAAGAACAGGGAAGACTCCCGCAGAAACCAACCAACATTAACCCCAGCTACAATATTGTTTTCGGATGTCATTATTATACACGTAAGTAGTTGATATAGTCATTAAGGACTAGCTCAAACATCGTGCAGATCAACACGGAGAAAACCGTAGCTCCAGTCGGAGTAGGAAAAAAATGGGATATAAAATCACTGTACATTCGATCTTGGATTTTCCCGTCTTTTTTATGAGTGAGGTCCTTATCTGCGAATAACCTTACAGTTGGTGAGACATATTAAAGCGCTCACTCACTCACCTCACAAACACACTCAATCAATCACTCACATGCACGAGCTTACAAGGGAGGTGGTACGCCTCAAACTTATTTTTCATTGAGCATTTCAAGGCAGGGAGAAGAAGCATATGACTGGTTGTGGCCAATATCAGTTTGACGTCCTACACGTCACCTTTGCCTCATCCAACCAGCACAAGCCGACCACACGCGACCTTCAGTAAACCACTAAGAAGGTCTAAGCCTGCCCAGGCAAAGAGGTGCAAGTCGGGCCGTCCATGCATATAATTCATTGGGCGACAGGGCTTGAGATGTAATTTCATCTCAATGTCGGGTAAAAGTCTGACAAAACTGGAAGCAACACTTCCAAAATCAAACCTAAATAGTGTTGCGAGGACGTTAAATCTCAAATCACTTAAAAAAAACTTCTTAAGTTTGTATTTCATAAATTTTGATATCGGGAATCTTACACAAATCGTCCTTTCATATGAAAGTTACGAAACGGGCCTTCGAATTGGTATTTTAATTGGATATTATTGCCTTTACCGTGACCATTTGCCCAGCAAATGTACATCGTTGACATACGTTACAGTTGTTCACGCCAAAAAAGTAACTATATACATTTCAAGTGTAAAGCCTAATGTAAACCTATAGAAAACAATGCTGTTCATATTTCCATGAACGCATCGAGTCACATGATTTTCAATGACGTCTAGTGACGCCAGTCTAAACCATGGTTCTCAATGATCTCATTGGGCGTTGACGACGACAGTGCTGTTCCGCTCTTTATAGAAAAACAGCGTGTAAATGTTTGTCTCAGCTTTAACAGTTTGCCTTATAAGCATTTTTTCGCCCAGTGATGAGGAAAATAGAATGAAAATATAAGAAATATTTTTTCGATGTTCATGAAGGTTTGAAGGACAGCGGGTCGCTAGCAAAGTTTATATGAACCCCTTCGGAGTTCATTTACTTTGCAGGCGACCCTGTTCGTTCATACTTTCATGAACAGCAGAAAAACAAAAGTCATTTCTTAAATGCACGTGGCGTCATACTATTTCATGACACTGAATATAAAGACGGCATATGAACGTTGTGAACATTGTATGCGTAAAAGTAGCAGGACATGCATAAGCGTAGCAACATGGACCCATGTGCCACAGGATCCGTTTTTAAATAGCAGAAAAAAGTGATATACGCCAGCCTCCCTCCCCAACCCACCCACACACCTGTCGGCCCCCGCCCACCCATCGGGGCTTGAAGAAATAAATGGGCTGCACGACGCTTCCACGCAGAGCTGAATCCGACCGCACACGAGTACTGGTTACCCACTTAGAGGATCTAAGCATGCCCAGGCAAAGCGGAGCGAGTCGGATCGTCCATGCTTATAAACCATATTGGTTTCATAGGGCGACAGGGCTTGAGATGTCATTTCATCTCAATGTCGGGTAAAAGTCCCACAAAATAGGAGCAACGTCTCCAAAATGACCTCTATAGAGTTGACGTGGACGATAAACATCAAATCAATCAATCAAACATACACACACCTACCCTGACAAAACAACCAAGTTCTTTAAGACCCCCTTTTGCTTGTAAGAACCTCCATACACCAAACAATAAATTGTTGCCCTGTCACCAGATGTAAAGGGAAGTTTTTATACAGCTCTGTTCGTCGAAAACTTTGACACAACAAGGGAAAATACACCAGAGTAGTATAATACCTCATCGCCAAGTCGACTTGCGCCACAGGGAGGAAAAAAGTGGCTCGACCGGGACCCGAACCCAAGGCCTCTCGCATATGATGCAAAAATCTACCGTCTGAGCTACCGAGCATGACTGGTGATTTCGAGCAAATGAAAGCTCTCATGTTTGTCGTTGTTGATATATACATTCATGTGTCAAGGTCAAATCTTAAAAGTTAAGGTACCTACCTGGGTAACCTTAAATATTTAAGTATTTTCTTTGGTTAAGTATCGACTTAAACGAAAGAAATTCTTTGAAATTCAGTTTATACGACAGTTAAGTAAATACTTAGTTTAAGTAGGTACTTAAAATTTAAGGACGCATTGTAATCCTGGGCCCTGATTTACTATATAACAGTGGGTGTAAGGAGGGTAAAATTATACAGGCGTGTTTTCGTGATGAAACGGTTAAGACCGAGCCAGCGTATCAAACAAATGGGGCTCTATAAATGCATGACCTCTGACATGAAGCTACCTATGGGCATATGCAAAGGGACATATGCAAAGGCTCGCCTGGACCTTGACAAGGTACCGTTTTCTCGTGGGCTTTTTTATCATTACGATAACACACCCGTGTGACAAAGCACATTTTTTCTTATCTCCAAAAAGCTGCTTTTCTGGAGAAAATCCGGGATATTTTTCTTACTTTTACTCCAAACATAGGTTGTGGGTGCTCGTTAGAACCGCCACATCGAGGCGGTTCTAACGAGTACCCACAACCTATGTCTTGGAGAAGAAATAAGAAAAATGATGTATACCCCCGTAAACCCCAGTTTTTTTAATATAAAGTGGGGTTATGGGGCTGTTCATTTCACGGACATGTTAACGTGATGTAATGAAATGAATAATAAACCTATTATACAGTCGAACTTCAATGGCTCGAACACCTTTGGGGCCTAGAAAATCTGTTCGAGACAGGGGTAGTTCGAGCCACTGAGGGTTACTGCAAGGAGCCATAACGAGGTACTTTTGGACATATTTCCGAGGTTCTGTGATGAAAATGTATGCTGCGTGTACTCATTAGAATCGCCTCATCGAGGCGAATCTAACGAGTACACACAGCTTTCTAATGAGTACACACAGCATACATTTGCAAGATAAAAGACGAAAATCTCCTAAATTATCTCGCACCATTTCTTATGTAGAGGAATTCTCTAGGGGCTCAAGAACGGGTTCGACTCAGCCTTGGTAAACGAGCCATCGGTGTTCGAGCCATCGAAGTTCTACTGTATATAGAACTACAGGGAAACGTTAGTAGGACAGAGCATGCCCAGGCAAAGCGGTGCGAGTCGGGCCGTCCATGCTTATAAACCCTATTGGTTCATTGGGCGGCGAGGCTTGAGATGTCATTTCATCTCAATGTCGGGTAAAAGTCCCACAAAATTGGAAGCAACGTATTCAAAATAACCTTTACGGCGTTGACGGGGACGTTAACCCTCAAATCAAACAATTTATGACAGTTCGGCTACTTACTTCTTTTTCAGCAATATAACATTGCAAATTACAGACACTATTAGTAGTAGAAATAAAATTCCAACGACGACTGAAAGTGCTGTTGTGGATGTGCTGTCTGTGCTGCTCTGTTCCGACGGTGAGGTCGATCCTGTTTAAACATTGGTAAACATTTGTTATAACTGTATTGCGGCTTAGCCAGAAAATGGTGTTTATGAAATACTATGAAATACTATGCGCTGAGTATATAAGTATCGATCCTGTTTAAACATTGGTAAACATTTGTTATAACTGAATTGCGGCTTAACCAGAAAATTGTGTTCATGAAATAATATGAAATACTATGCGCTGAGTATATAAATATCGATCCTGTTTAAACATTGGTAAACATTTGTTATAATTGTTTTGCGGCTTAACCAGAAAATGGTGTTTATGAAATAATATGAAATACTATGCGCTGAGTATATAAGTCAAGTCAGCGGTCATCAGCACTGAAGAGACGTTGTTCACAAGTGTCCATAGAGCTACCTGAATCCAAAAAGGGGGCAAAACATACAGAACCCTGGAAGGGACATGCAATTTATTTTATTATGTTGTGCGAACAAGACAATATCTTTTGCGCACAAGATATTATCTTTTGTGCGATTAACATAATATCTTGTGCGCACAAGTTATTATCTTGTGCGCTCAAGATAATACCTTGTTCGCACAACTTAATATCTTGTGCGCACAAGATATTATCTTCTTTGCACAACATAGACCTTGTGCGGACAACATATTATATCGTGTGCACAAGATAATATCTTGTTCGCACAACTTAATATCTTGTTCGCACAATATATTTAAAAAAACTGCATGTCCCTTCCCGGGTTCCGTAGAAACCCGTGATAAAAAGTAACTTTAAGTATTTCAGGCTAAGTAGGTTTATAAATAAATGGAAAATAGCGTGGCAAATAAAGTGACCCTAATTCCGACAGTTTCCAGTTATTTAATAATCATAAGAGTAAATCTAAAGTGCCAGTTTTCTTATATTGCGTACATGGTGTCCCTTAAATATGTCATGAAGGGCGTCTACCATTACAAAAAGCACGCCTATACAAATACATTGCACACTTTACCGCCGAAAAAATGAAAAAAATTTAAGCTGAAAAATTGTGATATTTTTCTTACATTTGCTCAAAATGAAGATTGTGGGCACTCATTATAACCGCCTTGATGAGGCGTTTCTAAAGAGTACCCCCAATTTATATTTTAGAGCAGAAATAAGAAGAATAAGGTATTGTGATATTTTTCTTACTTCTGCTCAAAATATAGTTCGAGGAGGCGGTTCACAAGAGTACCCACAATTTATATTTTAGAGCAGAAATAAGAAAAATAAGGTTTACCCCTGCAAACCCGAGTTTTACTATATAAATTTGGGGTTCATGGGGTTCATGGGGTTCAAAATTATATAGGCGTATTTCGTGATGATTGACTGCGATAATTAATTGAACTTGAAGGCACCTGCCATACAAACAGTGCGTGTGTATTTTCCTTATGCAAAAGTGAACGACCATTCGCGTTCTATAACACGAGAACACGCCTATATAATTCTGACCCCCTCGAACCCCACATTTATATTGTAAAACTGGGGTTTGTGAGGGTATAAATTATTTTTCGTTTGTTACTTGTTTGAAGTTAAACGGCCCAGTCAACACTATTTAGGTCATTTTTGAGCCGGTCACTTTACCTATCCACACTTTCCTGGGCAGGCTTATACGTAAGCGGTTAACCAATACAGTGCACATTTAAATTATTTTTAGTATTTCGGATCTAAAACATAGGTTGTGGGTACTTGACAGAATGAGGCCGGTTCTATCGAGCACCCACAACCTATGTTTTAAGTAAAAATAAGGAAAATATCACAATTTTTCATCTTAAAATTTACTTTTCTCGGTCGGCGTTTAAATTTGCAATGTATTTGTATAGGCGTGTTTTTGTAATGTATACGAAAGTTTATCCGTATCCTGCTGACTATATTAATAAGCCACATCCATTTCTGACTATCCACCAATCAAAATACTCGATACAATGTATTTTTAAAATTCATAAAGTTCAACATTATGATAACACACCCGTGCGACATGGTGCATTTTTTCACATCTCCAAATCGGCCCCGCCCATCGGGGCTTGAAGAAATATATGGGCTGTATGATGCCTCCACGAAAAGCTGAAACCGACCCGCACACATGTACTAGCAAACCGCTTAGAGGATCTAAGCCTGCCCAGGCAAAGCGGTACGAGTCGGCCCGTCCATGCTTATAAACCTTATTGGTTTCATTGGGCCACAGGGCTTGACATGTCATTTCATCTCAACGTCGGGTAAAAGTCCCACAAAATTGGAAGCAACTTCTCCAAAATGACCTTTACAGTGTTGACGGGGACGTTAAACTTCAAATCAAACAAACAAAACATCTCCAAAATGGCTACTTTTCTGATGAACATCCTTGATATGTTTTCTTTTTTTTTATCGCAAAAACACTCGTAGGTTCTGGGTGCTCGTCAGAACCGCCTCATTGAGGCGTTGTAACGAGTACCGCAACCTCTGTGTTGGAGCAGAAATTAGAAAATAATGTATACCCCGTAAACCCCAGTTTTCTCTATATAAAGTGGGTTTAAGTGTGTGTGTGTGGCGGGGGGTGGTGGTGGCGTTCATTTCATGGACTTGTTCATGTCTATATCATACATGTACCAGATCACCAACCAAGACATTATCTTACCTTTCCTTCCTTCACAGTTAGCACCAGTAAATCCAGTAACACATCCATCTATGCAGCTACCATTGCCAATATAACAGATTCGCCCCCCCCCCCCCCCCCCCCCCTGACGGGCACTGCACGTAGAACTACATTTCGCCTCGCAATTGCAGCCATAGTGGGTTAATTTACACCCTTGCAGACACTCGCCGGTGGTTCTGTTGCACACATTGTCCTTACACCCTTCTTCACAAGATTTGTTGCAATACAGATCCCAGTATCTTCTCTTACAGCCATATATACAAAGTCCATAACCGTTCTCACATGTTTGATTTCCGTTTACTGCGATGCAATTAGGACTACATTTGTTCTCGCAGGAAGTCCCGAAAAAATCGGGCTTACACAATGAACAGTCAGATGCATTGGACTGACTACACTGCAGACAGTTTGCGGAGCAACCTTTGTTGCAACGGAGACCTGTCCAATTGTCTAAGCATCCATATATGCATGAACCATCGCTGTGGTTGCATATTTCGTTTCTGCAATGGTTTGGACACCGAACACATGTCTTGATATCACTAAGGTAGTAATGTTCTTGGCACTCATGGCATACATTATGCTCATAACACACTTTGCAATGTGATTGGCATTTTTCACAGGTGTACATTTTATTGTGCAGTCTCGGATAATAGCCCGATTTGCAATCGTTAATACACCCCCGGGTTTGGTCACATGCAACGGTACTGCAGCCGATGCCGCATTGCTTGGCACAAACACTTCCCCAGTATCCTGCTTTGCAGTCCGTGCAGTGTGTCTCATTTCTGCATTTCATGCACGTGCCTGGGCATAGAGTACATTCATAAACATTTTTGTCTACATTGTAGGTTTGATAGTATCTACGGTCACATCCTGAAGAACAACCGTCAATTTTACTGCATTCAGTACTGTAACATCCTACACAGTCGTACTGACAAACAGAACCCCATTTATTCATATTACATGTGTACATGACGTACAGTTATAATAATCATTACAACTGCTGCATCTACTAGGACAATTTCTACACGTGTTTTCCGCATCGAGATACTGATTAACAGCACACCCCTGTGAACAAGTACCCAAGTCTTTATCACAAGTTCCATCCTGGCATATGTTTATACACTTTGACTCGCAGGAACGACCATATGCACCGGAAATACATTCAGTACATTCCCTGCTGTTTGTACATACAGTGCAATTAATGGGACAATCATTATTGCAAAAATTACTTATCCAGTATTTCCCAGGACGACATCCGATGCAATCATCAGACTCCGAGCATTTACAGTTAGTATGAAAACAGCGGTAACATTTCCCATCACGTAGGTAGAAGCCATCCGGGCAGCTGGTGCAGTAGACGGGTTGTGAAGAGGAACATGATGCAGGACACGTTGCATAAGCACATAGATCACTAGGGCAGCTCAACCGAGCACATTTGTAACAGGTATCACATCCACGACAAAACAGGTGACATTCCTGACATTTATAAGCAAACAGGTAATACCCGTTAACACACTGTGAGCAGTTGTTTCCATTACAGTTATCAGAGTTACAGTTATCAACTGTACAGTTTGACAGCACGGGATCTGAAATAAAGTTAATGGAATACGAGTCGGGGCAGGACAAAATTCACCATATGAAGTACGATATGTATGATCAGTGAAGTCTCAGATTAGTCTGTGTATTTGCGCAGTCTGTGCTTTCTTTGCTGTTCGTTGAGCCGCCTATTACCCCGGGCTATTCATTGCTTGACTAGGAAAGGCTTTGAATCAGGACAATCTGACCCCCTTGAACCCAACTTTCATAAAAGTGGGGTTTAAATCGGGGATACCTTATTTTTCTTATTTTTTCTGCTCGAAAATATAGATTGTGTATACTCGTTAGAACCGCCTCGATGAGGCGGTTCTAACAAATACCCACAATCAATATTTTGACCAGAAATTTGAGAAAAAAAAAAAAAAAAAAAAAAAGATTTGTTATCTGAAATATCATTTTGGGTGGCAAACAAATTCAACATAATTAAATAGGCGGGTTACGAAATTGGTTTAAATGGGTTTATGGGCAATCTGTTCTTAGAATACGCTGGTCATTATGGGCAATCTGTTCTTAGAATACGCTGGTCATTTGTTTTAACTTTATCCTGCCGAATAAATTAATTAAACATTACCATTTCTGACTCTCGTCCAATCAAATTACTTGATATATTGAGTTGATTCAAAATTGCAAATTTGCTTACAGACAGTATAGATCCTGACCAGAATCCATCTGTTCTAGATCTTCTATTGTTTGCAAAGGTAGGGGATTTCGTGTTCAGCGGGACAGGGGTTTCCTTATATGAGCCAGGGCACAGCATTTTCTCCATATTACATGTGCGCCCAGCGAAGAATCAGATCAGCCTGCGCATCCATTATAGTCTTACCAGAGACTTATCTTGGTGCATGAAGGAGCACTGGGCCCTTAGCTATCCTTAGAGCGCACAGCAAAGACTCTGATGATCCGCGCAGGCTTATCTGAGTCTTCGTTGGGCGCATATGTCTTATTGTAGGTTTTGTCGTGCACTGGCTCTTTTTTTTTTGTTTGTTTGTTTGTTTGTATCAATTGGAGTTTAACAGCCCGGTCAACACTATTTAGGTTATTTTTTAGTCGGTCAGTTTATCTATCCACATTTTTCCTGGGCAAGCGTATACCTTAGCAGTTAACCAGTACAGTGCACATGATTTCGTCTGTAACTGACAACCGCCCTTCTTGAATCAGCGGAAAGGAGATAATGACCGTAGAAAGGGCCGACTTCACCTGGAGCCAATGACTTCTTTTGGCTACTTTGGTTGGTTTGATTTTTCTATATCACGCCAACGGAGAGGGTCAACGTTAGACAAATCCATAAACACCCAATCAAAAACGAATACTGCAACCTCCATTTTAAAGAGTGCTCATGAGTGCGCATGCTTGGACAACCGGACTTACCATTCCTCAAGGCACAGTATCATTGGCTTTACTGACATGCGCAGATACTGATCACATGATCTTCCAATAGTACCAGCAGTCTATGTTCTACTGATACCGTACGGCCCCCGCCCATAGGGCCTTGAAGAAATATATGGGCTGCATGATGCTTCCACGCAGAGCTGAATCCGGCCCGCACACTAGTACTGGTAAACCGCTTAGAGGATCTAAGCCTGTCCAGGAACCACGGTGCGAGGCGGACCGTCCATGCTTATAAACCCTATTGGTGCCATTGGGCGACAGGGCTTGAGAAGTCGTTTCATCTCAATGTCGGGTAAAAGTCCCACAAAATTGGAAGCAACGTCTCCAAAATGACCTTTACAGTGTTGACGGGGACGTTAAACCTCATATCAAACAAACAAACGTCTCCAAAATGACCTTTACAGTGTTGACGGGGACGTAAACTTCAAATCAAACAAACAAATCAACTGATACCGTCGTTTCTATCTGACGTACTGTCACGGGTTCGAGGTGAAGTCGGCCAATATTTCATGATCAATCTCCACGAAAGAATGTTGCCGACCCCGGCAGGAATCGCACCCGCGTCCTCCTGATCACCTGTCTGACGCGAATCCGACTGAGCTACCGAGGCCGACTATTTCCTTATAAAAGATGTAATAATTTATTGCAGCAGCATTCGTTTTGCTTATCAAATAATTGAAATGAAACAAACTATGTGTGACATAGTACAAATCAGAACTGAATATTTTGACAACTCTCGTGTAAGATACAGTGGCGTAACAGGATGATAATAAGACACAAACCAAGATTGGGGGCTCTACACTCTCATGTGAAACCAAGGGCGTAACTAGGAGATAAAACAATTTGCATGTAAACCAAAGACAATACTAGAAATAATAATCATTTACTAAATGGAGACCACTCTTACAGGAAAGAATTTGCTCCCTTTAGGGAGCAATTTCTTTCCAGTAAGTGTGGTCGCCGCGGCAAAAGAAGGAAACTATGTTAGCAGATAATTAGTGTTGTGTATATCCTAGACACATAAAGATTTTGCTCTATCTTCTTCTTCTTCTTCTTCTTCTTCTTCTTCTTCTTCTTCTTCTTCTTCTTCTTCTTCTTCTTCTTCTTCGTCTTCTTCTTCTTCTTCGTCGTCGTCTATTTTGTTACGTTTGTAATGTTTATGCAAGTGCTTGTCAGCGTAAAGGATGCTACGCCCCTGGAAACAGACGACACACTCGACTGAAAAAATGACGTGTTCCACTGAAAATGTGACAAGCCTCCGTGGTGCAGTCGTTACGCTACTCGTCTTGTAAACCAGGGGTCGCAGGATCGATCCCGGGCTTCTCCAGACTTTTGGATGAGTCTTTAAACCGAAGTCCCGTCTCCGTATGACATTAGCTGTTGGTGGGACGTAAAACTCAAACACTCACTCACTCACTGAAAATGTGTGCTACGTCTCACTGAGGACATTCATACGAGATACCAAAGTCCGTTTTGAATCGAATTGAAGAAAAAAAAAACACTGTTTTATCACTGTTCCCTATTTATTGCAAGGTAATTTGGTGTGCCTGGATTGTGCTCCGCAAAATAGTTGAACTCATTTGCAAATAAAGCAACAGAACTGATTTGCGGATAAATTAAAAAAAAAACACAACGGATACCAAAGTCCGTTTTGAATCGAATTGAAGAAAAAAAAAAAAAAAAAAAACACTGTTCCCTACGGAACCCGGGAAGGGACATGATTTTTTATTTTTATTATGTTGTGCGAACAAGATAATATCTTGAGCGGACAAGATATTATCTTGTTCGGACAACATATTATCTTGTGCGGACAAGATATTATCTTGTGCGGACAAGATATGATCTTGTTCACACAACATATTATCTTGTCCGCACAAGATATTATCTAGTTCGCACAACATATTATCTTGTTTGCACAACATAGATCTTGGGAAGTTGTGCGGACAAGATATTATCTTGTGCGGACAAGATATTATCTTGTGCGGACAAGATAATATATTGTGCGGACAAGATAATATCTTGTGCGCACAAGATCTATGTTGTGCTGACAAGATATTATCTTGTGCGGACAACTTATAAAATAAAAAAAAATCATGTCCCTTCCCGGGTTCCGTAGTTCCCTCACTGTTCCCTATATATTGCAAGGTAATTTGATGTGCCTGGATTGTGCTCCGCAAACATAGTTCACCTCATTTGCAAATAAAGCAACAGAACTGATTTGCGGATAAAGTAAAAGACACAACGGGGCTTGTAATAATATCTTCCGAAATGGAATCATATATAGTCAACCCTTTTTATACCGACATTCGTTATAACGGCAAAACTCGTTATAACGACAATTTCAATGGAATGAATTCTTAGCTCAAGGCTTAGCCACGATTCCGAGCGACGTGGGCTTCCCCCGGGTTAGAAATGCCCAAATCAAATCCATAGTCATGAAAGAGTCTTGCTATTTAATATTCCAAAAAACACATGTTATAGATATTTGTTAGAACTGCCTCACCGAAAAGATTCTAACAAATGTCTACAACATTTGTTTCTTGGAGTAATGATGTGGAAAATATCTTTCATAACCTATAATAATCCTAACTGGGATTCTTTATAACGAGAAATCCATTATAACGGCATAATAACAGGGAAGAAATACTACCGTTATAACGCGGGTGCTCTGTAATTCATACTTATACAAAACTGCATTGAATTAACAAGCTGTGCTGTCAGCTGCAGCAGAGACTCAAATCATCTTGCGTGTCACTAGTTAAGATATATAGCCCACTTGCATTGGCTTGTGTGCAGCTCAATCTATTGATTTCTCCAAGCAGCGCTGGGTGGGAGCCCAGCCTTCTGCGTTTACAATCAATGAACATCGTCAAGTGTTTTTTCTCCGGGTACTGCGGTTTTCGCCCACCTCTGATTTACAATCGGCTGTATATAAGTAAAATAATTTTGAAAGGGTCGTAAAACACAAACCAACCCTATGAACACCCATATAGTTCACCGCGAAGACTCCTATCCGACGCCGACGCCGACGCCGACGTTTTCTTTGGGTGAACTTAACAGAAGAACCATCATTACGATAACACAGTCGTGTGACATAGTGCCGTTTTCGTACCTCCAAAAATGTTAATTTTCTGATGAAAATTTGTGATATTTTTCTTATTACTACTTCATATCGGCCCCCGCCCATCGGGGCTTGAAGAAAAATGTGAGCTGCATGATGCTTCCACGCAGAGCTGAAACCGACCGCACACAAGTACTGCACTGGTAAACCGCTTAAGAGTATCTAAGCCTGCCCAGGCAAATTAGGTGCGAGTCGGACCGTCCAGGCTTATAAACCCTATTGGTTTGATTGGGCGACAGGGCTTGAGATGTCATTTCATCTCAATGTCGGGTAAAAGACCCACGAAATTTGAAGCAACGTTTCCAAAATGACCTATAAAGTGTTGACGGGGACGTTAAACCTCACGGCCCCCGCCCATAGGGGCTTGAAGAAATATATGGGCTGCATGATGCTTCCACGCAGAGTTGAATTCGGCTCGCACACTAGTACTGGTAAACCGCATAGAGGATCTAAGCCTGTCCAGGAACCGCGGTGCGAGGCGGACCGTCCATGCTAATAAACCCTATTGGTTTCATTGGGCGACAGGGCTTGAGATGTCATTTCATCTCAATGTCGGGTAAAAGTCCCACAAAATTGGAAGCAACGTCTCCAAAATGACCTTTACAGTGTTGACGGGGACGTTAAACCTCAAATCAAACATACAAAGACGTTAAACATCAAATCTAACAAACATAATTCATACATATATCGTGAGTGCTCGTTAGAACCGCCTCAGAGTTTGGCGAAAACCGGAGTAACCCGAGAAAAACACATTCCCTTACCCACTCGGCCGCGTTGGCCCGTTAATATATTCCAACGTATTGTAGTTGTACAATACATGTACCAATAAACCGGCGTCGGTAGCTCAGTCGGATGCGCGTCTGACTGGTGATCAGTAGGACTCGGGTTCGATACCTGCCGGGGTCGGCAACATTCTATCGTGGAGATTGATCATAAAATACTTTCTGAGGTCATTCTCCCCCTTCCGCTGATTCAAGCAGGGCAGTTGTCATTTTCTGACGAAACGGAAAGTTATGCACTGTACTGGTTAACCGCTTACGTATAAGCCTGCCCAGGAAAAGTGTGGATAGGTAAACTGAAAGACTAAAAAATGACATGAATAGTGTTGATTGGGCAATTAAACTTCAATACAAACAAACAAACATGTACCAATACAAAAACTGGCCTCCGCCCAACGGGGCTTGAACAAATAGATGCGCTGCATGATGCTTCCACGCAGAGCTGAAACCGACCGCACAAGAGGACTGGTTAACCGCCGTGCGAGTATAAACCTTTTGTTTTCACTGGGCGACAGGGCTTGAGATGTCATTCCCTCTCAATGTCGGGTAAAAGTCCCACGAACTTGGAAGCAACGTCTCCAAAATGACCTATACAGTGTTGACGGGGACGTTAAACCTCAAATCAAACAAAATACTTCATACATAAGCCGTGTGTGCTCGTTAGAACCGCCTCAATGAGGCGGTTCTAACGAGTACCCACAGACTATGTATTTGAGCAGCAATATGTATGCAAACCCCATTTATCTCTATATAAAGTGGGGTTTGGAGTGGTGTTCAGTTCACAGTTAACCATATGTTGTTGGTTCGCGCGGCTTATTGTTTTTTGTTTTTATGCTCCTTTCAAGATTATTTCAATTATTTCGAGCCGATCATTTATCAGAGGTGGGCGAAAACCGGAGTACTCCGAGAAAAAACACCACCCCTTACGTTGCAGAACATGGCACTCCACATGTGACCCGAGCGAGGCTCGAACTATGGCGGAGCCTTATGATTAAGAGTCAGCGCTCTTACCAACTGGGCCACGTTGGCCCCACTGCGCCACGTTGGCCCATTAATATATTGCAATGGATTGTATCGGGGCTTGAAGAAATATATGGGCTCCATGATGCTTCCACGCAGAGCTGAAACCGACCCGCACACGAGTACTGGTAAACCACTAAGAGGATCTAAGCCTGCCCAGGCAAAGCGGCGCGAGTCGGTCCGTCCATGCTCATAAACCCTATTGGTTTCATTGGGCGACAGGCCTTGAGATGTCATTTTATCCCAATGTCAGGTAAAAGTCCCACAAAAGTGGAGGCAACGTCTCCAAAATGAACTTTACAGTGTTGACGGGGACGTTAAATCAAACAAACAAAAACCCATGCAAACAACACGTTGGTTGTCACAGCTCTCTACATTTCGCTATAAAGACCAGCTAAGATTAACCCTTATCTTGCGGAATATTCGTTTAAGTCACACCCATTTCTGTCTATCAACCAATCAAATTACTTGATGTAATGTATTGCTACAAATTCATAAACTGAATGGCAAACAGTGTAGATCCTGATCAGAAGCCATCTGATCTAGATCTCCACTGTTTGCAAAGATAGGGGTTGTTGTGAACAGCAAGATAATGATTAAGACTACATGTGTAATTATTCAGCGAAAACACATGAAAAAAGGTTTCAGTAATTCTTTCTTTGTGTTGTACTATACACCCAGAGACCAACCTTGGGGGCTATTCAGACCACTTTCGAACATTTCAAAAGGTGGTCTTAATACTGTATTTGCATGTTTTTTTTTCTACTGTTCACCAAATTTGAAATGCAATAATTGCCTTTATGAAGGTATCGGGTTAAGAGTTTGTATATTTTTTTTTTGTTATTTAAAAATATTTTTATTATATACTATCGGAATGTGTGATTGGACAGTCCACCTTTGATGTGCCAGTCAAAAATCGTGATCGATAGGATGACGTATAAATATTAAAAATAATAATAATAATAATAATAATAGTTACAATAATAAGAGTAAATCAGTCTAACTTACCTAGTTGCAACAACAACACTAGAGTGAAAATAATAAAACCCATGGCTCGTGTTGTCTGAATCACTTATCTTAAAATTAAGTTTCAGTCTTTGTAGTCACCTGACGTCCTCAATGTAACCTTGTCAATACTTAAGCATCTTATATGGACGTGAGGGGCGGATACTAAATTCCGTCCCAAAGGTCAATGTCTGGCATCACGAGGCGTGCCGAGTGATGCAGGACAGTGATCCCGAGGGACGAACTTTCCTATTCACCCTTCACACCCATATAGGATTATTTTTCTTGCATACCTTCCATTTTTTAGCGCGGATCTCTAATGCTTCAGTCACTTCGGCTGCCCACGCCCGCCATATCGTGATGACACTGCAGGAATATTTAGTGACGTCACGTAACATGCTGTGACGTAACCTCATCGACGGCGCATATGAGGTCGTATTCAACCAGTGCATTAATCAAACACGCGACAATATTCGATTTTGGGTAAGAACACCAGGGTTAGAACAGAATTTATATCCAAAACTAAAACTATGGATTTCCTTATCTGGTGTGCAAGAAAGACTAATCCATCACCACCTGTTTTCGCTTAGTACATATATCGTGAAACACCGCTATTACAATCACCTAAAATTATGACTAAAGAAAACATATTTAAAAGGTTTCAGTCATTTTTGAGCTCAGTGTCTTCTAGAAAGCGACCGTCTTTGAGACAGTTCAAAAGTGGTCTTAAAGACCACTTTTGAACTGTATCAAAGGTGGACTGATAATGCGAATTTTACTGAATATGTACAAACTAATCCACTAGAACAAGGGTTTGTGGAGGAGCAAATTCTTTCCTTTGCAGATAAAAGACACAAAATATAAATTATCCGCACCGATCGTTGATCTATTCGCCATAAATACCAAACCCGGAAGAAAAGAAACTTTAAGTTAAAGCTTGAATAACGATATGGAGTTAAGAAAACCACAGATGCATTAAACTGCCTTCTTTTTAATTGTGTGTTAAGTTAAACGTCCCCGTCAACACTATTTAGGTCATTTTGGAGACGTTGCTTCCAATTTTGTGGGAGTTTTACCCGACATTGGGATGAAATAACATCTTAGTCCCTGCCGCCCAATGAAACCAACAGAGTTTATATACACTGAACGTTTGGGTTTGACTTGCACCACTTTGCCTGGGTTTAGCAGTACTCATGTGCGGCTAGTTTCAGCTGTGCGTGGAAGCATCGTGCAGCCCAATCTATTTCTCCGAGTCCCGATGGGCGGGTTGTTATTATTTTATGTTCTCTTATGAACTACAAATGGGGAAAAGTATTTAAAAGCTGGGAGATATGTCAAACCCCTGTCATCGCCGTACCGTCGACCAACCATTGCAACAACGCACATTGTCCTTTCTACAGTGTAGGCCCTTATTAGACGGCATGCATGTAAATACGGGCTGGTCAGAAAAGCATTCTCTCGCTTATCGGGGCTACTGTGACAATGTCAGTGACACTGATAGCATTCGCATTCCACACTTTAACGCTCTGCATGCTGAGCATATCGAAAACACGTCTATACAACGGATGTTCGAAAAGAATTGCTTATTGTCCTCTAGCTCGATATCCACGTGGGGCACGATCAAAACCAATAGATACTTTTATAGGGCTATTCAATATCTACACAATGGTGTATAAATGTCATGTTAGACTAAGTGTAAGACATAAAATTTCCCATTTGAATACACCCAGTCATGACCACTGCAGTAAAATGGTTGGTAGAAGCGTCGACTGAAAAGATGAAATACGGTACGTGCTTACACCAAAGCTTACTCGAAACTTGGTTATTCTCTTAAGAAGCTGATGACTGAAATTTCTACTGCTTTTGGACCTTCTTGTTTGTCTTATGACACTGTTCGGCGGTGGCAAAGGAAATTTGAGTCTGGTGTAGAGTTCATCAAAAATGCACCGAAATCAGGTAGGCCGAAATCTGCACTCGTAAAGAAATCGTTTCCAGAATAAAGGAAATCATTGAAGGAGATGCTAGATTTACAGTTCGTGATATTGCACGAAAGGTAGGCATATCACTATCAACGTTTCACCTTATTTTGAAGAAGCATTTGAACGTCAGAAAGATTTCTGCTAGATGGGTGCCACATCTGTTGACTGACGAGCAAAAGAGGCACCGGGTTGAAGTGGCCAAAAAGCTGCTTCAAATGTTTCAAAATTTGACAAAAAACAATATTCCAATGTCGTCACAGGTGATGAAACCTAGGTCCGTCAGAAAGGTTAGCAATAAGATCTGGGCCACTAAACACAGCAAACGCCCAATAATGGCCAAACGTTCTTTGAGTACAAAGAACTATCACAATTAATCATAAAACGGGGTTTAGCTCCAGGGTTAGGGTTAGGGTTTAGGGTTCTAGCTCCACTTCTAGATATTTAGATGATTTATTAAATATCGATAATACCTATTTCGATGGTTTGATCAGTCAGATTTACCCCTAGAACTTCAGTTAAATTAAGCAAATTCTTCTGATACCGAGGCCCCGTTTTTGGATTTACATCTATCTATTGTAGATGGATTTGTTTCGTGCAAAATTTATGATAAACGCGATGACTTTGATTTTGAGATTGTAAATTTTCCTTTTTTTGGATGGTGATGTTCCTCGTGCGCCATCCTATGGCGTTTATATTTCGCAATTAATTCGATTTGCTAGAGTGTGGTCATGTAACTGACTTCAACACTCGTAATAAATTATTAACGGCTAAACTTCTTAATCAGGGTTATCGGTACCATAAACTACGCAAAGCCTTTTCAAAATTTTAAAGACGCCATTCTGATTTAATTTCAAAATTCAATATTGGACTTTAATCTCTTCTGCAACAAGGTCTTTCGGAACCCGAATTTTATGGTGACTTAGTATATAAATTCAGAAAAATATATAACCGCAATGACTATAGCACCCAATTTCGTAAAATCATTATTCGATATAAAAAGATTGGGTACAACATGGATATTATACGACAGACTGCATGCATGGTAGTTAACCCAATCACGGTTGGCAACTTTGCTTCCCTCTTTAATTGCACGCCGGTGGGTCAGGCCTCAGATTCTATGATGGTTCCAACGTAAAGGCTTAATGAGAATTAGAGAGATCTAATTCAAGGTAATGTTGGTTGGTGCCTGATGCTCTGTCTCTGGTCGGCCCCATCGGAGTCTAACTGTTGGTTTTCCTTTGCTCCAGCATTTCAGTGGTTTCTTGCTGTCGAGTCCTCACCGTTGTCTCACCTCTGTGGTTCTTTGATTATTTGTGATCACGGAGATGTTCGCACTGATGAGTTAGGAGGCCTTCATGCGGACTGAACAAATTATTTGTCTAAATCGCGACGGAAGTAAGGGCAAGGATTGTGGCCACGTAAAATCGATCTAAGCCCCCCAGTGGAAATCTTTCCACTGACCGTTACAAGGCGGTTCTTCTGTGGCGATTTATTTATGTTGTTGTTTGTTACTTACTGTGTGTATCACTTGTGTCTTTTTATTTTGGATGGCCATATGGCCATTTCGTGGGAAAGTAACTGTCCTTATGGCCTTCCTTTGTTTAGGTTTCCATTATGGTCTGGTCGCTTAATGTTTGTGTTTCTTTCCCTTTGGTGTCTTTGATGGGTGGAGTAAGTTAATTGTATCGATTCCTGATCTTTGTTTTTCTTCTACTTTCCAGTCTTCATGGTACACTAAAACGAAAATTGACAGATGAAAAATTGTGATATATTTCTTATTTATGCTGAAAATATATCGAGGCGGTTCTAACGAGTATCCAAAATCTATATTTTAGAACAGAAATAAGAAAAATAAGATTTACCACTGTAAACCCCAGTTTTACTTTATACACATGGGGTTCAAGAGGGTCAGAATTATATAATCGTGTTTTCGTGATGACAAATGAATATATTGCAACATTAGAACAACAGAGCCTTAACTCCAGTTTGAGTTCAGCAGTCGTTTGAGATAACCGTGTTTGAGAAAACAGAAGTCAGCTATAACTTACAGCAAAGGCTCTTATCAGACTGTGTCGGTGCGCAGTCTAATCAGAGTCTTCTCTGGGTGTAAATACCCGTAGTCACCGTTTTTGGTACGGCTCATAGACATACAAAGTTGATCAACATGTAAACAACAATGATAATGATAACAACAAAATAAATAATAATAAACAATATCACGTGGTCTTGGCTGAAACGTAAGCTTAAGCCGTCTAATCAGTCTTCTCTGGGCGTAACTACCCGTAGACACCGTTTTTGGTACGGCTCATAGAGATATAAAGTTACACTACATGTAAACAGCAATTTTATATGCACAAAAAAGAGACCGAATGTAGGAAATTCACGCAATGTTGGCGTATATGATATCAAAGTTCTTCTAAACAGCTATATTTATTTTCTTTTTCACAAATGTAAGGACAATGAGCATACCGGTCATTTTTCTCATTTTTACAAGGAACTTCTTGGTTGCCTTTATTGTATACTTATCCCCTCCGATAATACCATCTGCTCAATATAGCTGGTAGAAGCCTCCGTGGTGTAGTGGTTATGCTACTCGCCTTGTAAACAGGGGATCGCATGATCGATCCCGGACTTCTCCAGACTTTCGGATGAGTCTTCAAACCGAGGTCCCGTCTCCGTATGACCTTAGCTGTTAGTGGGACGTAAAACTGAAACACACCAACTCACTCTGTAAAAGGTATGTTGTTTGTACTCATTAGAACCGCCTCATTGAGGCGATTCTAATGCGTGCACACAACCTACTTTTATTTAATTATTGTAAGGATACATGTATTATGTTTTATGAGATGATTAAACCAAAGTAGTCCGAACTACCTCTGTTTCGAACAAATGTGCATGGTCCTAAAGATCTTCGAGTTATCGAAGTTCGGCTGTAACTTTTTTAATTTCTTTCCGACAAGTCACACACGCTCCGCCCCCGCCCATCGGGGCTTGAAGAAATAGATGGGCTGCCTGATGCTTCCACGCAGAACTGAAACCGACACGAACACGAGTACTGGTAAACCTGCCTAGGAACCCCGGTGCGAGTCGGACCGTTCATGCTTATAAACCCTGTTGGTTTCATTGGGCGACAGGGCTTGAGATGTCATTTCATCTCAGTGTCGGGTAAAAGTCTTACAAAATTGGAAGCAACGTCTCCAAAATGACCTTGACAGTGTTGACGGGGACGTTAAATCTCAAATCAAACAAACAAAAACAAATCACACACGCTACATCAGTTTTTCAAGCCCTTACCACTCTGTAAGCTAAAACAGCTAAAACCGTTGATATTTAAAAAAAAAACAAAAAAAACAGGATCTGACATCTCATGCAAATTGTCTCCATAAGAGACAATTTGCTTGAAATGTCAAATTTCGGAATAAAAGAAGATAAATATTTGAAGAACTAGAAAAAGTGTCAATAGGACACGGATGCCCCCGCCAAATGCCATTCATAAATCTGGCTCTACCTGTTACAAAAACTTTAACCTGAGGTTACAGGATCACGTACGTACGTACGTACACACACGTACAGACGGACGTACACATGTACGCACGTACGCACGTACGCATGTACGGAAACCCGAAAAACTATATGCCCCAGGCATCATATGATGCGGGGGCATAAAAATACGGACAGTACAATGTGCACTTTATCAATATCTAAGGCCTTTGGAATTTTGGGTGTGGGATAAACTGTGCATGATTATGTGCATGATTATGTGATGTGATGTGGCAATATATGTTTTACGTATATGTGTCCGCCCCCGCCCATCGGGGCTTGAAGAAATAGATGGGCTGCCTGATGCTTCCACACGGAGCTGAAACCGACCGCACACGAGTACTGGTAAACCGTTTAGAGGATTTAAGCCTGTCCATGCAATGCGGTGCGAGTCGGTCCGTCCATGCTTATAAATCCTATTGGTTTCATCTGGCGACAGGGCTTGGGATGTCATTTTATCTCAATGTCGGGTAAAAGTCCCACAAAAATGGAAGCAACGTCTCCAAAATGACCTATACAGTGTTGTCGGGGACGTTAAACCTCCATTCTTGCATGAATATCTAAGCGCATGGCTGTTTGAAGCCGTTGTCAAATGGACCGAACGCCGTGCTCAAACAGCAAAAACTATGTTCAAATCATGAAATTCGCGTGCTGTTTGAACATGGCTTTTGAGCTTTTGATATTACAGACGGGCCTTGCTTTGTTTACGTTACGTTGAGCAACGTAACGTCATCGCCCCGACATAGCGTTTTAGGGTTCTATGATGACGTCAGATGGTTACCAACGTCATTGTAAACAACATTCTGAACTGGTCGCCATGTTGGTTCGCCGGTCGCATTTGAAGAGTTTATATTGAGCTCCGGGGCGTTTTCGTCAAAATTTGCTGTCGGATTCGTAAGTTATGCAAGAACAACGATCACCTATGGTTATTTCAGTGCATTAACATTTGCTGGATCCCTCGGAAGATATTTGAACTTTCGGCCTTGCGGCCTCATGTTCTAACAGCTTCCTCGGGACCCGGCGAATGTTAATGCATGAAAAAACATGGTTGACCCCTATAATCAAAGAAACAAACGTATATATGTATCTATACGACATATAATTACACGTAGTTGTACAACACTAAGCTGTACACCGAGAAGTGTTACTACCCACAATCTGGAGAACAAAAGATATAGATCGTACAGGAAATACAAGGCTCATACTCGTGCCTTCAATTGTGACCTTCACCTCGAGTCAGTATGGTTGGGTTATAGGTTCTGCACATTACCTTGCTTAGGCCAGCATTTGACCAAAGTTTAATGAAAATCCTTCGGGGGTTAAAGGAATTATAGAACGGCAAAAAAAAAAAAAAAAAAGAATCAAGGATCAAACTCGTGACCTTCAATTGTGGCCTTCATCTTGAGTTGGCATGGTTTTTGCTTAAGAAATAAAACCCGGAAGAAAAGTATCATTTAATTGTAATGGGTATTTTAATCAGACATAGAGATGGAAGGTGAAGAAAGCTTCATTCAGGATATTTTGCAATTTGAATGAGGAAGTCTTCGTTTAGTGTTCTGTTTATAGTGAAAAATACATTCATTTCGTAAACACGCCTATACAAAGCCCCCGCCCATAGGGGCTTGAAGAAATATATGGGCTGCATGATGCTTCCACGCAGAGCTGAATCCGGCCCGCATACTAGTACTGGTAAACCGCTTAGAGGATCTAAGCCTGTCCAGGAACCGCTGTGCGAGGCGGACCGTCCATGCTAATAAACCCTATTGGTTTCATTGGGCGACAGGGCTTGAGATGTCATTTCATCTCAATGTCGGGTAAAAGTCCCACAAAATTGGAAGCAACGTCTCCAAAATGACCTTTACAGTGTTGACGGGGACGTTAAACCTCAAATCAAACAAAACAAACACGCCTATACAAATGCATTGTACACTTTACCGCCGAAGAAACGAGCATTTTGAGATGAAAAACTGTGATATTTTTCTTAATTCTGCTCAAAATATAGGTTGTGGGTACTCGTTAGAGCCTCCTCATCGAGGTAGCTCTAATGAGTACCCACAATCTATATTTTGGAGTAGAAATAAGAAAAATAAGGTTTACCCCTCTAAACCCCAGTTTTACTATATAAAAGTGGGGTTCAAGGAGGTCAAAATTATAAAGGCGTGTTTCCGTGATGTTCAGCGCCATCACGTGAACAAGTCCGTGAAATGACCCCCCCCCCCACCACCACCACCACCACCACCACCACCACCACCACCACCACCACCACACACACACCTAAACCTCACTTTATAGAGAAAACTCGGGTTTGACGGGGATATTTATTATTTTTCTTATTTTTTTGCTCAAAGACATTGGATGTGGGTACTCGTTAGAACCGCCTTAATGGGGAGGCGGTTCTAACGAGCACCCACAACCTATGCGCGCAGAATTTATAAGAAAAATATCACAGATTTTTATCAGAAAAGTGAGCTGAGAAAAGTAGCCATTTTGGTGTTGTGAATAAAATGTTGCAGGGGTGTGTTATCGAAATGATTTATTAACAATTTTAATACATGGCCGTGTTTGTTCACAATACCACTATATACAGGGGGTGACTTCTAGGACGTGCTTGTTCACAATACCACTATATACAAGAGGTGACTGCTAGGACGTGCTTGTTCACAATACCACTATATACAAGAGGTGACTGCTAGGACGTGCTTGTTCACAATACCACTATATACAAGAGGTGACTGCTAGGACGTGCTTGTTCACAATACCACTATATACAAGAGGTGACTGCTAGGACGTGCTTGTTCACAATACCACTATATACAAGAGGTGACTGCTAGGACGTGCTTGTTCACAATACCACTATATACAAGAGGTGACTGCTAGGACGTGCTTGTTCACAATACCACTATATACAAGAGGTGACTGCTAGGACGTGCTTGTTCACAATACCACTATATACAAGAGGTGACTGCTAGGACGTGTTTGTTCACAATACCACTATATACAAGAGGTGACTGCTAGCATTTTGCTTTCTCTCAGATTCCGATCGTTATGATATTGTTTGCATTTCATAATTTTGTATGCAAATGTTTGATATAAATATTGTTTTAACCAAGACGTAATCCTTCTTTCATTGGTTCATTTGCAAATTCGAACTTTGTTTATTCATATGCGTACAAGAAATAGATATTTACTCTATTATATAGTTTATTATTATTATTATTATACCCGCTTTTTCGAAGAAAAATCGGGTATATTGTTTTCGTACCACAGTTCACTCCGGCGTCAGTCCGTCTGTCCGTCCGTCACGTTTCTTGTGATTGGATCTCCTCTGCAACCACTATAGTTACACTTTTGAAACTTTGCATGTGGATAGTACATGGAATGTAGATGGCAGTGGGCAACTTTTTTGTGACCTTGACCTCAACATGACCCCAAGGTCAAAGGTCAAAAATTATGATTTGCCATATCTCCTAAACTATTGGAGTTACATTCCTGAAACTTTGCTTATTTGATGGTCCTTGGAATATAGAATATGTCAGGTTACTTTGGGTGTGACCTTGACCCCAAGGTCAAAGTCAAAAAGTATGATTTTGCCATATCTTCTAAACTATTAGAGTTACACTTCTGAAACTTTGGTTACTGGATGACCCTTGGAATATAGAATAAATCTGGATACTTTTGGTGTGACCTTGACCTCAACTTGACCCCAAGGTCAAAGGTCAAAATTATTATTTGCCATATCTCCTAAACTATTGGAGTTACACTTCTGAAACTTTGCTTATTGGATGGCCCTTGGAATATAGAATATGTTGGGCTACTTTTGGTGTGACCTCGACCCCAAGGTCAAAGGTCAAAAAGTATGACTTTGCCATATCTTCTAAACTATTGGAGTTACACTTCTGAAACTTGGTTATTGGATGGCTGTTGGAATATAGAATAAATTGGGATACTTTAAGTGGACCTCAACATAACCCCAAGTCAAAGGTCAAAAAGTATGACTTTGCCATATCTTCTAAACTATAAGAGTTACACTTCTAAAACTTTGCTTATCAGTTAGAATGTTCTTTGCAACTTTTTGTAACTTACATGTAGTTTTGGCTAGCTAATACATAGTCATTAGTGTTATTAATAGAAAAAGCGGGTATTTGCGATGGTTTACCATCGACTGCAGATCTAGTTATTATTATTATTATTATTATTATTATTATTATTATTATTATTATTGTAGCTGCATGTCATTTGAAATCGCTCGTCAAAACAAATACCTTTATTTGCAGTGTTTCAGCTGATGGACCAAAGCGAACATGTTTTGTTTATAAACAGATATATTCAAAGAAAATATGTACAAACACATATGATTCCATACCAAATCAAGCTTTTATACTCACCTGAGTACTTCCTGAGCACGAAGCGCTTATGATGAGCTGTTGTGATCGGTCAATGTCTGTCGTCTGTAGTGCGTCGTGCGGCGTCAACAATTTGTTTTAAATGCTAACTCCTTAACCCTTCGGCCAATTTCAATCAAACTTTATATGATTGTTGCTAAGGTGACCCTCCACTAAATTAGCTAAGATCTTATTGCTTCGATGAACAAGATGGCCACCGGAGCTAAAAACAGAGCATTCTTTAAATGAAAACTCCTCATATACCTTTAGGCTAATTTCATTCAAACTTCACAGGAATGTTACTTAGGTCACCTTCTACCATAATAGTTAAAACGGTTTTGCTCAGATGATCAGAATGGTCGCCAGAACTAAGCATAGAAAAAAAACGTAAACAACTTGCTCCTGCTTGCTTAACTCTTAGTAGAAGTAAACAAAGATCAGGAATCGATACAATTAACTTACTCCACCCATCAAAGACACCAAAGGGAAAGAAACACAAACATTAAGCGACCAGACCATAATGGAAACCTAAACAAAGGAAGGCCATAAGGACAGTTACTTTCCCACAAAATGGCCATATGGCCATCCAAAATAAAAAGTGATATACACAGTAAGTAACAAACAACAACATAAATAAACCGCCACAGAAGAACCGCCTTGGAACGGTCAATGGAAAGGTTTCCACTGGGGGCTTAAATCGATTTTACGTGGCCACAATCCTCGCCCTTACATCCGTCGCGATTCAGTGAAATAATTTGTTCATTCCGCATGAAGGCCTCCTAACTCATCAGTGCAACATCTCCGTGAACACACATAATCAAAGAACCACATAGGTGAGACAACGGTGAGGACCCGACAGCAAGAAACCACTGGAATAAGGCCCCCAGTGAAATATTTTTCACTAACCATTCCAATGCCGTTCTTCTGTCACGGCTTATTTTTGCTATAGCTCGTCTTTGAATGCATGCACCGCTTATATCATTTTATTTTGGTTTGGATTGCTAATTGGCCATTTTGCGAGGAAAGCAACTGTCCTTTTGGCTTTCCGCTAGTGATGTTTCCATCAGGGTCTTGTTACTTAATGTTCGTGTTTCTTTCTCGTTGGTGTTTGATGGGAGTAATGAGGCAGATGCATCTATTCCTGATCATTGCCTTCACTCTCTATCAAAGTAGCTAAACTCGTTCCACTCTAATGAATAAGATGGCCACCAGATCCAAAAATAGAAAAATATTTAAACGACAACTCCTCAAAAACCCTTGAGCCATTTTTATTCAAATTCCGTATGAATGTTGCTTAGGTACCTTCTACCAAAATAACTAAAATGGTTCCTCCGAAATCACAAGGCAAGTTTCCTCCAAACTTCATAGGAACGTTGCTTAGGTGACCCTCTACCAAAATAGCTAAAATGGTTCCTCCTAAATCACAAGGCAAGTTTCCTCCAAACTTCATAGGAACGTTGCTTAGGTGGCCATCTACCAAAATAGCTAAAATGGTTCCTCCTAAATCACAAGGCAAGTTTCCTCCAAACTTCATAGGAACGTTGCTTAGGTGACCCTCTACCAAAATAGCTAAAATGGTTCCTCCTAAATCACAAGGCAAGTTTCCTCCAAACTTCATAGGAACGTTGCTTAGGTGGCCATCTACCAAAATAGCTAAAATGGTTCCTCCTAAATCACAAGGCAAGTTTCCTTCAAACTTCATAGGAACGTTGCTTAGGTGGCCATCTACCAAAATAGCTAAAATGGTTCCTCCTAAATCACAAGGCAAGTTTCCTCCAAACTTCATAGGAACGTTGCTTAGGTGACCCTCTACCAAAATAGCTAAAATGGTTCCTCCTAAATCACAAGGCAAGTTTCCTCCAAACTTCATAGGAACGTTGCTTAGGTGACCCTCTATCAAAATAGCTAAAACAGTTCAGCTGCTATGCCAGAGTTAAAAACAGAAAATGCCAAAAATATGCTTACATGCCAACTCCTCCTAAACACTTAGTTCAATTTCAATTAAACTTCAAAAGGACTGTTGCTTGGTGACCTACTACCAAAATAGCTAAAATAGTTCCTCTCTGATTAACAAGATGGCTGCCAGAGTTAAAAACAGAAAAATCTTAACACAACAACTCCTCCCATAACCTGCCTTAAACAGAGATAAAAGTAAAAAGAAAAATAAAGAATGTCTTTTTACGACAACTACTATAAACCCTTGGGCCAAACAGGAATTTTACTTAGGTCGATCCTCTACCAAAATAGCTAATACCGTTCAGCTCCGATGAGTACAATGGTCAGAAGCCTGCGTGGTGTAGTGGTAATGCTGCTCGCCTTGTAAAACAGGGCTCGCAGGATCGATCCCGGGCTTCTTCAGACTTTCGGATGAGTCTTTAAACCGACGGCCCGTCTCCGTATGACCTTAGCTGTTGGTGAGACGTAAATCTCACTCACTCACTCACTCAGTACAATGGTCACCAGAGTAAAAATTAGAAAATGTCAACAATTTGCTTTATATGCCAACTCCTCCTAAACCCTTTGTGCCAATTTCAATCAAACTTCATAGAAATATTGCTTTGGTGACCCACTACCACTGTAACTGATATCGCTCCGCTCTGGCCACCAGAGCTAAAGATATAATAATCTTAACACAACAATTCCTCCATCAAAATATCTAAGGATAAACAAACTGGCCACCATAGCTAAAAATAGAAAATCATCAACAATTTTGTTTTAATGCCAACTCCTCCTAAGCCTTCGAGCCAATTCCAACCAAACTTCACGATCTTTACAGTGTTGTCGGGGACGTTAAACCACAAGTCAAACAAACCAACCAAACTTCAAAGGAATGTTGCTGAGGTGATACTCTACCTAAATAGCTAAAATGGTTTGGCTCAGATGAGAAAAAATGGCCGCCAGAGCTAAAATATTAAAAAAGTGCCAACCGTTTAAAAAGTCCTTAGGCCAATTTGATTCAAAGTTTACAGGAATGTTGCTTAGGTGACCCTCCACCAAAATAGCTAAATTGTTCTGCTCTGATAAACAAGATGGTCTCCAGATTACTTTCAGAAGCTATGTAACATCATGAAATTCGATGAGCGATTCAGGGCCATCTTTGCCCTCTTCTCATGGATTTAGACAAAGTAACGTATTATATCTGTCGGCATAAAGAAATGCAAACATTTATGAAAATGTCTCTCTCTCTCTCTCTCTCTCTCTCTCTCTCTCTCTCTCTCTCTCTCTCTCTCTCTCTCTCTCTTATCTATCTCGTTTACATTTGATTATTACATGATAATGCAGGATGAAAGCCGACGCAGTCATATAATTACGGTAGGGATCTTAAACCAGCACAGGGGATGGTTCTCCCGGCACAGGGGATGGGCGGATGTAACGTCCCCATTCGAAGGACGGTGCACTTTGTGGCAAATGATGCCAGTGGAGCATGTTCGGACACCGCAATTTTACTGCCGCTGCCAGGAATCTAAAGTAGAAGCTCCCGTGCGACGAAAACTCACAAAAATGCATTTCGAGTGGCCACCATGGTACCAAAATTCTCTTTAGTATATTATTTTAGTACTATATCTGGGCAGTATGAAACACAATATTTCCCATTTTTAAGTCTTGCAAAACATGTTTTATATCATGCCAACATGCGGTACGCAAGTTCACGAATGTGCCAGTTATGTAACATTAGGACAATGTTGAAATATTAAGGTCTTTTCAGATGTTGTCATTAACAGTGGTGCAATTTACATTTGTTTAACTTGTTTCATGCATGAAACCTATTAATGAAGTATAAATATGATACACACCAGGATTTTAACCAGTAAAATGGTCCAAAATGGGACTATGGTAAGCATATTTGGGGCAAGCTTTTCACGAAAAACTTGTTTTAAGTTAACATAGGCAACTTGTATATTGCTAAATAGTAATTGCATTATAATGTGTTTTTGTAACCAGCATATGCCATGCACACACCCCTTTCTGGAATTTTTAGGAATAAAATAATAGATTGTTTGAGAATTAAGAATACTATTCTCTATTTGGCATAGAATGTGTAAGTATAACCGCTCCAAAAGCGGTACAATAGTGATGGCTGCTTCATAGAAATATTTTCACACAGGATTAGATCAAACTGTGTAGTTTAGCTGCTTAAAATTTGCACCAATCTATTCATACACTTTTATCATTTAATATATTATAGACCATAATGAATGAGCCTCATCATGAGAAAACCTGCAAATTTCATGTATGAACGATAAATATGCAGATAAGCCTGTGTGTACACACAGTGTAATCAGCATCTTTGGCATTAGCACAGTCTTGTCTGGTCCTTCCCTGTTGAATCTCATGGGATGGAAACACTCTATGAAATTTCCAAACAAAGGATCAGACCTTTGACCCAGGTGTGCAATTAGTGTCCCAAAACTAAATAATCCAAATCGTTGTTTTTGCTAAATTATATTGCTCATATTGGTGCTATAAATGGTGATGATATTAATATTGTTATTGATGCCCTGGATAGAAACTGATTGTTTAAACATATTGTGTTTATATACTAAATGCTCATATTTTAAATATTTGGATTATGGCACCGACAATAAATACTGTAAATGATGATATTGCCATTGATGACAATGATGGTAATGATGATGATGATGATGATGATGATGATGATGATGATTTCATCAAAAAGTTTAGCTCCATATACACCAGTGTGGCCTTTTCATTTGAATGTGAATTGTATGTTAAACAGTGAACATTTTTAGCTCACCAGAGCCGAAGGCTCCGGGGAGCCTATAGGATAGGCAGTTGTCCGTCATCGTCCGTCGTATGACGTATGTCGTCTGCGTCAACACTTTCAAACGACATCTCCTCTGAAGCAACTGGGCCGATTGGGCCCAAATTTTATCTATATTATCCTTGGGCTGGGGGGTTGAAAGTTTGTGTTTTTATCAAAATCGGCTCATTAGTTTGGTTGCTATGGCAACTTGTAGTTTCCATAGACTTATAATGGGGAAAATTGAAAAAATGGCATTTACTGCCAAGATTCTGCAGATATTTTGACAAAACTTTCATAGAAATGTTCCATAGGCAATCTTCTATCTGCCGTATGATTTTAGGCCTTCTGCCCATTTTTATTGGTTGCCATGGAAACCAAATTGCAAAAAAATAGACAAAAAATACTTAAAAAATCATCTCCTCAGAAACCATATGCTCTAGGAGGCTGAGACTTTATGAAAATATTCACCATATTTGCCTTTACAGGTTTTGTGTTTTTATGAAATTTGGCCTTTCAGTTTTGTTGCTATGGCATTGAGTTTCCATTGACTTATAATGGGGAAAACTGAAAAATGGCATTTACCGCCAAGTCATTGCAGATATTTTGACAAAACTTACATAAACATGTTCCTCGAGTAAACTTCTCTCAGCCATATGCTTTTATGTCAACCTGGGGGGGGGGGGGGGGGGGGGGGGGGGGCTAGGTTGTGCCGGGGCCATGTCCCACCCCCTCCACTTCATAAAATGCCTTATATCTCAGAAACCTTACAGATCCCAACCCCTAAACGATATATATTCTTGTTCCTTATGATAAGATGCATAAAGTGACATCAACCTTGGGGTCCCCCGGGATGTGCCGGGGACATGCCCTGCCCTGCCCCCTCTATTTCATAAAATGACATTTATCTCAGAAACCATTCAGATCCCAACCCCTAAACTATATATATTTTTGTTCCTTTTCTAAGATGCATTAAGTGATACCAACCTGGGGGTCCCCCGGGATGTGCCGGGGACATGCCCACCCCCTCCACTTCATAAAATGCCATTTATCTCAGAAACCATTGAGAGCCCCACCTCTAAACCATATATATTCTTGTTCCTTATGATAAGATGGACTCAGTGACACCAACCTGGGGGTCCCCTGGGATGTGCTGGGGCCATGCCCCACCCCCTCCACTTCATAAATGGCCCAATATCCCAGTAACCTTACAGATCCCCACCCCTAAACATTATATATTCTCGTTCATTATGATAAGACGCATTCAGTGACACCAACCTGGGGGTCCCCAGGGATGTTCTGGGGCCATGCCCCACCCCCTCCATTTCATAATATCACAATATCTTGGAAACCTTACAGATTCCCACCCCTAAACCATATATATTCTTGTTCCTTATGATAAGTCACATTCATTGACATCAACCTGGGGGTCTCCCAGGGCCTTGCCCCACCCCTGCACTTCAGAAAAGGCCTTATATCTCAGAAACTGGTCCAAGCCCCACCCCTAAACCATATATATTCATCTTCCTTATGATAAGACGCATTCAGTGACACCAGCTTGTGAGTCCCTGGGGCATGCCCGGGCCATGCCCCACCGCTTGTTTTCATTAAAAGCCATATATCTCAGAAATCGTTCAGCTCCCCACCCCTAAACCATATATATTCTTGTTCCTTATGATAAGACTCGTTCAGTCACACCAACTTGGGGGGGTCTCTTTGTGCTGAGGCAATGTGCCCCGACCTTCCACTTCATAAAAGGCCTTATATTTCAGAAACCATTCAAATCCCCACCCCATAATCATATATGTTCTTGTTCCTTATTATTAGCACACCTACTGTAGGGGTGTCGGCAGGGGCCTTTCCACTTCATAAAAGGGCCTCATATCTCGGAAACTGTTCAGATTCCCACCCCTAAACCATATATATATACTCGGTCCTTATGATAAGACACATTTAGGGACAACGATCTTGGGCTTTCCTGGGATCGACAGGGCATGCTCCAACCCCTCCACTGTTTAAGAGGTCTTATATCTCCAGCCATACAGATCCCCACTGCTAAACCATGCTAGTGTGATAAGACACATTTAGT
Source organism: Lucinisca nassula (assembly GCA_963580285.1). NCBI lineage: Eukaryota > Metazoa > Mollusca > Bivalvia > Lucinida > Lucinidae > Lucinisca > Lucinisca nassula. Next base: position 64,346,313 of record OY757027.1, on the reverse strand, counting down.
GATACCAACCAGGGCTCCATTGGCTCCATGCCCCGCCCCTCTACTTCATAAAAGGCCTAATGTTTCATATACTGAATCCACATGGGTGCTCATTTGGATATTGGGGTTCTCTTGGCAGATTAAATGATACCATGTTAAAATACATGGCTGCAATTTAGCAGTGCCCACCTGAGCTCTGGTGAGCATAGTGGCTCATGGGCCTCTTGTTTATATTCTGGCAGCAATTCGGAACTGTGTGTATTTGATTCATCAAAGAGTTCTTCAGCACACCAGAAATGGCCAACATTGTTTTTGACTTTGCAAATACTTTGTTTGTAGTGCTTATATCATAAATCATAAAATATAAAGACATTTTGCACTGGAGAAAAAGCATAGCTTTCCACAGCATTCTGTCACACAGTGATATACAATAAATTAAGGTACTTTTTTCCATGTCGCGACTCAGAAAATGCCAGTAGATATTGAAAGCATGGTAAATTTGCTATAACCTTATATTGTGGTGTCAGTTATGGTTAATAAATGCTTTTTTGAGTTGTCAGTGTATCTTAAATTTCGAATCCTGTCATTTAACATGGCCATTCAGCAAATGTCGAATAAGCGCAAGAGTACCTAAATGTATCCCATAATTTCAAAGCTTTTGCAAGACGTAAAAGTTGGGAAACATCTGTTTTCTACCTTCCAATATGTTGATCTTAAAAGGGTTATGGCTTAAATTTTTGGTACTTTCAGACCACCTATTGCTCAATCTCAATAGCTTCGAGCTCTTACTACTAACTTGGGGCCTCTGGCATCACAGGCAAGTGCACTAACCACTGAGCTACCATACCCCAGAAAGTATAAGTATTGTTATTGAATAGAACCCCAGTTTAGCGTTGACCTCAGGAGTTTGCAAATGAATCGCGTGGTAAACAACATTTAGAGTATCTTCTGTGTATGGCTATTGCACTTAATTTAGCCACATCAGGTAAAATATGTTTTAGAACATGTGCCCCTGGCAATGGCTCTGCGTTTCATGGATGACCGCTGGATGAAATTTCTAAATATTGGCAGGGATAGGGGCTCTCATTACGATAAACACACCCGTGCGACATAGAGTATTTTCCACATATCCAAAATGGCTATTCATTACGAAAACACGCCTATACAAATACATTGCCACCTTTATCGCCGAAAAAATGAAAATTTTATGATGAAAAATTGTGATATATTTCTTTTTTCTGCTCAAAATTTAGATTGTAGGCACTTGTTAGAACTGCCTTATCGAGGCGGTTCTAACGAGTACCCACAATCTATATTTTAGAGCAGAAATAAGAAAAATAAAGTATACCCCCTCAAACCCCAGTTTTACTATTTAAAAGTGGGGTTCGAGGGGGTCAAAATTATATAGGCGTGTTTTCGTGATGTTTCTGGTGAAAATCCCTTATATTTGTGTTACGTATACTGCAAACATAGGTTGTGGGTGCTCGTCAGGAAAATACGCCTATATAATATTGACCCCTTTGAACCCCACCTTTATGTAGTAAAACTGGGGTTTACAGAGGTAAACCTTATCTTTCTTATTTCTGCTCTTAAATATAGATTGTGGGCGGTTCTAACGAGTACCTACAATCTATATTTTTAGCAGAAATAAGAAAAATATCACAATTTTTAATCTGATTTTTTTTTTTCATTTTTACGGCGGTGAAATTAACAATGTATTTGTATATGCGTGTTTTCGTAGTGGAACCGCCTCAGTGGGGCGGTTCTAACGTGTACATGTACCCACAAACAATGCCTTTGAGCAGAAATAAGAAAAAGAGTGTAAACCCCCGTAAACCCCAGTTTTTTCTAAATAAGGTTGGGTTCATGTGGTGTTCATTTCACGGACTTGTTCACGTGATGTAACTGGGTTTATAGACAGGCCGATTTAAGTCATTTCTAGGGGTAGTTGTCTGTGGACAATTTTTGCATGACGTGGCTCATATAGAAGTAAAACGTTCATCTTGTTGCGTTTTCGTACTCATTAGTTATACTAGAGTAAGTGCTACCATCTTGATTGCTTCTGTTCAAATCTTCATAATCGGTGGAACCCAACTCGTGTCCTGTAATCAAAAGTAATACACATGTGAGATTATCGCACGTATGGATTCGATATAGGCATTTTCAATCCGAGGGATGCCAGGGCGGATCGAGACCTGAGGGTTGCCCGTGCAGATCGGGACCCGTGGGAAGCCCTGGCTGATTGGGACTCGAGAGTTGCCCGGGCTAATCAGGAACAGAGGCTAAGCCGAGACTCCAGTCGGCCATGTTATCCCTCGGGTTGAACTAGTACTGTTTAGAAATAGAGGGTTGATAGAGTTCACTCCTGACGCTATTTATAGATCCAACTGACGACTTCGCAGATATTAAATAATAAACGTGTTCAACCAGAAGTCACACGGGGCAAGGTCGGGGCTAAGGGCGGTTTGAATTATTGTATTGGAGTTTAACGGCCCAGTAAACACTATTTAGGTCATTTTTGAGCCGGTCAGAATTACCTATCAACACTTTTTCCGGACCGACATATACGTAAGCTGTTAATCAGTACAGTGCACATTCTGTCGCCAAAAACTGCCCTTCTTGAATCGGCGGAAGGGAGAGAATGACTGTAGAAAATTTCATGATCAATCTCCATGAAGGAATGTTGCCGACCCCGGCAGGTATCGAACCCGCGACCACCTGATCACCAGTCAGACGCGCATCCGACTGAGGTACCGAGGCGGGCCGGGGCTAAGGGCGAATGTTGTAAGATAGTAACGACTTTCTTATACTTTCGGAGCCTTTGCCTCGGAACATAGCACGTCTCGACACAGTCCTGATTTAGCCCTGGCCCCAAGGTCACTTGAGCATGAAATTTGTCCTGCTCACAAATTTTAAATTGCCAAAAATTGTTGGCATTTTAAAATTTGTGAGCAGGACAAATAACATTCTCTGCTATCTGGGAAAGAAAAATCGCTCAGTTTCTTAGTATTTTAATTTTTTATGAGCACTACAAGTTTCATGCTCAGCTGAGTTGAGCATGAAAAAAGTTTTATAACCTCGGGGCCTGGTGTCAATAAATTTGGTACCCAACTGGTAAAAACCTTTCTGACCATTTTTTATTGGGATGGCCGAAGAATTTAAGCTAACGGACAGACAACTTCCTGGTCTTGTTTTAATGTGGAAAAGATGACCGACGAATTTGAGCCACATAAATGAGCATCCTACTCTGTCAGTATCGTTACATTAGCAACATCTTTTTCAGTTAGCTGTACAGATGACACAGGCATTCGGGTTCCTGGATCTTCTCCCCCTGAATAGACTCAACGATCTGGCAACAGTTCTATATGCTAGGCTGCTAGTGAAGTTTCACCATCAGGGCTTGAAGAAATAGATGGGCTGCGTGATGCTCCCATGCAGATCTGAAACCGACCGCACACGAGTATTGGTACATTTCTGTAAACTGCTTAGAGAATCTAAGCCCGCCCAGGCAAAGCGGTGCAAGTCGGGCCGTCCATGCTTATAAACCCTATTGGTTTCATTTGGCGATAGGGCTTGAGATGTCATTTCATCTCAATGTCGGGTAAAAGTACCACAAGATTGGAAGCAACGTCTCATAAATGACATATGCAGTGTTGACTGGGACGTTAAACCTCAATTCAAACAAAGTTTATTTTCCCAATACACTATCAAAACATCGTTTTGTCTCCACAGCACTTTATGCTAGCTATCCACGAATTGCACAACACACTTCTTGTTCCTCTGGGAAAATATCGCCACTTTTGTCACCATTTTTGGTCAGTATATATGACTAGTGTCCTATGAAACCACGCTGTACATTTACAGCTTCGAGGAAACGGTTTGAGAAGGACATGGGTCGATATGCGTTAATAGTGTATGCATTCGAAGGCCACGCAGAAATAACCGTTGCAAGAACTTTGCAAATTACACGCTAATAACACAAAAGACAAATGTTAAAAGAATAATTCTAACACAGTGCGCCTATATAGGCAATGGAAAATAACTGTTTTATTCTGCAACAATTCACGACTCGGAAGAGCTTGACGAGTGACGTCATTAAAACTGCAAATTTATGACGTCACTAGTCGATTTCCTTGACTTTGGACGTTGTAACGTCATATTCTCGCATCAAAAACGTTAGAAAAGGATATAAATGCATGCGTTTCAGTCGATAATTTTAGCGGGATTTCTTCTAACAATGGCGAAAAGTTGTTAGATATTGAAGGAAACAACATCATTATTGCCGATTTTCAGCCTCTAAGAATCGAAATAGATCGGCTCTAGTTTGTGATATGTTGAGTATTAAATCACAGTTTGTCGGTCAGTTGTAAAGTAGATCAAATCAGGCGTGCTACGCGCTCGTGATTTGATCTACTTTACAACTGACCTCCAAACTGTGATTTATTATTCAACAAATCACAGTTAGAGCTGATCTATTTCTTAAATAAATAAAAAAATAGAAAAAATAAAGTGAGCAAAAGAATTTGGCATTTGGATATTCCATTGGTTGTGTCTTGTAAATATATATCAGAACAAAAAATATCAAACTATAGAAGTTATATATGGTATAGAAGTTGTATCCACTCTTACTGATTTCGGATTTTTAGTTTTGTCTCAGCGTCTGATCAGGGCCTCCACTGTTTGCTAAAAGTTCAGTCAATTTCAAAATACAGTTTGAAGAAATCACAACCTGACACCCCTAAATTTTGAAATGGACTCCTGCTTTACATAAGGAGGAAGATTCCATTTGGTACAAAAAGGGTTCACTACAGCTAGTGTGTGGGAATGTGTGGCGGCGGTAAAACGTCTCCCTGCCCTACATCATAGTGTAGATTATATTTTCTTGTCCTTTGGGATCATTGATTCCATTGGGGAATTTTGAAGATATCTGAGGGTCACTGATGAGGCCTAATTGGCCGAAACTAGCTAGTCTGGCCCAGAAAACATGTACACTCTATATTTTTCAGTTCTGTGGTGTTTTCCTTGCTTCCAAAGGATAACCCTTTTATTGAACATATTTAAGTATTTCATTTTCAGGGGCATAATAACAATCCATGGAGGATATTTCAAATACCAGCTTTCTTCGACATTAGTCATACCGAGGACTAGACAAATTGTGAAAATGGCAATATCACTTAAATCCCTGGGATTTTAAGAGAATAAAGAGATATCTACGAGAGATAAACAAAGGACACAGTTAGAAATGATAAATGGGTAAACATCACAAAAACACGCCTATATAAGTTTGATCCCCTTGAACCCCACTTTTATATGGTAATTATACGATTGACACCGCCATTCTCACATATTTACTTTGTATGTTCCACAATGTCGCAAGAGATGATTTATTTAAGCCGTGGCTTACCTTTAGATCCCGCACCATATGTATGTATTCTATTTTACTGTTGTAAATAATTCGCTAATAAATTACTGTTTAAACCAAAACTGGGGTTTACAGGGGTAAACCTATTTTTTCTTATTTCTGCTCTAAAATATGGATTGGTGGTACTCGAAAGAACAGCGGTTCAAACGAGTACTCACAATCTATATTTTGAGCAGCAATAAGACAAATATCACAATTTTTCATCTTAAAAAAATCATTTTTTCGGCGGTAAAGTTTACAATGTATTTGTATAGGCGTGTTTCCGTAATTTCAATACGTTGTTCGGGTCATTCCAATTAGCTTAAAGTTATTCTTTAACTGATTTGAACACGACGACTTGCCTTGTGGATGAGTTAGCGATCCTTGCTTGGATGCATCTCGTCGCCTGAAATAGAGATTCAAAATTGATAAAGACCAAAGAAATTATAGGAAGGAATAGTTACATGTTCAAACTTTCAAGGGGTAAATTCTTTTTGTAAATAGTTCGATACCTACTCTACTTGAGAGGGAACCTTGTTCATAAGAGTTTGGCAGGGGCGAAATTTGTAGGCGAGTCAAGCAGAAGTCATAAACTAGCCATCCTTGTATACATGTATGTGTCAGAAAATATGTCGAGTGTATTTATGGCTGTACTCATAATGTTGTCTGCTTAGTATCACGTCGGTCGTTCTGTTGCAGTATATTAATTGGCTTTGTGCCGTTGGTTCATGTTTAGTCTGTTTTTGCGTGTACTTTCATGTCACTTACTTGATTTAAATAACTATATTATATCTTTAATTTTTGCAGTATAAAATTCTAACTTTTCTAAAACTAAGACTGACTTGTCAGGTGAGACATGTATCTTAGCGGAATTGGTTGCCACGTTTTGTTATATTTTAAATATTGCAAGTCTCGCTACTTTGGACATCTCCTTCCAGATGCCCGGGACTCCCTTGGAGCGTGTGTCATGTTTGCTGATGTTGGCTCGGTGGGGGACGCCTTTCTGGATCGGGCGTCTCTTTCCTGATGCCTCCAGCTGACATGTCTCATGGGCTACGTCGGTCGGTGTGCTCGGAGGGGGATGTGCTGTGTTTGCCGGGTCTTGTCCATCATCCGTTTCGGTTTCAAAACTTTGGGGTTCAGACACACTGATGAAGATTAAATATCAGAAAGGCCTCTGTGTCACTAAATTTGGTATAGTTACACCTTAATTACTTTCTTTAGGTGACTTGAGATGACTGAGTTCTTCGATTGTAGCCTATCCTGGGCGATCTTTTCTTACTAGGTTGCTCAGAATGTTCATCTTGGCAATATCTCACATTATTTTATTATTCTTCTTTCTCTCCATATAGGCCAATGTTAAATTTTTCGTCAAAGATTTCTCAAGAACCACTAATATGAAATGACTTTTATTGTGTAAGAGACAACGGGCCGGGCTTTCGTGGCTTATTTGTTCGTCTGTACTTACGTTCTTCTTTCTCTCCATATAGGCCAATGTTAAAGTTTTCGTCAAATATGTCTCAAAACCGTAGAAGCCTCAAACTTGGCATCTTAAGCAATCATGATGACTTGTATTGTGTAAGAGACAATGGGCATTATCCGCTTATTTGTTCATCTGTGCCTTCATTCTTCTTTTGTCTCCGTATAGGCCAACGTTAATTTTTGTCAAAGATTTCTGAGGAACTGTAAAAGCTAGAAGCCTCAAACTGGGTATGCAATGCAATAATGGTGATATATATTGTGTAAGAGACACTTGAATTTCTCGGCTTAATTTTTTTTATTTTATTTTTTTCATTCTTCTTTCTCACCATATACGCCAATCTAGGCCTCCTTAGCATTCATGATTACTTGTATCGTGTAAAAGGTAATGGGCATTAGCCACTTATTTGTTCATCTGTTCTTTCTTCTTTCTCTCCATATAGCCCTATGTTAATTTTTTCGTCATTTCTCAGGAACTACAAAAGCTAGAAGTCTCACACTTGGTATACTATGCAATAGTGATGACTTGTATTGTGTAAGAGACAATGGGTTTTCTCGGCTTATATGTTCATATGTTCTTACATTCTTATTTCTGTACATGTAGGCCTATATGGAGAGAAAGAAGAATGAAAGACCAGATGAACAAATTAGCGGATAATGCCCATTGTCTCTTCCACAATACAAGTCATCAATGTATATACACAAAGGATATTTACTTTTTTGAGGTGGATACCAAAAATATTTCATCGAGTGTGTTGAAAACATTCAAATTTTCACGAGTGCGAAGCACGAGTGAAAATTTGGATGTTTTCAACACACTCGATGAAATATTTTTGGTATCCACCTCAAAAAAGTCCAAATTTTCAAAATTTTCTTCGCACTCGTGAAAATTTGAATGTTTTCAACACACGAGATGAGATACATTTGGCATTAGCCGAAAAAAGTAAATTTTATTTTTATATAATAATTCATTAGGATACTTACGGTAATTGACTGATTGACCAATCGTATCGTGCGCCACAATTAGACCTGGCTATGACGGCACAACTGTCGGTTTCAAACGATTTTGTATACAGCATTTTTACAGTTCCAAGCTGAGAGCTTTCCGAGGTATTTTACGGAATTATTTTACAGATAATATATGGATTTTGGCAAGAAAAGTAGTCCAGGTTGCAATTGTGAAAATAACAAATTCATGTCATTTTTCGCAATGAAAATATCATATTTATTTGTTTCAGATATGCATTGATTTCACTGCAAAGTTTCAAATAAATATATGTTCGTACAAATTAAAATGGCGTTACAAAGAAATTTGGTGTTGTAATGGTTGTCCTTGTGAAGAGGGTTGACTTAGGGGAAAACGGTATTCAAAATTGTCATTTGGGGAGGTAAATCGGAGGTTTTTCGGTCGGAAATTTCGTTTTACGGCGCGCGTCAGTGGAGCCATAACACGTAATTTTCGACCGTAAAACCGAGGATTTACCTCCCCAAATGACAATTTTCATTACAGTTATCCCCATTCTAACGCACTTAGTCACTTGTTTTGTTAAAACTTGAACTATTTTGCACATAGCGGCAACCGCTGTGAGCTGCGTAAAACCAAATGGCAGCCAATGAAAAGCGACGTTACGTGATGACGTCGGGTTTCCGACGGTATATCGCAGAATATGTTGACGCAAATTTTTGACGTTATCCAATCAGACGTCATGTTACATACACAAGTGCATTAGCATTTAGATTGACTTTCTGTCAGAACAATAAACCTACCAAAGAAACTGAAAGGATTATTTTATTATTGCTTCCAAAGGATAACCCTTTCTAGAACATTTTAACGTCACTACAGCTGGTGTCTGGGAATGTGTGGCGGCCGTAAAAAGTCTCCCTGCCCTACATTTTAGTGTAGTTTATATTTTCTTGTCCTTTGGGATCATTGATTCCATTGTGGAATTTTGAAAACTTTTGAGGGTCGCTGATGAGGCTTAATTGGCGGAAACTAGCTAGTCTGGCCCAGATAACATTTACACTCCATATTTTCGAGTTCTGTGGTGTATTCCTTGCTTCCAAAGGATAACCCTTTCTAGAACATATTTAACGTCACTACAGCTGGGGTCTGGGAATGTGTGGCGGTCTCCCTGCCCTATATCATAGTGTAGTTTATATTTTCTTGTCCTTTGGGATCATTAATTCCATTGTGGAATTTTGAAAACTTTTGAGGGTCACTGATGAGGTCTAATTGGCCTCAACTAGTTAGTCTGGCCCAGAAAACATGTACACTCATTATTGTCCAGTTCTGTGGTGTATTCCTTGCTTCCAAAGGATAACCCTTTCTAGAACATATTTCTACAACAAAATATTTTGCAATTTGAACCAGCCCATATTAAAAGGGCACTTATCACAGAGAAGAATAGACATTACGAATACACGCCTATTCAGTTATATTGAACATATATTGCAATTTGAACCAGTCCATAATCACACAGAAGAATAGAAATTACGAATACACGCCTATTCAGTTACATCACGTGAACAAATCCGTGAGATGAAGACCCCTAAACCCCACTTTATATAGAGAAAACTGGGGTTTAAGGGGTATACAATATTTTTTTTCTTTTTTTCTGCTCCAAGACATAGGTTGTGGGTACTCGTTAGAACCGCCTCAATGAGTTCTAACGAGCAACCACAACCTATGTTTCCAGAATAAACAAGAAAAAAATCACGAATTTTCATCAGAAAAGTAGCCATTTTGGAGGTGTGAAAAAAATGCACTATGCGGCACGGGTGTGTTATCGTAATGTATTGAACATAAATGTAACCACCAAACGATGAAAATTTCAGATGAAAAAATTCGAATATTTTTCATATATTTGCTATCAACATAAATTGTTGATAGTCGTTAGAACCGCCCCTGAAAGGCGGTTCTAACGAGTACCAATAATCGATATTTCTGTGTGGAATTAAGAAAACAAATACATGTGTATACCTCTATAAACTCCTGATTTACTATATAACATGGGTGTTACAATTATACAGGCGTGTTTTCGTGATGAAAAGGTTAAGACCGAGCCAGCGTATCCACCTAATGGGGCTCTATAAATGCATGACCTCTGACATGAAGCTACCTATGGGCATATGCAAAGGGACATATGCAAAGGCTCGCCTGGGCCTTGACAAGGTACCGTTTTCTCGTGGGCTTTCTTATCATTACGATAACACACCCGTGTGACATAGTGCATTTTTTTCTTATCTCCAAAATGGCTACTTTTCTGGTTAAAATCCGCGATATAATCCTTATTTTTACTCCGAACATAGGTTGTGGGTACTCGTCAGAACCACCTCATCGAGTAACCACAACCTATGTCTTGGAGAAGAAATAAGAAAAATGATGTATACCCCCGTAAACCCCAGTTTTGCCTATATAAAGTGGGGTTTAGGAGGGCTGTTCATTTCACGGACATGTTTACGTGATGTAATGAAATGAATAATAAACTTATATATAGAACTACAGGGAAACGTAAGTAGGACAGAGCATGCCCAGGCAAAGCGGTGCGAGTCGGCCCGTCCATGCATATAAACCTATTGGTTCATTGGGCGGCAGGGCTTGAGATGTCATTTCATCTCAATGTCGGATAAAAGTCCCACAAAATTGGAAGCAACGTATCCAAAATGACCTTTACGGTGTTGGCGGGGACGTTAAGCCTCAAATCAAACAATGTAGGACAGTTCGGCTACTTACTTCTTTTTCAGCAATATAACATTGCAAATAACAGACACTATTAGTAGAAGAAATAAAAGTCCAACGACGACTGAAAGTGCTGTTATGGATGTGCTGTCTGTGCTGTCTGTGCTGTTCTGTTCCGACGGTGATGTCAATCCTGTTTAAACATTGGTAAACATTTGTTATAACTGTATTGCGGCTTAGCCAGAAAATGGTGTTTATGAAATGAAATACTATGCGCTGAGTATATAAGTATCGATCCTGTTTAAACATTGGTAAACACATTTTGTTATAACAGTATTGCGGCCTAACCAGAAAATGGTATTTATGAAATACTATGAAATACTATGCGCTGAGTATATAAGTATAGATCCTGTTTAAACATTGGTAAACATTTGTTACAACTGTATTGCGGCTTAACCAGAAAATGGTGTTTATGAAATACTATGAAATACTATGCGCTGAGTATATAAGTATCGATCCTGTTTAAACATTGGTAAACATTTGTTATAACAGTATTGCGGCTTAACCAGAAAATGGTGTTTATGAAATACTATGAAATACTATGCGCTGATTTGTTTGTTTGTACTGGAGTTTAACGGCGCAGTCAATACTATTTATGTCATTTTGAGCCGGTCAGTTTACCTATCCACACTTTTCCTGGGCAGGCTTATACGGAAGCGGTTAACCAGTACACTGCACATTCATTGGCCAGAAATTGACAACTGCCCTTCTTGAATCAAAGGCCATAGAAAAGATTTCATGATCAATCTCCACGAAAGGATGGTATCGAACACGCGTCCTCCTGATCACCAGTCAGACGCGCATCCGACTGACATACCGAGGCCGGCACTATGCGCTGAGTATATACATGTAAGTAAAGTCAGCGGCTATCAGCATTCAAAAGACGTTGTTCTCAATTTTATCATAGAGCTATCTAAATCCAAAAAGGGATGTGTACATGATGCGTACATGCGTACATGATGTCCCTTAAATATGTCATGAATACGAAATCACGCCGATACAAATACATTGCACACTTTACCGGCGAAAAAATGAACATTTTAAGATGAAAAATTGTGATAGTTTTTCTTACTTCTGCTCAATATATAGATTGTGGGCACTCATTAGAACCGCCTCGATGAGGCGGTTCTAAAGAGTACCCCCAGTTGATATTTTTTAGAGCAGAAATAAGAAAAAAAAGGTTTACCCCTGCAGACCCCCGTTTACTATATAAAAGTGGGGTTCATGCGGTTCAAAATTATATAGGCGAATTTCGTGATGTTTGACTGCGATAATTACATGTAATTGAACTTGAGGGCACCTACCATACAAACAATGCGTGTGTATTTTCTTTATGCAAAAGTGAACGACCATTCGCGTTCTATATCACGAAAACACGCCTATATAATTTTGACCCCCTCGAACCCAACATTTATATAGAAAACTGGAGTTTGCAGGGGTATAAATTATTTTTCGTATTTCGGATCTAAAACATAGGTTCTATCGAGCACCCACAACCTATGTTTTAAGTAAAAATAAGGAAAATATCACAACTTTTCATCTTAAAAATTACTTTTTTCGGCGTTTAAATTTGCAATGTATTTGTATAGGGGTGTTTTCGTAATGTATACACAAGTTTATCCGTATCCTGCAGACTATACTAATAAGCCACACCAATTTCTGACTATCCTCCAATCAAAATACCCGATAAAATGTATTTTTTTTTTAATTCATAAAGTTCCACATTATGAAATGACTTTCATATAAGCACTTTGCTTACCGTCAGGTCCTATGTCATTTTGCATGTATGTATCTATGTATGTCTTTGTAATTTATTTGCAAATAAATATTGTTTAAACCAACATTATGATAACACACCCGTGCGACATAGTGCATTTTTTCACATCTCCAAAATGGCTACTGTTCTGATGAACATCCGTTATATGTTTTCTTTTTTATATCGCAAACATACTCGTAGGTTGTGGGTGCTCGTTAGAACCGCCTCATTGAGGCGTTGTAACGAGTACCGCAACCTATGTGTTGGAGCAGATATTAGAAAAAATAATGCAAACCCGGTAAACCCTAGTTTTCTCTATATAAAGTGGGGTTTAGTGTGTGTGTGTGTGTGTGTGTGTGTGTTCATTTCACAGACTTCTTCATGTCTATATCATACAAGTACCAGATCACCAACCAAAACATTATCTTACCTTTCCTTTCTCCACAGTAAGCACCAGTAAATCCAGTAACACATCCATCTATGCAGCTACCATTGCCAACATAACAGAGTCGGTGACCGTGACGAGCACTACACGTAGGACTACATTTCGCCTCGCAATTGCAGCCATAGTCGGTCACCCTTGCAGACACTCACCGGTCGTTCTGTTGCACACATTGTCCTTACATCCTTCTTCACAAGATCTGTTGCAATACAGTCCCCAGTATCTACCCTTACAACCATATACACATTGTCCTTACACCCTTCTTCACAAGATTTGTTGCAATACAGTCCCCATTATCTACTCTTACAGCCATATACACATTGTCCTTACATCCTTCTTCACAAGATTTGTTGCAATACAGTCCCCGGTATCTACTCTTACAGCAATATACACATTGTCCTTACACCTTTCTTCGCAAGGTTTGTTGCAAAAGTCCCCAGTATCTACTCTTACAGCCATATACACATTGTCCTTACACCTTTCTTCACAAGATTTGTTGCAATACAGTCCCCAGTATCTACTCTTACAGCCATATACACATAGTCTGTCACGGTTCTCACATGTGAGCCCCACCAAGCGAATTTGTGTCTACGAGTACTCCGTCATGACAAATTTTAACTGCGCATGCCTAGCCATTCAGAGGGGCCAGGGATATGGCTTTCTGTCTGAAGGTTCCTCTTATTTCACTGCTTGTATGAGCGAGCAGCGAAGGTTCTGGGCTCGCCTGAACCTTCGCTGCTCGCATAGGCGATAAGTACCAAAATCGTTTGACAGGGCCCAATTGTTTGATTTCCGTTTAATGAGATGCACTTAGGACTACATTTGTTCTCGCAGGAAGTCCCGAACAAATCGGATTTACAAAATGAACAATCAGATGCATTGGACTGACTACACTGCAGACAGTTTGCGGAACAACCTTTGTTGCAATGGAGAACTGTCCAATTGTCTAAGCATCCATATGTGCATGAACCATCGGTGTGAAATATGAAAAATGCACTAGGCCCCACGGGTGTGTTATCGTAATGGCTGTCATCTTTAAATATACTATTGACTTACATTGGTGTGAACATTTTATATACATATCTGAAGGCATTCTGTCTTACCTGATATAGTTTCGTTACAGTAAGGCCCAGTATATCCTGCAATACAACTCGCTAAGCAACTACCGTTGACAATATCACAGACTCGTCCTTCTTGTCTAGGAGTATTACACTTCTGGCTACATTCGTTTTCGCAGTCTCTACCATAATGCCCTACTTTGCATCCATGTAAACAATCTCCTGTAGTTCCATTGCAAATATTACCCATACATCCTTGTTCACAAGTCTTGTCACAATTTGATTCCCAGTATCCATTCGTACAACCAAACAAACAGTGGCCATAATTTTTCTCGCATGTTTTGTTTCCATTTACTAGGTTACAGTTCGAGCTGCATTCGTTTTCACAGGATAAACCGTAAAATCCCGATTTACATAACGAACAATCTGATGCGTTCAGTTTGTTACACAGCAAACAGTTCAAAGCGCACTGTTCGTTGCAACGATGACCTGACCATTTCTCCAAGCATCCGTCTGTACATGACCCATCCGTGTGATTACAGCCTTCGTTTTTACAATTAACTGAACACGGTACACATATCTTGGTACCACTCAAGTAGTAACTTTCTTCACATTCGCGGCATGCATTATTCTCATAACATATTTTACAATGCTCTATACATTTAACACAGGTGTAAGTATTGTTGAACACTTTAGGATAATAACCGTTTTTGCAGCCTTCAGTACAGCCTTTCATTTGTTCACATGCATCAGTAAAACAACCGATGCCGCATTGCTTGTCACAAACACTTCCCCAGTATCCAGCTTTGCATTTCGTGCAATGTGTCTCATTTGTGCAATCATTACACGTACCAGGGCATAGAGTACATTCATAGCCATTTTTGTTTTCATTGAAGGTTTGATAGAAATAGTGATCACATCCTGAAGAACAGCCGTCAGTGTTACTGCATTCAAAACTGTAACATCCTACACAGTCGTACTGACAAACAGAACCCCATTTATTCCTATTACATGACGTACAGTTGTAATAGTCCTTACAACTACTGCATCTTCTAGGGCAATTTCGGCAATCATTTTCCGCATGAAGATACTGGTTAGCTGCACATCCCTGTAAACAAGTACCCAGCTCTTTATTACATGTTCCATCATGACACGTGGATATACACTGGGTCTGACAAGACTGTCCATATGTACCAACAATGCATTCGCTACAGTCTACTGTGCTTGCACACGAAGTGCAATTAATGGGACAATCATTATTGCAAAAATTACTCCCGTATTTCCCAGGAAGACATCCGCTGCAATCATCAGACTCCGAGCATTTGCAGTTAGTGTGAAAACAGCGGAAACATTTCCCAACATGTAGGTAGAAGCCAGCAGGACAGCTGCTGCAGTAGAGGGGTTGAAAAGAGGAACATGATGCAGGACATGTTGCATAAGCACATAGATCACTTGGGCAGTTATAGTGGGGACATTTGTAACAGTTATCACATCCACGACAATACAAGTAACATTCCTGGCATTTATCAGCAAACAGGTAATACCCGTTAACACACTGTGAGCAGTTGTTTCCATTACAGTTATCAGAGTTACAGTTATCAACTATACAGTTTGATATCACGGGATCTGAAATAAAGGTAGCGGAATATGAGCCGGGGCAGGACAAAATCCACCATAGGAAGTACATGTACGATATGTATGATCAGCGAGTCTCAGATTTGCAATCCGAAAACACGCCTATACCTAATACACTGTAATTTTTTTCGCAAGAAAAAGGCAAATTTTAAGATGAAAAATTGTGATATTAAGAAAAATAAGGTTTAACCTTGTAAACCCCAGTTTTACTATATAAAAGTGGGGTTCAAGGGGGTCAAAAGCATATAGGCTGTTTTTGTGATGGCTATGCATTTGCGCAGTCTGAACTTTCTTCAGTGTTCATTGAGCCGCCTATTATCCTGGGCTATCCATAGAACGACAAGGAAATGCTTTGCAGCACGATAAGCTAAACCCTTGAACCCCACTTCCACAAAACTGGGGTTTAAAGTGGTAAACCTTATTTTTCTTATTTCTGCTCGAAAATATAGATCGTGGGTACTCGAATACTCGCAATCAATTTTTCTCACCAGAAATTTTTAAAAAAAATTTTTTGAAAAAAAAAAAAAAAAACACACACACACACACACACACAAAAAAAAAAAAAAAACACGATCTTTGTATTTTTTTTATCTCAAATATCATTTTTGGTGGCAAAACATTCAATATAATTAAATAGGCGGGTTTCGAAATGGTATGGGTAATCAGTTCTTAGCCTCAGCTGGTCATTTGTTTAACCCTTATCCTGCTGCATAAATTAATTAAACACACCCATGTCGACTGTCATCTAATCAAATTACTTGATATATTGAATTGATTCCAATTTGCAAATTGGATGACAAACAATATAGATCCTGATCAGAAGCCATCTGTTCTAGATATTCTTCTGTTTGCATAGGTAGAGGCTTTCGTGTTTAGCGGGGTAGGAATTTACATGTTACAACGTTTCCTAATATATTTGTGTGTTTGTATTGAAGTTTGACGGCACAGTTAACACTATTTTTTGAGCCGGTCAGTTTACCTGTCCACACTTCCGGGGCAAGCTTATATGAAAGCAGTTAACCAGTATAGTGCACATTCTTTCGCCTGAAACTGACAACTGCCCTTCTTGAAGCAGCGGAAGGGAGAGAATGACCGTAGAAAAGATTTCATGATCAATTTCCATGACAGAATGTTGCCGACCCCGGCAGGTATCGAACCCGCGTCCTCCTGGTCACCAGTCAGACGCGCACCCGACTGAGCTACCGAGGCCGGCTAATTCCTTATATACGTGTAACAGATTCAATAACATTCGTTTTTGCTTATCAAATAATTGAAATAAAACATTTGCAACAAAAACAGCTATATATGAACTAGGATATGTATAAGTTTAAGCTCGTACAGTCGCATACGGAATCCTGGAAGGGACATGCAATTTATTTTAATATGTTGTGCGTACAAGATAATATCTTGTTTGCACAACTTAATATCTTGTTCTCACAACATATTATCTTGTTAGCACAATTTATTAAAACGTGTAAGATATTATGTTGTCCGCACAATATCTATGTTGTGCAAGCAATATAATATGTTGTGTGGACAAGATAATATCGTGTGCGCACAAGATATTAAGTTGTGCGAACAAGATATTATCTTGTGTGCACAAGATATTATGTTGTCCGCACAATATATATTATGTTGTGTGCACTGCGCACAATATATCTTGTGGCAAGATAATATCTTGTTCGCACAACTGAATCTTGTGCGCATAACATATTAAATAATTACATGTCCCTTCCAGGGTTCGGTAGTGGCAAAACAGGACTATACACATTAAGACACAAACGAAGATCGGAGGCTCTATCCTCTCAAGTGAAACCAAGGGCGTAACTAGGAGATTAAACAACTTGCATTAAACCAAAGAAAATACTAGAAATAATAATCGTTTACTCAATGGAGACCACTCTTACAGGAATGAATTTGCTCCCTTTAGGGAGTAAGTGTGGTCGCCGCGGCAAAGAAGGAAACTATGTTAGCTAATAATTAGTGTTGGGTATATCCTAGACACATACAAATTTCGCTCTTTCTTCTTCTTTTTCTTCTTCTTCTACTTCTTCTTCGTCGTCGTCGTCGTCGTCTATTTTGTTACTTTTGTAATGTGTACGCAAGTGCATGTCAGCGGATGCTACGCCCCCGGAAACAGATGACACATTCGACTGAAACAATGACGTGTTCCACTGAAAATGTGTGCTACATCTCACTGAGGACATCTAAACGAGATACCAAAGTTCGTTTTAAATCGAATTGAAGAAAAACAACAACAAAAACCTCTGTTCCCTATATATTGCAAGGTAATTTGGTGTGCCTGGATTGTGCTCCGCAAAAAAAGTTGAACTCATTTGCAAATAAAGCAACAGAACTGATTTGCGGATAAAGTAAAAAAAACACAACGGGGCTTGTAATAATATCTTCCGAAATGGAATCATATATAGTCAACCCTTTTTATACCGACATTCGTTATAACGGCAAAACTCGTTATAACGACAATTTCAATGGAATGAATTCTTAGCTCAAGGCTTAGCCACGATTCCGAGCGACGTGGGCTTCCTCCGGGTTTGAAATGCCCAAATCGAATTCATAGTCATGAAAGAGTATTGTTATTTAATACTCAAAGGAACAAATGTTATAGATATTTGTTAGAATCGCCTCACCGAGACGATTCTAACAAGTTATAACGAGGGTCCTCTGGAATTCATACTTATACAAAACTACACTGAATTAACAAGCTTCTTGTGCTGTTAACTGAAGCAGAGACTCAAATCAGCTTGCGTGTCACCGGTTTATATATATAGCATACTTGCACAAGTATATGAAGTTGGCTTGGAGTCTGGAGTATGGAGTTTAGAATTCGATTTATTCCGTAGTAGTAAAGTATAGTAAAATATTTGTGAATGTTAGGCAGGTTGCACTACAGTAAATAATTGGTCTTTATGAAAGCTGTACTTGCTTTGGGGAGAGCTTTCAGTACAGAATTGAATATTCTACTGCTTCTGATTATTTTTCTGAAAAGTATTATTGTTTATTAGAAGAAATATTAGTAGGTATTTGCTATTGTGAAAAGCAGCTGATTTAAATTGAACCAGAAAATTGTTATGACTGGCCACTGGAAATGCCTGGATTTATTCGCTGCCGTATGGGTTTGTTGACACTGGCTGCCAAAAAGGCCAAAATATGCCGCACAGCACCCATATTTTTAGCTGCTTCTGGAAGGTAAATGGTCAGCCTGTCAAATTATATGCCTCATAATGGAAGCATTAGGCTTGCTGAAATGTGGTAGAACATGGAATATACCCCAATTTACATTGTGAGTAAGGGGATTTTTTTTACTGTAGTGCCACCTAAACCGAAAGTAGAAAAATGAGCTTCACTGCCCTTTTTTCATTCATTACATAATATTTTCATACATCATATGTTCCCTCCAATTCTGTATCTTAAAATGGATCTTCCTGGCATGTATTTTGTCACAGAAACTGTACAAATTGTAAGTTTAGTGCTAATTTAGGACTAACTGGGTGTATTTTATCAGTTTTTGCTTCTGTTCCATGTAATTGGAGGCGGGGGGGGGGGTTTACTTCAAAGCCATGTAAATCAGTTGTCATTGGTCTGTTTGGAAAGCAGCCTTGCAGTAAATGTATAAACAGGAACACAAGAAAAAGAATACACTCCATATTGAATATAACACTGAGGTTACTTGGCATTATGCAAGGGTCTCAAGCCAATGCAAAATTTCAAAATTGTCTCTCCGAACAGCCCGCTGCAATATCGCAATGGGTTTTCTCAGCCATTGTAAGTTCTTATTGGTTGGGTTCATGTTATAAGGTTTGAACAGATATATTCAGCCATTTCTCATGGCATTAAGGCATTTATAATCATTTTCATCAAAGTTTTGTCTCCAAAATATCCTCAAAATGCCAATTTTTACTGAAATTAGGGGGTATAGGTGTGTGAACAGCCAAAATTTCTAGCATGGGTGCTAATAGGACATGATTTAGTGCATTTTAGGATTAAAGTTTTCTAAAGACATCTGAGAAGAAACACTGATGCAAGCCGGTTTCTGGGTTCCATTCTGGAAAGAGGTAAACTTATCGCTTTTTCGCAAAACATGGTTTGTTCGGCTTTCATCGTAGAATCTGGAAGCGATAACTTTTTCGCAAAGTTTAAAGATTCTTTGTTGCTGGACATTAAATATGCATGACTATATTATTAGATATGGTCTAAACTTGTGTTTGGCAATTCTTTTGATGGATCATAAAGAAATTAGGGTTTGGTATAGGTTGCACTACAGTAAATAATTGGTCTTTATGAAAGCTGTACTTGCTTTGGGGGAGAGCTTTCAGTACAGAATTGAATATTCTACTGCTTCTGATTGGTTTTGGTACTAAACCATTATTTTTCTGAGAAGTATTATTGTTTATTAGAAGAAATATTAGTAGGTATTTGCTATTGTGAAAAGCAGCTGATTTAAATTGAACCAGAAAATTGTTATGACTGGCCACTGGAAATGCCTGGATTTATTCGCTGCCGTATGGGTTTGTTGACACTGGCTGCCAAAAAGGCCAAAATATGCCGCACAGCATCCATATTTTTTAGCTGCTTCTGGAAGGTAAATGGTCAGCCTGTCAAATTATATGCCTCATAATGGAAGCATTAGGCTTGCTGAAATGTGGTAGAACATGGAATATACCCCAATTTACATTGTGAGTAAGGGGATTTTTTTTACTGTAGTGCCACCTAAACCGAAAGTAGAAAAATGAGCTTCACTGCCCTTTTTTCATTCATTACATAATATTTTCATACATCATATGTTCCCTCCAATTCTGTATCTTAAAATGGATCTTCCTGGCATGTATTTTGTCACAGAAACTGTACAAATTGTAAGTTTAGTGCTAATTTAGGACTAACTGGGTGTATTTTATCAGTTTTTGCTTCTGTTCCATGTAATTGGAGGCGGGGGGGGGGTTTACTTCAAAGCCATGTAAATCAGTTGTCATTGGTCTGTTTGGAAAGCAGCCTTGCAGTAAATGTATAAACAGGAACACAAGAAAAAGAATATACTCCATATTGAATATAACACTGAGGTTACTTGGCATTATGCAAGGGTCTCAAGCCAATGCAAAATTTCAAAATTGTCTCTCCGAACAGCCCGCTGCAATATCGCAATGGGTTTTCTCAGCCATTGTAAGTTCTTATTGGTTGGGTTCATGTTATAAGGTTTGAACAGATATATTCAGCCATTTCTCATGGCATTAAGGCATTTATAATCATTTTCATCAAAGTTTTGTCTCCAAAATATCCTCAAAATGCCAATTTTTACTGAAATTAGGGGGTATAGGTGTGTGAACAGCCAAAATTTCTAGCGTGGGTGCTAATAGGACATGATTTAGTGCATTTTAGGATTAAAGTTTTCTAAAGACATCTGAGAAGAAACACTGATGCAAGCCGGTTTCTGGGTTCCATTCTGGAAAGAGGTAAACTTATCGCTTTTTCGCAAAACATGGTTTGTTCGGCTTTCATCGTAGAATCTGGAAGCGATAACTTTTTCGCAAAGTTTAAAGATTCTTTGTTGCTGGACATTAAATATGCATGACTATATTATTAGATATGGTCTAAACTTGTGTTTGGCAATTCTTTTGATGGATCATAAAGAAATTAGGGTTTGGTATAGGTTGCACTACAGTAAATAATTGGTCTTTATGAAAGCTGTACTTGCTTTGGGGGAGAGCTTTCAGTACAGAATTGAATATTCTACTGCTTCTGATTGGTTTTGGTACTAAACCATTATTTTTCTGAGAAGTATTATTGTTTATTAGAAGAAATATTAGTAGGTATTTGCTATTGTGAAAAGCAGCTGATTTAAATTGAACCAGAAAATTGTTATGACTGGCCACTGGAAATGCCTGGATTTATTCGCTGCCGTATGGGTTTGTTGACACTGGCTGCCAAAAAGGCCAAAATATGCCGCACAGCACCCATATTTTTTAGCTGCTTCTGGAAGGTAAATGGTCAGCCTGTCAAATTATATGCCTCATAATGGAAGCATTAGGCTTGCTGAAATGTGGTAGAACATGGAATATACCCCAATTTACATTGTGAGTAAGGGGATTTTTTTACTGTAGTGCCACCGGCAAAATCGATATTCCAAGCCGCGAATCCCAAGCCAAGTTCACACACTCTACTTGCACTGGCATGTGTGCAGCCCAATCTATTGATTTCTCCAAGCAGCGCTGGGTGGGTGGGGGGGGGGGGGTGGGGGGGGGCACAGACTTCTATGTTTACAATCAATGAACATACTCAAGTGTTTTTCTCGGGGTACTTCGGTTTTCGCCCACCTCTGATTTACGATCGCCTCTATATAAGTGAAATAATCTTGAAAAGGTCGTAAAACACAATCCCAACATATGAACATCAAATAGTTCGCTGCGAAGACTCCTATCCGACGCCGTCGCCGACGTTTTCTTTGGGTGCACTTAACAGAAGAACTAACAAAGTTGTGTGACATATAGTGCCTTTGTCGTACCTCCAAAACGGTTAATTTTCTGATGAAAATTTGTGATATTTTTCTTATTAATACTTCATACATATGTCGTGTGTGCTCGTTAGAACTGCCGCATTAAGGGGGTTCTAACGAGTACCAACAAACTATGTATTGGAGCAGCAATATGTACAAAGGTAAAGCCCTGCAAACCCCATTTATCTCTATATAAAGTGGGGTTAGGAGTGGTGTTCAGTTCACAGTTTAACTTATGTTGTCGGTTCGCACGGCTTCTTGTTTTTCTTTTTACGCTCCTTTCAAGATTATTCCACTTATTTCGAGCCGATCATTTATCAGAGGTGGACGAAAAGTGGGGTTAGGAGTGGTGTTCAGTTCACAGTTTAACTTATGTTGTCGGTTCGCACGGCTTATTGTTTTTCTTTTTACGCTCCTTTCAAGATTATTTCACTTATTTCGAGCCGATCATTTATCAGAGGTGGACGAAAACCGGAGTACCCCCGAGAAAAACAGCACCCCTTACGTTGCACCCCTTACGTGGCGCTCCACATGTGACCCGAGTGAGGCTCGAACCATGGCGATAAGGAACCTTATGATTAAGAGTCAGCGCTCTTACCCACTAGGCCACGTTGGCCCCACTGGGCCACTTTTGCCCATTAATATATTGCAATGTATTGTACAATACATGTACCAATACAATTACGGCCCCCGCCCATCGGGGCTTGAAGAAATATATGGGCTGCATGATGCTTCCACGCAGAGCTGAAACCGACCCGCACAGGAGTACTGGTAAACCGCTAAGAGGATTTAAGCCTGCCCAGGTAAAGCGGTGCGAGTCGGCCCGCCCAGGCTTATAAACCCTATTGGTTTCATTGGGCGACAGGGCTTGAGATGTCATTTCATCCCAATGTCGGATAAAAGTCCCACAAAATTTGAGGCAACGTCTCCAAAATTACCTTTACAGTGTTGACGGGGACGGTAAACCTCAAATCAAACAAACAACACGTTGGTTGTCGCAGCTCTCTACATCACGCGCCTGTGGTGTCTACAGTAGAATTCCGCTATCAAGACCAGCTAAAATTAACCCTTATCTTCCTGAATATTCATTTAAGTCACACCCATTTCTGTCTATCAACAAATCAAATTACTTGATGTAATGTATTGCTGCAAATTCATACAATGAATGCCAAACAGTGTAGATCCTGATCAGATGGCTTCTTCAGAAGCCTTCTGATCTGGATCTACACTGTTTGCAAAGATAGGGGTTGTTGTGAACAGCAAGATAAGGATTAAGACTACATGTGTAATTATTCAGCGAAAACACATGAAAAAAGGTTTCAGTAATTCTTTCTTTGTGTTGTACTATACACCCAGAGACCAACCTTGGGGGCTATTCAGACCACTTTTGAACAGTTCAAAAGGTGGTCTTAATACTGTATTTGCATATTTTTTCTACTATTCACCAAAATTGAAATGCATCAAATGACTTTATAAAGGTTTTGGGTTAAGAGTTTGTATTTCTTTTTATTTATTTATCTAAACATATGTGTATTATATATTGTCGGAATATGTGATTGGACAGTCGACCTTTGATGTGCCACTCAAAAATCATGATCGATAGGTTGACGTATAATTAATAATAACAATAATAATAACAATATTTATAATAATAATAATAATAGTAATAATAATAATTATAACAATAATAACAGAAAATAAATCTAACTTACCTAGTTGAAACAACAACACTAGAGTGTAAATAATAAAACCCATGGCTCGTATTGCCAGAATCACTTATCTTAAAATTAAGTGTCAGTCTTTGTAGTCACCTGACGTTCTCAATGTAACCTTGTCTCTTAAATGGACGTGAGGGGCGGATACTAAATTCCGTCCCAAAGGTCACTGTCTGGCATCACGAGGCTTGCCGAGTGATGCAGGACAGTGATCCCGAGGGACGAACTTTTCTATTCACCCCTCACACCCGTATAGGATCCTTTTTCTTGCATGACTTCCATTTTTAGCGCGGATCCTTAATGCTTCAGTCACATCGGCTGCCCACGCCCGCCATATCGTGATGACACTGCAGGAATATTTAGTGACGTCACGTAACGTGCTGTGACGTAAACCTCATTGACGGAGCATATGAGGTCGAATTCAACCAGTGCATTTATCAACTACGCGACAATATTCGATTTTGGATAAGAACACCAGAGTTAGAACAGAATTTATATCCCAAGCTAAAACTATGGATTTCCTTATCTGGTGTGCAAGAAAGACTAATCCATCATCACCTGTTTTCGCTTAGTACATATTTCGTGAAGCACCGCAATTACGATCTGCTAAAATTATTACTAAAGAAAACATATTTAAAATGTTTCAGTCATTTTTGCGCTCAATGTCTTCTAGAAAGCGACCGTCTTTGAGACAGTTCAAAAGTGGTCTTAAAGACCACTTTTGAACTGTCTCAAAGGTGGTCTGCTCAATTTTACTAAATATGCACAAAGTAAGCCACTAGAACGAGGGTTTGTAGAGTAGCAAATTCGTTCCTTTAATTTTAGACGACACAACCCACTGATCGTTGAACTTAAATACCAAACCCGGAAGAAAAGAAACATTAAGTTAAATTTGCGTAACGATTTTGAGTTAAGCCATCCAGGTGCATGAAACTGCCTTCATTATTGTTTGTTTGTTTGGTTGGTTAGGTTTCACATCTATTTAGGCCATTTTGGAGACGTTGCTTCCAATTCTGTGGGAGTTTTACCCGACATTTGGATTAAATGGCATCTTACACGCCGCTCAATGAAACCAGTAGGGTTTATATTCACTGGACGGTCTGACTTGCACCACTTTGTCTGTGCAGCATAAGTTTGTCTAAGCGGTTTACTAGTACTCATGTGCGGCCATGTCCAGCTCTGCGTGGAAGCATCGTACAGCCCAATCTATTTCTCTGAGCCCCCGATGGGCTGAGTGTTAGTAATGAACTACAAACAGGTGAAAATTTCTAAAAGCGGAGAGGTACACGGTATGTCAAACCTGCCATTGACGTACCGTTGACCAACCATTGCAACAACGCGCATGACCCTTTCTATAGTGTAGGCCCTGATTAGACGGCATTTATAAGGGCTGGTCAGAGAATCATTCTCTCGCTTGTCGGGGCTAATATGACAATGCCGGTCAGTTGCACTAATGACATTCACATTCCACTCTTTAACGCTGGTCAGATAAGCATTCTCTCGCTTGTAGGGGCTAATGTGACAATGTCAGAGACACTGACGGCATTCGCATTCCACTCTTTAACGCTGGTCAGAGAATCATTCTCTCGCTTGTAGGGGCTAATGTGACAATGTCAGTAACACTAATGGCATTCGCATTCCACTCTTTAACGCTGGGCAGAGAATCATTCTCTCGATTGTAGGGGCTTATTTGACAATTTCAATAGAACTAATGGCATTCGCATTTCACTCTTTAACGCTGGTCAGAGAATCATTCTCTCGCTTGTAGGGGCTAATGTGACAATGTCATTGACACTAATGGCATTCGCATTC
The DNA here is from genome assembly GCA_963580285.1 of Lucinisca nassula. Lineage (NCBI taxonomy): Eukaryota > Metazoa > Mollusca > Bivalvia > Lucinida > Lucinidae > Lucinisca > Lucinisca nassula. Next base: position 64,320,792 of record OY757027.1, on the reverse strand, counting down.
CACTCTTAAACTCTGGTCAGAGAATCATTCTCTCGCTTGTAGGGGCTAATGTGACAATGTCAGTGACACTGATGGCATTCGCATTTCACTCTTTAACGCTGGTCAGAGAATCATTCTCTCGCTTGTAGGGGCTAATGTGACAATGTCAGTGACACTAATGGCATTCGCATTCCACTCTTTAACGCTGGTCAAAGAATCATTCTCTCGCTTGTAGGGGCTTATGTAACAATGTCAGTGACACTAATGGCATTCTCATTCCACTCTTTAACGCTGGTCAGAGAATCAATCTCTCGCTTGTAGGGGCTCATGTGACAATGTCAGTGACACTAATGGCATTCGCATTCAACTCTTTAACGCTGGTCAGAGAATCATTCTCTCGCTTGTGGGGGGCTAATGTGCCAATGTCAGTAACACTAATTGCATTCGCATTCCACTCTTGAACGCTGGTCAGAAAATCATTTTCTCGATTGTAGGGGCTACTGTGACAATGTCAGTGGCACCAATGGCATTCGCATTGCACTCTTTAATGCTGGACAGAGAATCATTCTCTCGATTGTAGGGGCTAATGTGACAATGTCTGTAGCACTAATTGCATTCGCATTCCACTCTTTAACGCTGATCAGAGAATCATTTTCTCGATTGTAGGGGCTAATGTGACAATGTCAGGAGGACTAATGGCATTCGCATTCCACTCTTTAAAGCTGGTCAATTAATCATTCTCTCGATTGTAGGGGCTAATGTGACAATGTCAGTGACACTAATGACATTCGCATTCCACTCTTTAAAGCTGGTCAAATAATCATTCTCTCGATTGTACGGGCTAATGTGACAATGTCAGTGACACTAATGGCATTCGCATTCCACTCTTTAAAGCTGGTCAAATAATCATTCTCTCGATTGTAGGGGCTAATGTGACAATGTCAGAGACACTAATGGCATTCGTATTCCACTCTTTAAAGCTGGTCAAATAATCATTCTCTCGATTGTAGGGGCTAATGTGACAATGTCAGTGACACGAATGGCATTCGCATTCTACTCTTTAAAGCTAGTCAAATAATCGTTCTTCTGATTGTAGGGGCTAATGTGACAATGTCAGAGACACTGACGGCATTCGTATTCCACTCTTTAAAGCTGGTCAAATAATCATTCTCTCGATTGTAGGGGCTAATGTGACAATGTCAGTGACACTAATTGCATTCGCATTCCACTCTTTAAAGCTGGTCAAATAATCATTCTCTCGATTGTAGGGGCTAATGTGACAATGTCAGTGACACTAATGGCAATCGTATTCCACTCTTTAACGCTGGTCAGAGAATCATTCTCTTGCTTGTAGGGGCTAATGTGAAAATGTCAGTGACACTAATGGCATTCGCATTCCACTCTTTAACGCTGGGCAGAGAATCATTCTCTTGCTTGTAGGGGCTAATGTGACAATGTCAGTCACACTAATGGCATTCGCATTCTGCTCTTTAATGCTGGCCAGAGAATCATTCTCTTGCTTGTAGGGGCTAATGTGACAATGTCAGTGACACTAATGGCATTCGCATTCCACTCTTTAACGCTGGTCAGAGAATAATTCTCTCGCTTGTAGGGGCTAATGTGACAATGTCAGTGACACTAATGGCATTCGCATTCCACTCTTTAACGCTGGTCAGAGAATCAATCTCTCGCATGTAGGAGCTAATGTGACAATGTCAGTGAAACTAATGGCATTCGCATTCCACTCTTTAACGCTCTGCATGCTGAGTATCTATCAGTATTTTTTTTCCAGAAAACAGGATTTGATATGTCAAGCAAATTGTCTCCTATAGTTACAATTTGCTTTAGGTGTCTGGTTCTGCTTTTGGGCAAAATTAAGAACACAATATCAACAGTCTGTCATCTGCTGATTAAGCCTAGAGAGTGGTGGCGGTTAAAGTGCATCATAACGAAAACAAGCCTATACAAATATATTGTAAACTTAATCGCCGAAGAGCGAAGTTTTTAGATATTTTTATTTTACATTTTTCTTATTTCTGCTCAAAATATAGAATGTGAGTACACGTTAGAACCGCTGCATTTTTCGGCGCCTGACGCTTCAATTACTATACTGTTCGCAACCAGTTTAGACCCTGACAAGACGGCGCCTGGTCATTAAATACCTATACTGTTAACAAACAGTGTAAACCCTGATCAAACGCTGCGTTTTTCGGTGCCTGACCATTAAATGCCTATACTGTTAGCAAACAGTGTAGACCCCGATCAAGCGTTGTGTTTTTCGGCTCCTGACTATTAAATTCCTGTACTGTTAGAAAACAGTGTAAACCCTGATCAAACGCTGTATTTTATGGCGCTTGACCATTAAATTCCTACACTGTTAGCAAACAGTGTAGACCCTGATCAAACGTTGCGTTTTTCGGCGCCTTACCATTAAATTACTGTACTGTTAACAAACAGTGAAAACCCTGATCAAACGCTGCATTTTTCGGCGCCTGACCATTAAATTTCTACACTGGTAGCAAACAGTATAGACCCTGATCAAACACTGCGTTTTTCGGCGCCTGACCATTAAATTCCTATACTGTTAGAAAACAGTGTAGACCCTAATCAAACCGGCCCCGATAGCTCAGTTGGTAGAGTGTCCGCTCCGGGGAACGGGAGGTCTCGGGTTCGATCCCGGGCCGCGACATACCAAAGTCGTTAAAAATGGTACTAGCTGCTCCTCGCTTGGCACTCAGATTTACGGGGTAGAGCTAGGACTGGTCGATCCAGTGTCAGGATAATGTGACTGGGTGTGGTATCATGTAATGTGTCTGGGACATGATACTTCAGTGAGGCAGCACTATAAACGTGAGCATTGAGCTCCCTGTCGCAACCAGACACCGTCGTGATATGACTGAAAAATTGTTGGAAGCGACGTTAAACCCGAATTCACACACACACACACAGACCGTAATGAAACGCTGCGTTTTTCGGCGCCTGACCATAAAATTCCTACACTGTTAGCAAACAGTGTTGATTCCAATCAATCGCTGCGTTTTTCGGCGCCTGACCATTAAATTCATTTTCTGTTAGCCAACAGTGTAGACCCTGATCAAACGCTGCGTTTTTTCGGCGTCTGGCTACTGAATGCCTGTACTCTTAGAAAACCGTGTAGTCCCTGATTAAACGCTGCGTTTTTCGGCGCCTGACCATTAAATTCATGTACTGTCAACAAACAGTGTAAACCCTGGTCAAACGCTGCATTTGTCGGCGCATGACTATTAAATTCCTACACTGTTGGCAAACAGTGTAGACCCTGATTAAACTCTATGTTTTTCGGTGCCTGACCATTAAATTCCTGTACTGTCAACACTAGACCTTGATCAGACGCTGTGTTTTCGGCGCCTGACCATTAAATTCATACTCTGTTAGCAAACAGTGTTGACCCTGATCAAACGCTGCGTTTTTCGGCTCCTGACCATTAAATTCCTATACTGTTAGAAAACAGGGTGAACCCTGATCAAACGCTGTGTTTTTTTCGGCGCCTGACCCTTAAATTCCTATACTATTAACAGTGTAGACCCTGCTCAGACGCCGTGTGCTGCTATAAGTATGCGGTGTACTCAGATGTTCGAAAATTATAATCAGTTGTCTTACCCGCTCAATCAGAATCGGGACTTAATAATCTCTAGGTAGGTTTAACGTCCCCGTCAATACTAATTTGGTCATTTTGGCGACGTTTCTTTCAACTTTGTTGGACCTGATGAAATGACATCTCAAGCCTTGTCGCCCAATGAAACCAAAAGGCTCATATCCATTGGACGGTCTGGCTCACACCAATTAGCCTGGGCAGGCTTAGTCCTTCTAAGCGGGTTACAAGTATTCATGTGTGGTCAGTTTCAGCTCTGCATGGAAACTCTCTAGGTAAATGAAAATCCTAATTGCTCTCCTCGAAGCTTCTGATCAACGCGCATGCGTCATCTGACCTGGATCTTCGTTAAACTTAGATGCCTGAAGACTCAAATGAGGAGGAGTTGGGTGAGGCAAAGGAGTCGTGTATCTTACGTCACTGGAGCGTGTAACTGATATTGGCTTTGAGGCAAAGGTGACGTGTATATTGCGTCACTGGGGCGTCCAACTGATATTGGCTTACAGTTGGGCAAGGCCTGCTGTCATTGCAGCAGGTAAAGGTGAGGGGGGTTAAACCCAAAACAATGAAACAATCATGATATTGGACAAGGTCTGCTATCACTGGAGCAGGTAAAGGTAGAGTGGAATGTTTTTATTTCTTCACTTTCATTCATTTTCATCTTTTTCCCCTGCCCCTCTTTTTTTCTCTTTTGTATACAGCACAAAATGGCCCACAAGTGTTGACGTGCTTTCAAACAATATTCTTTATAGGCCTAGGCAATGGAACTGAACTGTGTTTTCTTATGATTATGCAACAAATCACCATTCGAGAGAGCGTGACGAGTGGCGTCATTGAAAGGTGCCGTTTAATGACGTCACTAGTAGAGCCCTCGACGTTAGATAGTGAAACGTTATTTTCTCGCGTCAAAACATCACACAAGCACATAAATGCATGTGATACAGTCAATATTTTTTGCGGGATTTCTTTTATAACAGCGGCGAAAGGTTGTGAGAATTTGAAGGAAACAACAACGTTATTGCCGATTTTCAGCGTGTTAGAATCGAAATAGCTCTGGACTGTGATTTGTTGAGTAATAAATCTCAGTTTTTCGGTCAGTTGTTAGTAGACAAATCACGCGCGCTACACTGATCTCCAAACTGTGATTTATTACTCAACAAATTACAAGGTCAGTTGTAAAGTAGATCAAATCACGAGCGCATAGCGCGCGTGATTTGTCTACATACCTGTGCAACTGAACGACAAACTGATTTATTACTCAACAAAGAGCTGATCTATTTCTTAAACAAAGCCAACAACCGAAGCCACAATTAATCATAAAACAGGGTTTCCAGTCTTCATGGTACACTAAAACGAAAATTTTCAGATGAAAAATTGTGATATTTTTCTTATTTTTGCCCAAACTATAGATTGTGGGTACATTTGTACTTGTTAGAACCGCCTTATCAAGGCAGTTCTAACGAGTACCCACAACTTATATTTTAGAGCAGAAATAAGAAAAAATAAGATTTACCCATGTAAACTCCAGTTTTAATAATATTAACCTGGGGTTCAAGAGGGTCAGAATTGTATAATCGTGTTTTCGTGATGACAAATTGAATATATTGCAACATTAGAACAACAGAGCCTTTATTCCAGTTTGACTTTAGCAGTCGTTTTGAGATATCCACGTTTGAGAAAACAGAGGTCAGCTATGACTTACAGCAAAGGTTCTTATCAGACTGCGTCGGTGCGCAGTCTAATCAGAGTCTTCTCTGGGCGTAAATACCCGTAGACACCGTTTTGGTACGGCTCATAGAGATATAAAGTTTCCCAACATGTAAACAACAATAATAATGATAATCATAAAATTAATAATAATAAACAATATCACGTGGTCTTGGCTGAAACGTAAGCTTAAGCCGTCTAATCAGAGTCTTCTCTGGGCGTAAATACCCGAAGACACCGTTTTTGGTACGGCTCACAAAGATACAAAGTTGCTTAACATGTAAACAACAATAGTAATGATAATCATAAAATTAATAATATTAACTAATATCACGTGGTCTCGGCTGAAACGTAAGCTAAAGCCGTATAATCAGTCTTCGCGTAAATACTCGAAGACACCGTTTTCCTTTGGCACGGCTCATAAGGATACAAAGCTGCTCAACATGTAAACAACAATTTTATGTGCACAAAAGAGACTGAATGTAGGAAAGTCACGCAATGTTGGCGTATATGATATCAAATTCCTTCTAAACATTACGCAAACACGCCTATACAAATACATTGCCACCTTTATCGCCGAAAAAATGAAAATTTTACGATGAAAAATTGTGATGAAATTTTTCTTATTTCTGCTCATAATATAGATTGTGGGAACTCGTTAGAACCGCCTAATCGAGGCGGTTCTAACGAGTACCCACAATCTATATTTTAGAGCAGAAATAAGAAAAATAAGGTATACACCCGGAAACCCCAGTTTTACTATACAAAAGTGGGGTTCAAGGGGGTCAAAATTATATAGGCCTGTTTTCGTGCTGATTATTTTTCACAAATGTTAGGGAATTGAACATACCGGTCATTTTTTCATATTTTTACAATGAACTTCCTGTTTGCCTTTATTGTATACTTATACGTTCTACTCATTATAGACGGCGCTCGCCCATCGGGGCTTGAAGAAATGGATGGGCTGCATGATGCTTCCACGCAGATCTGAAATCGACCCGCACGCGAGTACTGGTAAATCGCTTAGAGGATCTAAACCTGCCAAGGCAAAGCGGTGCGAGTGACCCGTCCATGCTTATAAACCCTATCGGTTTCATTGAGCGGCAGGGCTTGAGATGTCATTTCATCTCAATGTCGAGTAAAACGCCCACATAATTAGAAGCAACGTCTCCAAAATGATCTTTACAGTGTTGACGGGGACGTTAAACACCTAATCAAGCAAACAAAATGTAAGGGAAACGAACATACATGCCATTTTATTTCACATTTTTTACAAGGAACACCTTGTTTGCCTTCATTGTATACTTATTCCCTCCGATAATACGATCTACTCATTATAACTGGTAGAAGCCTCCTTGGTGTAGTGGTTATGCTACTCGCAGGATCGATCCCGGACTTCTCCAGTCTTTCGACTGAGTCTTTAAACCGATTTCCCGTCTCCGTGTGACCTTAGCTGTTGGTGGGACGTAAAACTGAAACATACCCACTCACTCTGTAAAAGGTATGCTGTGTGTACTCATTAGAATCGCCTCATTGAGGCGATTCTAATGAGTGCACACAACCTGCCTTTATCATATGACGTCGTTGATAAGCAGCGGATAACGTCGTGTAATAAAAATCGTATGACCACACGTGTAATAACACTTTGGCGGGAATAAGTAACGTCATAACGACGTCCATGTCAACCATGCATTTTTGTGGAAAAAAATGTCAAATTTAAAGGCGATAAAATCCAATTTAAAGTGGTCATATGATAAACAGAATCTTACACTCATGGCCATTTCATATGAAATTTATGAAACTCGCCGAAGGCTCGTTTCATAAATTTCATATGAAATGACCACTCGTGTAAGATCCTCTATTTATTTAATTATTGTTAGGACATTGTGCTTTAAGAGATGATTTAACCAACCTCTGTTTCGAACAAATGTGCATGGTCCCTAAGATCTTCGAGTTATCGAAGTTCGGTTGTAACTGTTTGCTTTCTCACCCACAAGTCACACACGCTATATCAGATTTTTATGTCCTTACCACTCTCTAAGCTTAAACAGCTAAAACCGTTGATATTTAAAAAAAAAAAAAAAAAAAAAACAGGATCTGACATCTCGTGCAAATTTGCTTGAAATATCAAATTCCGTTGTCTCGGAATAAAAGACGATAAATATTTGAAGAAAAAATACGGACAGTTCAATGTGCATTTTATCAATATCTAAGGCCTTCCGCCCTCGCGCATCGGGGCTTGAAGAAATAGATGGGCTGCATGATGCTGCCAAGCAGAGCTGAAACCTTCCGCACACGAGTACTAGTAAACCGCTTAGAGGATCTAAGCCTATCCAGGAACCGCGGTGCGAGTCGGACCGTCTATGCTTATAAGCCCTGTTTGGTTTCATTGGGCGACAGGGCTTGAGATATCATTTCATCTCAAAGTCAGGTAAAAGTCCCACAAAATTGGAAGCAACGTCTCCAAAATGACCTATACTGTGTTGACGGGGACGTTAAACCTCAAATCAAACAAAACAAATAAGGCCTTTGAAATTTTGGGTGTGAGATAAAAATTATACAGGACATAAAACTGTGCATAATTATGTGATGTGATGTAGCAATATATATGTTACGTATATATGTATCTATACGGCATATAATTACATGTACATGTAGTTCTTGCATAAATATCTATGCTCATTGCTGTTTGAAACCATTGTCAAATAGACCGAAAGCCGTGCTTAAACAGCAAAAAACATGTTCAAATCATGAAATCGCGTGCTGTTTGAACATGGATTTTGAGCTTTTGATATCACAAGACTGGTCTTGCTTTGTTTACGTTACGTTGAGCAACGTAACGTTATCGCACTGAACGTAACGTTTTAGGGTTTTATGATGACGTCAGATGGTTACTGCTGAACAACGTCATTGTAAACAACATTCTGAACTAGCCGCCGTGTTGGTTCGCCGGTCGCATTTGAAGAGTTTATATGGAGTTTAACGTCCAAATGTCCTGTTGGAATCGTAAGTTATGCAAGAACAACGATAATCTATGGTTATTTCATTGCATTAACATTTGCCGGATCCCTCGGAAGATATTTGAACATTCGGCCTGGCGGCCTCATATTCAAACAGCTTCCTTCGGACCCGGCGAATGTTACATTAATGCATGAAAGACCATGGTTGGTCCCTATATTGTAAAACACTAAGCTGCATCCCGAGAAGGCTACTACTGACAATCTGGGGAACAAAATATACAGATCGTACAGGAAATACAAGGCTCGTACTCGTGCCCTTCAATTGTGACCTTCACCTCGAGATAGCATGGTTTGGTTATAGGTTCTGCACATCATCTGGCTAAAGCCAGCATTTGACCAAAGTTTTCTGAAATTCTTTCAGTGGTTAAAGGAATTATGGAACGGCAAAAAACAAAAAAAAAAAAAAAAAAAACAAGAAACAATCAAGGATCAAACTCGTGACCCTCAACTGTGACCTTCATCTTGAGTTGGCATGTAGAAATAAAACCCGGAAGAAAAGTATCATTTAATTGTAATGGGTATTTTAATCAGACTTAGACCCTTTCTAGAACATATTTAACGTCACTACAGCTGGTGGCTGGGAATGTGTTCCGGCCGTAAAAAGTCTCCCTGTCCTATATCTTGTCCTTTGGGATCATTGATTCCATTGTTGAATTTTGAAAATATCTGAGGGTCACTGATGAGGCCTCCTTGGCCGAAACCAGCTAGTCTGGCCCAGAAAACACGTGCTCTCCATATTTCCGGTTCTGTGGTGTATTCCTTGCTTCCAAAGGATAAACCTTTCTGGAACATATTTAACGTCACTACAGCTGGTGTCTGGGAATGTGTGACGGCCGTATAAAGTCTCCCTGCCCTACATCATAGTGTAGTTTATATTTTCTTGTCCTTTGGGATCATGATTCGATTGTTGAATTTTGAAATATTTGAGTGTCACTGATGAGGCCTATTTGGCCGAAACTAGCTAGTCTGGCCCAGAAAACACTTCATATTTCCGGTTCTGTGGTGTATTCCTTGCATCCAAAGGATAACCCTTTCTAGAACATATTTAACGTCACTGCAGCTGGTGTCTGGGAATTTGAGGCGGCCGTAAAAAGCCTCCCTGCCATACATCATAGTGTAGTTTATATTGTCTTGTCCTTTGGGATCATTGATTGCATTATTGAATTTTGAAAATATTTGAGGGTCATTGATGAGGCCTATTTGGCCGAAACTAGCTTGTCTGACCCAGAAAACATGTACACTCCATATTTCCGGCTCTGTGGTGTATTCCTTGCTTCCAAAGGATAACCTTTTCTAGAACATATTTAGAGATGAAAAGTTAAGAAAGCTTATTCAGGATATTTTGCAATTTGAATAAGAAAGTCTGGGTTTAATGTTCTTTATAATCATAAATAATACATTCATTACGTAAACACTACTATACAAATACATTGTAAACTTTTACTGCCAAAAAAAAAAAAAAAAAAACAGAGCATTTTGAGATGAAAAGTGGTGCTATTTTTCTTATTCTTACTCAAAATATAGGTTGTGGGTACTCGTTAGAGCCGCCTCATCGAGGCAGTTCTAACGAGTACCAACAATCTTTATTTTTGGGCAGAAATAAGAAAAATAATAAAGTTTACCCCTAACAACCCAAGTGTTACTATATAAAAGTGGGGTTCAAGGGGTCAAAAGTATATAGGCGTGTTTTCGTGAATTTCCGCGCCATCATGTGAACATTACCGTGAAATGAACACCCCACCTAAACCCACTTTATATAGAGAAAACTCGGGTTTACGGGGACATTTATTATTTTTTATTGGTTGTCGGTACTCGTGGGTATTCGATAGATCCGCCTCATTGAGGCGGTTCTTACGAGCACCCACAACCTATGTGTGCAGTATTTATAAGAAAAAAAAATCACGGATTTTCATTAGAAAAGTAGCCACTTTGGTGATGTGAGAAAAATGCACTATGCCGCAAGCGTGTGTTATCAAAATGATTTATTTTAACAATTTTAATACATGACCGTGTTTGTTCACAATACCACTATATACAGAGGGTGACTGCTAGTATTTTTGCTTTCTCTCAGGTTCCGATTGTTATTATATTGTTTGTATTTCATAATTTTGTATGCAAACGTTTGAAATAAATACTGTTTTAACCAAGACGTAATCCTTCTTTCATGGGTTCGTTTGCAAATTCGAACTTTGTTTATTCATCTGAGTAGAAGAAATATATATTTACTCTATTATATGGTTTATTATTATTATTATTATTATTGTTGTTGTAACTACATGTCACATGAAATCGCTCGTCAAAACAAATACCTTTATTTGCAGTGTTTCAGCTGATGGACCCTTTACGATAACACACCCGTGCGACATAGTGAATTTTTTCACATCTCCAAAATGGGTACTTTTCTGATGAAAATCCACGATTCTTTTGTTATTTATACTGCAAACAAAGGTTGCGGGTGCTCGTTAGAACCGCCTCATTTAGGCGGTTCTAACGAGTGCCCACAACATATGTCTTGGAGTAAAAATAAGAAAAATAATGATTACCCCCGTAAACCCCAGTTTTCTCTATATATAGTGGGGTGTATGGGGGTCTTCATTTCACGGACGAGTTCACATGATGCAAAGCGTACTTGTTGTGTTTATAAACAGATATATTCAAAGGAAATATGTACATACACATATGATTCCATACCAAATCAAGCTTTTATACTCACCTGAGTACTTCCTGGGCACGAAGCGCTTATGATGAGCTGTTGTGATCGGTCAATGTCTGTCGTCTGTAGTGCGTCGTGTGTCGTGCGGCGTCAAAAATGTGTTTAGTTTAAACTTTTATTTCATTTGTATACTTTAAACAATACAATTCATTACAGTACATATAGAAACAGTACATACAAACGGGATCCAGAAGAAAGTCATTAGACTTTTATTGAATCTGTATCCCATACAAAAGTACATCAGTGCAACTTACTAGTGATTTGAGTCATAATCAGAATATTATGAAAAAAGTATTGTGATTTGATACTATTTGTAACAACTTTAAGGTCTAAACTTAATAGCTGAAAAACAAAAACATGATAAGACTTATCAATATACATATACATGTATAAGTGTATCAGGCTCCACGGGGGAAGGATGGAAATAAACTACTATACTTAATTTGGTCTTGGTCTTTATCTCATATTCTTTAATGAGAAAAAGAAAAGTACGTCGTCAGTCCAAGAAAAGCATCTATTGAAAACGTTTTGACTTCAGTATATAGTCATGCACAGCGAGGACGATAGTGTTGTTTTGATTGAGTGAGAGAGAAGGATCCCCATTCAGCAGGATATTTAAATTTGGATTGCAGATTACTGACACACGGCTGAACAGTTCACGCATCTATTAGTTGTTCAAGATTAAATTGCAGACACAAATCTCTAATCTTCCTGTTAGAATTCTCTTTTAGGGTATCAAGGTTAAAATCACCTGTTAGCAGAATATTTTGAATATCCGTGTCAAATGCTAGACCGACGGAATCCTCAATTGCAGTCTAAGTTGCGTTCATAGAATTTGGAGGCCTATAGAAAGTTCCAATTAATTGTTTTTTTATTGCGAATAGAGACTTCAACCCAAATACACTCGATATTTGGCAACTCCAGATCATTTCTTCGTTTAGAAAATAAGTTATTACGAACATAGACGCAGATGCCACCGTGGTGATCACCTGGTCTATCACGTCGAAATAACTTAAAGTTATCAAGGTGTATTTCATTGTCTGACGTTCGGGCGTCAAGCCACGTTTCGGTAATGCATATAACGTCAAAGTTACGAAGCTCTGTTTCAATCATATCAATTTTGTTTGCTATACTCTGAACATTATAATGCACTATTGAAAATTTATCTTCGATGATTTTATCACCATCTGTTAATCCCGGGTGAGACTTAACAGAGTCTTGGGACTCGGGTCCTGGATTACGTTCTATTCCTGCTATTAAAAGTAAGGACATATTTATCAGCAGTTCGAAAAAATTTATATGTTTGATACCCTTTACTTTCATCTGACGACTATAATGAAGTTCAATTCGTATCCTGTAAACTTCAATCGGAATCATGTTATATTATCAGATAGTGCTAGATGAAGTTTAGAGGATACGAATATGGACCTAGACTGGAGAGGTCGACCAAGTAAAAAAGTTGTTCCCCCGTTGATAGACAAATATATAAATATACAAGTGCATGGACTGCCTTTACTGGGCATTCAAGTGATTAATTTGCCTGCAGTAGTTTATGGTTTATTATGGTTCTTTTAGGTGTACAGATTTATTTATTCATACTTTTTTCTATTTATCTGCTACACATTTTAGCTTTAGTTAATGCATAATTATTATTCTATTCTCATTTTTATCACTATTGTTTATTTATTTATTTATTTATCCTCATTTGTTGGCATTTTAATATTTATTATTTTATATATATATATATATATATATATATATATATATATATATATATATATATATATATATATGAGTGTTTTCTATAATGTAAAGTTCATAACATGGTTGTGAGTTAGCCTGGTCCTCTTGTGATGCTGTGGGCTGCTGGTGATGGTGCTTTCCCGAGTTTTGGCGGGAGATGACGTCGTGTCTTCTGACGTTACGCCAACTTGTCTGCATCTTTAAGGAAGTGACACGACGTCGTCCCTAGCTACGGCAGATCATCATTACTTTCTTCCTGTCAGCATCACAAGATGGATGTCACTTAGTTGTTCGATGAATTAATAGGGGACAATTGCACTTTACCGGGCACTGATTTTCCGTAGGAAAAATCCACGTGAGTACGTATCTAAGGTCCTATTATAAGGACGCGCGTGAGCGCGGCCAAAAAATGGAAATAAGGCAGAAAAATGCAAAATTAACCCCAAAATCGAGTAGATTAGGCATATTTCAGGTTAAAACCGAGGTTTTCAACCGTAGGTTTTAACTGAGTTCTGCAATTTCAAGCTTGTTCTAAGCTGGAGAGTCGAAAGAAACGTTAATTACTTTTTGTTTTGCTTGCACTGAATAGCTGCGCGTGCGTAATTTCATTGGTCAAATTTAAAGACCTTATGAATATTAATGAGCTCTGATGTCAGCTTTCGATGACGCAACTTTCGATGACGCAACCAAGAAGTTTGTAAACAAATCCAGTTGCAAGAAAAAAATATGAGAGAAAAATATGGCATTGTTTATGATGATTTGGCCGAAGTATACAGAGACAGCGAAAGTATAATAACGTGGCTGAAGATTTATTTTGTCTTTTGACTATGGTGACCTGGTAAGTGCCTTTAAAAATTATCAGTCAACATCATTGGGGCTGCCGCCCCCACACCCCGGCATTCAAGATAGAAGGATGCCAGGTATAAATTTACAAAGACAGTAAATCGGGATATGTAGAATCTTATGTAGTCTGCAGTTTCCTTAAATAGTCAAAGCAGTCTCATTTTATCTTATATGTGTATAATTTTGTGCCGTGGTCCAAGTCTGTCGAATCCACGTCGAAGATAGAAAGCCTAGCAGATGACAGTGTTACGCTAAATTACCCACAACTGAGCCTGGGAATTTACGTATTTAGTAATGCTACATTACTTTGCTGCTGCTAAAATACGATAAAAGGAAGAGCAGTATCAATAGTTGTGCTTTGAAAACGCTTGGATTATTTAAAAACAACGGTTAGAAAATGCGTCGTTTCGTCCTTCCAAAACAAAATGGCGGCCGTCATTACCCGAACGTCATGAATAATTATTGAGGCATAAACAACAAGAGACACGCCCTAACAACAAGTTGCGCCTGCGCAGTCTGGATAGAAGACAGTGCCCGGCAAAGTGCAATCTAGCCATTAATAGATTCCTGAAGAAGGCCAAGGGCCGAAAATTTGAAAAAGAGTGATTTTTAATTCATAGACTATTTGTTATTTTCCCTGCGGAAATATAATTTAGAAGAATTTATAATATTATGAACACGTTCTAACGTTTATGCACTGGCGACCCATATAGACCCTACTTTATACACAAAAATTTGGGGTCGAAGCGGGTATACATAGTTCACATCTCCGCTTAGGTCATCATAATCGCCACCCAGAACAGCCTCGACAAGGCCGCTCCAGCGTGTCCAGAGCGCACGATTCAAGCAGAGATGCTATAAAAATCACATGGAAATCATTTAAGTTTACAGAAAATACAGTAATCCGACTAAAAGTGCTATCTTTTGTTGCGCAGTATGCCAATAAGTTGTTTATTTACCTTAGTCACGCACCAGTGCACTATAATTCTGACGTTACTGTCCTCGGAAGATAAGTTGAAAGTGACGTCAGCGAATGTTTTTGTTGTTAAGCACTGTCCACTGTTGTCAAAAGGTAACGACGCTTCAGTTACGATAATTATAACGGTACAATCTGTCATGCCAACCAATGAATGGTGTGATAATGATAACGGTACAACCTGTCAAATCTACCTGTGATGGTTTACTCTTTTACGTCACTTCCAACTTATCCTCCGACTACTGTACATTCTGTCAAGACTGGAGTAGTGCTTCTGTGATAAAAAAGTTGGATATGTAAATTCAGTTCGGCATTACATATATCATGAAATGACCGTCATTATGGGTAAGTTGAAACAAACGTACATGTTCAATATGCGTGTTTCCAAGATTTTTTTTTATACACACTGACAGAATGTGACTGACTGTGCTTGAAAAGAAAAGCGGCAGAAAGACAGTGTCATGCAGGCTTCTAAACTATACATAAATACGTGAATATTGTTATACATACAAGTTAGTCTGAATCAATCCAGGGCCAAGTCGGCACACCTGTATAACCTAAATCTTTCATGTGATTGAAGCGGTGTTTATATATAATTTTCTCATTCCCAACCCAAAATAAAGACTGCTGGCACCCGCCTGAGTTGTGACAAGGGCGGTTCCAACGGTTACCCACAATCTGCATTCCGAGCATACACACTATGTAAGTGGGAGACCGGCAAGGACTACTGTATCCAGTAGAACTTCAATGGCTCGAATATGGATGACTCGAAACCGTTCTTGAAACCTCCGGGAGATTTTCCTAATTCGAAATAAGGATAGTTTAGGAAAATTTTATTAGTTTATTTTGCAATTGTATATTGTATGCTTGATGTGTGTATCCATTAGAATCGCATCAACGAGGCGACCCTAACGAGTACACACAAGCATTTATTTGTAATTACGAAAACCAAAAGGATATTCCAGAATTATCTTCGTTATTCCTCCCGGTAACCCTCCACGGTTCGAAATACCACCCTCTCGAAGCTCATTTTCATCATCCTAAAGGGACTCGAGCCATCGCAGTTCGAATATATATGCTGATTGACAATATGGCATACTGTGCATAGCTAGTATACAAGGACGTGCACAGTCAGGCGCCCCCATGGACATTGGCAAACAGTGCAGGCCCAGAGAAGATGCCATCGGACGCGACACCTGCTCTTGGTCTTCACTGTTTGGATCAAGAACATGCATTCCTGTAAAACTCATCACCAACAAAAACATACCCGACACCCCTGTATTATAGAATATGGAACATTCCAAAGTTTTAGATGGAAGATCCCATTGTCACATGGGGGTTAAACGTTACTTACGACTAATAAAGTCCATTGGGTACATACTGACGGACAAATCAGCAAAATTAATACAATGATTATTGGCTGAAGATTGGGAAATTAATACATATAAATGTAATTCAATATTCAGAAGCCCTACATGACTGGCAAATTGACAACTCATGACTGAAACACCGGCATTGATTCGTTATATTCCACCATCAATGATAATGTAAGAACTTCAATGGCTTGAAATCCGATGGCTCGCTCACAAGTGATAAGCTGAACCTGGCCGCATGGAATCCCTGACACAGTTAGGGGAGGGTTTCCTCATTTGTCTTGCAAATGTATGTCGTGTGTACCCACTGGAAGTGCCTCGATGAGGCAATTCCAAAGTGTACACACAACACACAGTACTGTTTATACCCACGGCCACCAGAATCGCCACCATGCGGCAATTCTAATGAGTACACACAACATACATTTATAATACAGAACACCGATAAGAAATCCCACAATTACCTCCATTACGCCTACTGATACAAAACTTATATTTCCCATCCGCGGCTCGAACTACAGCTTTCTCAAACAAATGTTCATGGTTCCGAATGGGATCGAGCCATCGAACTTCGACCGTGTTTTTCCTGTTATACACACTATACAAAAGCATTTTAAAGATAATAGTGGCATATTTGTAGCATCAAATAAGGATTTTTATAACAGACACGCCTGCAAAATTGGGTTCGCACAATAGATCGACAGACTAGTAAGACCTCTTACATGTATACTATCTCAGCATTTTATCTGTTTGCATTGGTACGTATAGTGTGTGTGTGTGTGCGTGTGTGTGTGTGTGTGTGTGTGTGTGTGTGTGATAACCTTAGTTTACTAATTAGCTATATACAAAGTAAACTTTCTGTAAAGACGAAGTTCGAGACCGAACATTGACATGACATTAGATAATGCAAACTTTCAATGCTTAATATTAATAGATACACTGACGGACAGCAACAGGTCACTTAGTTCAGGACCACAAAACACATAACACCATTTCTCCAATCTCCTTGACAAAACAACGCAAGGAAACTAGAGAAATGCCTTAATATTTGATGCGTCAGTCATTGTATGGCCGAGCCCCGCCTGTTCTCCCTTGTGACGAAATCGAAAGTTACAAAAGGGAGAACAGAGGCCTAGAGCACTACAAATAATACAGTTATAAGCATTGAAGCGAGCAACAGCCCAAACTGTTGGTTTCTATCAAATTACAGCTAACAGTAAAGATCTAAGTCGCGCCAAGCATCCAACAATAAATACGCATGAATCGTAAATTCATTTCATTCATTCGGTGAATTTAATGTGAGCCATATCAAGAGAAGATCGGACTTATCGCGCAGATCCATACCTCAAACGAGGCAACGCTGATGCGGAGTTCCACCTGAGCCGTGCGGCATAGTGCATTAGTTCCTTTCACCAAAATGGTTATATTTCGCGGGTATTTTTTGGTGTTTGTCCCTTTTCATATTCTAAACACAGGCCGTGGGCGCCCGCTAGGACCGCCTCATTGAGGCGACCAAAATGAACACCCACAACCCATGCCTTGAAACAGGAATGAAATGAATGTAGTACAAACAATGTTGGACTAACGTTTGTTTTGCTAGACCATTATAAGGCACAATCTTCTCCATGTAGACCCGGAGCAAGGTCTGCCGGTTTTATATGATTGAAACAATTTGTTTAAAATGCTAACTCCTTAACCCGTCCGCCAATTTCAATCAACCTTCATATGAATGTTGCTAAGGTGACCCTCTACTAAATTAGCTAAGGTCTTATTGCTTCGATGAAAAAGATGGCCACCGGAGCTAAAAATAGAACATTCTTTAAATGACAACTCCTATTATACCTTTAGGCTAATTTCATTCAAACTTCATAGGAATGTTACTTAGCTCACCTTCTACCATAAGAGTTAAACGGTTTTGCTCAGTTGAACAGAATGGGCGCCAGAACTAAGCATAGAAAAAAACGTAAACATCTTGCTCCGCCTTAACCTTTGGGCCAATTTCATCCAAACTTCATAGAAGTCTTTTACCATAGTGTAACTATTGATTTTCTTTTGCTCCAGCAATTCAGTTATTTCATGCTGTAGAGAGTCCTCACCGTTGTTTCACCTCTGTAATTGCTTGATTTTTATATTCTCGATGAGTTAGGAAGCCTTCATATGGACTGTATAAATCATTCCTCTAAACCACGACAAAAGAAAGGGCGAGAATTGTGTTACGAGCCAGGCGTAGCAGAAAGAAAAAGCAAACAAGCCTTTCGGAAAAATTTAACAAAATTTATTTACAAGTTTACTTTAACCTGTAGAAGTAAGAAAATTAAAAGTACTTAGCTCTGTTATGAAATATCCTGAATGAATCTATTTTCCTTGATCCCACAGAATTCACAGTCCAAAATGAAAAGTAATATCCTTTGGCAACCCAACACAGAATTTAGAAATAACTTTTCTTAAATGCCCAAACATCAAACTCCAAAGTCTGACTCAATGAGAAAAATCAAGCTCTTTTATAGACCCTAAGATTTCTCTAGAACATTCCAGAGGGCTGTGGAATAAGATGAGGTAATTTTCTAAAAATAATGCAACCCAGAACTTTCTGGAAGGTTCTGAAGTACTTTTCCTTGTAAACATGTTGTTTACAAAAATGAAATCAATCTGTGACTCAGTTTTCTAGAATCTTCTATAAGAAGATTAACAAGATATTTATAGCACTATTAGGTCAACAGTGGGGTGAAAGTTGGAATCAGAAAAATAAATTCTTATGCATAACACTCCCCCTCTTCGAGGAAAAGAAAGATTTATGTAATAAAGCTTTCTTTTGCTTTAAGAATAATAAAATATTGAGCATAGCATATAAAATTACATGTATCTACAATCCACTTTAGTAGGAAAGAAAAACACAACTCCTGACACTGCTCAAGCTCTTGAAAGGGCACCGGGGATAATGTTATCTCTCCCTCTGATATGTCTTATATCTAAATTATACTCTTGTAGCATAAGACTCCACCTGAGCAACCGCTGATTTTTGTTTTTCATTTTATGTATGAAAGTCAGTGGATTGTGATCACTGAAAACAACAATCGGTGCAGTAGTAGGGGTAAGATAAACTTCGAAATGTTGCAGAGCAAGAATCAGAGACAAGCACTCTTTCTCTATGGTAGAGTAATTTCACTGATGCTTATTAAACTTTTTGGAAAAGTAGCAAACTGGATGATCCACACCATTTTCATCTTCCTGCAACAAAACACTACCTGCACCTACGTCACTAGCATCTACAGCTAGCTTAAACTCCTTTTCAAAGTTTGGTGCTAAGAGAACTGGTTCACTCTTGAGTATGGCTTTAAGTTTATCAAAAGCATTTTGGCATATTGCATTCCAATGGAATTTTGTTCTTTTGCTGAGCAAATTTGTCAAAGGCTCAGCAATTATAGAGAAATTATTATAGAACTTTCTGTAATAACCAGCCATACCAAGAAAACGCATCAGCTGTCTTTTGCACGTGGGTACGGGAAAATTTGAGATAGCCTCAACTTTAGCATCAATGGGTTTCACATGACCTTGACCTACAACATGACCTAGAAATGTCAAACTTGCATGGCAGAATTCACTTTTAGCAAGATTGATTGTCAATTTGGCATTACTCGGTCTCTCAAAGAATGCTCGAATAGTCCCAAGATGTTGATTCCACTGGTCTATGATAGCATCATCGATATAAGCACTGCAGCCTTCCAGCCCCGCAATTACCATGTTTATTAAGCGCTGAAATGTTGCTGGAGAGTTTTTCGTTCCAAATGGCATGACTTTATAATTAAATAATCCGCCTGTTGTTGTGAATGCCAAAACCTCCTTTGCTCTATCTGTAAGTGGAATTTGCCAAAATCCTTTCAGAAGGTCGACTTTCGTTATGTATTTGGCATTTCCGATGTTATCAAAGCAGTCATCCATTCTTGGAATAGGAAGCTATCTGTTTTACTTAAGGAATTAACTTTCCTAAAATCTGTACACATACGATATGTCCCATCAGGTTTTGGTACAAGAATACAAGGAGAACTCCACTCACTTTGACTTGGTTCAATAAAGTCATTGTCTAATAGATACTGAACTTCTTCTTTAAGATATTTTTGTTTCACAGGATTCATCCTGTATGGGTGTTGTTTTACAGGTTTAGAACCATTTATGTCCATATCGTGAAATATTTTGTCTGTCCGTGTTGGAATGTCAGGAAATAAGTGTTCATATTCAAAAATCAGCTGTTTCAGTTCGTTCCGCTGATTTGGCTCTAGATGTGACAGTTTCTGGTCAAGATTCCGTAGAATGTCAGAATTCTGAAGTTTTGATGATGTGGGATCCGACTTCACTGAATTAATATCCTCACAGTCATTGTCACTTGAATTAAGTGGAACAGAGCTAACTAGATTGACTGATGTTATAGATGTATTGTCCCTATCTCTGTATGCCTTGAGCATGTTAATATGACATAGCTGCTTTAGCTTGCGCCTCCCAGGAGTGTTAATTATGTAATTTACGTCACTGATCTTTTTGTCTACAGTGTATGGACCATAATACCTGGCCTGCAACGATTTTCCTGGAATAGGCAAAAGAGCTAGTACCTTGTCACCTGGTTTAAAATTCCTTTCTTTTGTCCCTATGTCATATAGCTGTTTCATTTTCCTTTGGGCTGACTGAAGATTGGTCCGAGCAGCCTCACAAGCTTTTGAAAGTCTAGTTTTGAAATCAGACACATACTGAAGTAAATTCAGGGAGGTGTCATCATTTGAGAGAAATTTCTCTTTGAGAAGTTTCAAAGGACCACGAACGGTATGGCCAAATACTAATTCAAATGGACTGAAGCCAAGAGATTCTTGCACAGATTCTCTAACAGCAAATAAAAGGAGATGGATGCCTTCATCCCAATCATTCTCTGTATCAAAGCAATATGATCTTATCATGTTTTTCAATGTTTGATGGAATCTTTCAAGGGCGCCCTGACTTTCAGGATGATAGGCCGATGACTTATACTGAACAATGCCAAGTTCATGCATTACTTGTTGAAATATTCCAGACATAAAATTTGAGCCTTGATCTGACTGAATAGATTTAGGAAGCCCAACAAATGTGAAAAACTTCACTAAGGCCTTGAGGATTGTCTTAGTTTTGATATTTCTTAGTGGAATGGCTTCAGGAAAACGTGTGGAAGAACACATAATAGTCAATAGATATTCACAACCAGACTTTGTTCTGGGCAAGGGACCCACACAGTCTATAATTATTCGACTGAAAGGTTCATCAAAAGCAGGTATAGGCTGCAAATGAGCGAGGATTGTGGCCACGTGGAATCGATTTGGGCCCCCCGGTGGAAATCTTCCACTGACCGTTCCAGGGCGGCTCTTCTGTGGCGATTTATTTATGTTGTTGTTTGTTACTTACTGTGTGTATCGCTTGTGTCTTTTGGTTTTGGATGGCCATATGGCCGTTTTGTGGGAAAGTAACTGTCCTTATGGCCTTCCTTTGTTTGGGTTTCCGTTGTGGTCTGGTCGCTTGGTGTTTGTGTTTCTTTCCCTTTGGTGTCTTTTATGGGTGGAGTAAGTTAATTGTATCAATTCCTGATCTTTGTTTTACTTCTACTCTAGGTATAGTCTGATTGGGTTTTCCTACCATTTGGCATGTATGGCAGGACCTACAATGCTGGAAAACATCTGATTTTAACCCAGGCCAGTAAAAATGATTAAGAATCTTGTGATATGTTTTATTTACACCTAAATGTCCTGACATGGGAGTTTCATGTGCCAAGTTTAATATTTCGATACGGTAAAGCCGTGGAACCACTATCTGGTGGCTGACAGTCCACTCGTCTTCTGCTGAGACGTCTGGTGGACGCCATTTTCTCATAAGAATGTCATTTTTGACATAATAACAGACTGGTACCTGAGATACTTCCTGCTCATCTAAGGCCCTTTCAAACAAAGGCGAAATTTCAGGATCCTTGTGCTGCTCTATAGCTAGTTGAGACCTGGAAATTTTGTCTTGGCCTTGATCGAAAGATGAGTTATTCTCATGAAAAGCTGTCTGCTTATCAGGCAGGCTTGAAGACAGAGACCTCGTTATCTCGTCATTAAAAGACTGACCCAAAAAGGTATCAGTGAAATCTAAATCCTGTTTCCCATCAGTTTGCTTGGCCTTACGTGCCATGGCCCTTGTGACTGCACAAGACGGATAAAGATCAGGCGTTTCCTGCTCAATGGGATCAGGCGGTTGATCAGTGCAAGGATTAGAAGTCAAAAGTGGGTTTACCACAACCTTATCTCAAGCTAAATCATTGCCTAGCAATAAATGAACACCTTTAAAAGGTAAAGAAGGTCTAATAACAACAGCCACTGAACCGGATACCAAGTCTGATGACAAATAAATGTTATGAAGCGGAACATTAACAAATCCACATTCCACACCCTGAATAAGGACACTTTGGCCCAAAGAAGTCTTCTCAGAAAAAGGCAGAGTATCTGCTAGAATAAGAGATTGAGAAGCTCCGGTATCTCGTAAGATTTTAATAGGGATAGGATGGGCATAACTGTCACCATTTAGTGACACGAAACCATCTGATAAGAATGGTTCATAAATCTCCATAACTGTATCAGTCTCAGATAATTTGGTATCAGAAAGAGTTTCCTCCCTTACACAAGACTGTGGTTTTGGCCTTATAGAAGTCAAGCCTGTTGGCTTAAGTTCCTTTTGTCTTTCTCTTTCTTTCCTTCGCTTTAATTTTAAACACTCAGAGATCAAATGACCTGTATTTTTACAATAATAACAAACTACTTGAGATTGAGATAAGGGATTCTGGTCTTTGTTTTCACCAGAAGGTTTGGAAAAATTCTGGCTTCTGTTTTCACCAGAAGGTTTGGAAGGATTCTGGTTTTTATTTTCACCAGAAAGTTTGGGCATAGTACTAGATGTATGGCTATAACTACCAGAAGGATTAATGGAATAGAATCTTGGACCTGTCTGTGGATTATAAGGTTTTCGAGGATAAGGCCTGTTCACAAATGAGACTTTATGAGTCATAGCATAATCATCTGCCAAACGAGCAGCTTCCTCCAACGTTTCAACCTGTCTCTCATCGAGAAAAGATTTAATGTCTGAATTTATGCACCGTTTGAACTCTTCAACAAGGACAAGCTGTCTAAGTTTGTCATGATCAGAGCCTACTTTTTTAGAAGAACACCACCTATCAAATAACTGTTCTTTGGTTCGAGCAAATTCTACATGGGTCTGGGAAATTTCTTTTTTACAATTCTTAAATTTCTGCCTGTAAGCCTCAGGGGCCAACTAATATGCCTTAAGAATAAGCTCCTTAACCAAATCATAGTCTGAGCTTTGCTCGACTGTCAGGTGAGTGTAAATGTCTCGAGCCTTTCCGACAACAACGCTTTGCAAAAGTAAGGTCCAATGCTCTTTTGGCCATTTTAAATTTTCTGCAACTTTTTCAAAATGCAAAAAATACTTATCTACCTCTTTTTCCTGAAATGGCGGAACTAATCTGATGTGCTTTGTAGCATCAAAGTAACTACCAGAGTCAAAAACAGGGGTAGGTTTCACCCTATCTTGACCCTGGAGTTCCAGTTCCTTCAGTCTTTTCTTTTTCTTTTTCTTCAATACTATATCTCATTTTTTCCTTTTCTAACTCAATCCGTTCCTCCATTTCTCTTTGTTTTTCCCTCTCTCTTTGTTCCATTTCTAATCTTTCCATCTGCATTTGTCTCTGCATTTCTCTTTCTTTTTCCTTCTCTCTTTCTTGCATTTCTCTTTGCTTTTCCTTCTCTCTTTCTTCCATTTCTCTTAGCTTTTCCTTCTCTCTTTCTTCCATTTCTAATCTTAACCTCTCTAATTCAATTTGCCTTCCTATTTCAATTTGTCTCATTTGTTATTCAGTATGTGAAACCATAATGAGAGACAAAGCAGATGGATCGAAAAGTTCTTCATCAACCAAAAACTGTACCAAAATATTCTTAATTTCAGGTTTTTTCATGCTTGTTTTAACAGCAGTGACCCCATAATGGGAAGCAATATCTAACAAATCTGTCCTTTTGGCCAGATTAAACAACTCCTGAGTAGGCTGAGCCAAAATGCTTCTCAAATCAAACGACATGTTTGCTTTTTGTTTGTGTTATAAAGCAATTATGGTAATACAGATTGAGTTTAATTTGACAAAGTATTTTTTTTTGAAATGACAAGCCCAATGAGAACTTCACATGAAATGACAAGTACTATTTCACCTGAAATGATAATTCACATGAAATGACAATCCCCTATATTCCTACAGGGAAATACCAATCTTGTGAAGCAACTGCCAAGTCTATATTTGATAAGAAATGACAATTACCTGCTGTCACATGAAATGTCGGTTTTAAAATGCTCGAAATGGTTTATCCCGGACGAGCCCCCAAATTCTGTTACGAGCCAGGCATAGCAGAAAGAAAAAGCAAACAAGCCTTTCGGAAAAATTTAACAAAATTTATTTACAAGTTTACTTTAACCTGTAGAAGTAAGAAAATTAAATGTACTTAGCTCTGTTATGAAATGTCCTGAATGAATCTATTTTCCTTGATCCCACAGAATTCACAGTCCAAAATGAAAAGTAATATCCTTTGACAATCCAACACAGAATTTTGAAAAAACTTTTCTTAAATGCCCAAACATCAAACTCCAAAGTCTGACTCAATGAGAAAAACCAAGCTTTTTTATAGACCCTAAGATTTCTCTAGAACATTCCAGAGGGCTGTGGAATAAGATGAGGTAATTTTCTAAAAATAATGCACCCAGAACTTTCTGGAAGGTTCTGAAGTACTTTTCCTTGTAAACATGTTGTTTACAAAAATGAAATCAATCTGTGACTCAGTTTTCTAGAATCTTCTATAAGAAGATTAACAAGATATTTATAGCACTATTAGGTCAACAGTGGGGTGAAAGTGGGAATCAGAAAAATAAATTCTTATGCATAACACCACGTAAAACCGATTTAAGCTCCCAGTGAAATATTTTTCATTGACCACTCCAATGCCGTTCTTCTGTCGCGGCTTATTTTTGTTATAGTTCGTCTTCGAATGCATGCATCGCTTATATCATTTTATTTTAGTTTGGATTGCTAATTGGCCATTTTGCGGGAAAGCAACTGTCCTTTTGGCTTTCCGCTAGTGATGTTTCCATCAGGGTCTTGTTACCTAATGTTCGGGTTTCCTTCCCTTTGGTGTTTGATGGGAGTAATGAGACAGATGCATCTATTCCTGATCATTGCCTTCACTTCTGTATTTCATAGGAATGATGCTTAGGTAACTCTCTAACAAAGTAGCTAAACTCGTTCCACTCTAATGAATAAGATGGTCACAAGAGCTAAACATCGAATAATCTTTGAAGGACAGATCTTCTCGTACTTTTGGGCCAATTTCAATCACAAATCACAGGAATGTTGCTGAGGTGATTCTCTAACAAAGTAGCTAAAATGGTTCCGCTCTGATGATCAAGATAGCCGCCAGATCCAAACATAGAAAAATCTTTAAACGACAACTCCTCAAAAACCCTTGACCCATTTTTATTCAAATTTCGTATGAATGTTGCTTAGGTACCTTCTACCAAAATAGCTTAAATGGTTTCTCCTTAATCACAAGACAAGTTTCCTCCAAACTTCATAGGAACGTTGCTTAGGTGACTCTACAAAAATAGCTAAAAAGGTTCAGCTGCTATGCCTGAGTTAAAAACAGAAAATGTCAAAAATATGCTTACATGCCAACTCATCCTAAACATTTGGTCCAATTTCAATTAAACTTCAAAAGGACTGTTACTAGGTGACCTACTACCAAAATAGCTAATATAGTTCCTCTCTGATGTACAAGATGGCTGCCACAAGATGGCTGCCAGAGTAAAAAACAGAAAAATCTTAACACAACAACTCCTCCTATAACCTGCATTCAACAGTGCTAAAAGTAAAAAAGAAAGTATTTTTACGATAACTACTATAAACCTCTGGGCTACACAGTAATTTTACTTAGGTCGATCCTCTACCAAAAGAGCTAATACCATTCAGATCCGATGAGTACAATGGTCACAATCCTACGTGGTGTAAAGGTTATGCTGCTCGCCTTGTAAACCAGGGGTCGCAGGATCGATCCCGGGCTTTTTCAGACTTTCGGATGTGTCTTTGAACCGAGGGCCCGTCTCCGTATGACCTTAGCTGTCGGTGAGACGTAGATCTGACTCACTCACTCACTCACTCACTCACTCACCCACTCAGTACAATGGTCGCCAGAGTTAAAAATAGTACATGTCAACAATTTGCTTTATATGCCAACTCCTCCTAAACCCTTGGGCCAATTTCAATCAAGCTTCATAGGAATGTTGCTTAGGCGACCCACTACCAATGTTACTGATATCGCTCCTCTCTGGCCACCAGAGCTAAAGATATAAAAATCTTAACACAACAATTCCTCGATCAAAATAACTAAAATCGTTCGCCTCGGATGAACAAACTTTCCACAAGAGCTAACAATAGAAAATCATCGACAATTTTGTTTTTAATGCCAACTCCTCCTAAGCCTTTGCGCCAATACCAACCAAACTTCAAAGGAATGTTGTTGAGGTGATACTCTACCTAAATAGCTAAAATGGTTTGACTCAGATGAAAAAAATGGCCGCTAGAGCTAAAATATTAAAAACATATCAACCTTTTAAAAAGTCCTTCGGTCAATTTGATTCAAAGTTCACAGGAATGTTGCTTAAGTGACCCTCTACCGAAATAGCTAGATTGTCCTGCTCTGATAAACAAGATGGTCTCCATATTACTTTCAGAAGCTATGTAACAGCATGAAATTCGGTGAGCGATTCAGGGCCATCTTGGCCCTCTTGTCATGGATTTAGACAAAGTCACGTAGCAAATCTGTTATCTGTCGGTCTAAAGAAAAAGAAATGCCAACATTTATGAAAATCTCTCTCTCTCTCTCTCTCTCTCTCTCTCTCTCTACATGTACATTTGATTATTACATGATAACGCAGGATGAAAGCCTACGCAGTCATATAATTACGGTAGGGATATTTAACCAGCACAGGGGTTCTCCCGGCACAGGGGGTGGGTGGAGGTAACGTCCCGATTCGAAGGACGGTGCACTTTGTGGCAAATGATGCAAGTGGAGCATGTTCGGACACCGCAATTTTACCACCGCTGCCAGGAGTCAAACGGGGGACCTCTAGCATCACAGGCAAGTGCACTAACCACTGAGCTACCACATCCCTGCAATTTTAAGTGTTATTGAATAGAACCCCAGTTAAGCGTTGACCTCGGGATTGTTCAAATGAATCGCGTGGTAAACAACATTTAGAGTATCTTCTGTGCATGGCTATTAAACTTAATTTAGCCACACCAGGTAAAATATGTTCTAGAACATGTGTCCCTGGTAATGGCTGGGCCAGGCTTGTCATTCGCTCTGCCCTTCATGGATGACAGCTGGATTAAATTTCTAAATATTGGCAGGGATGGCTAGCTCTAATTACGATAAACACACCCGTGCGACATAGAGTATTTTCCACATACCCAAAATGGCTATTCATTACGAAAACACGCCTATTCAAATACATTGCCACCTTTATCGCCGAAAAAAATGAAAATTTTATGAAGAAAAATTGTGATACTTTTCTTATATCTGCTCAAAATATAGATTGTGGTTACTCGTTAGAACCGGCTCATCGATGCGGTTCTAACGAGTGCCCACAATCGATAATTTAGAGCAGAAATAAGAACAATAAGGTATACCCCCTCAAACCCCAGTTTTACTATATAAAAGTGGGGTTCGAGGGGGTCAAAATTATATAGGCGTGTTTTCGTGATGTTTCTGGTGAAAATCCCTTATATTTGTCTTACGTATACTGCAAACATAGGTTGTGGGTGCTCGTCAAGAAAACACGCCTATATAATATTGACCCCTTTGAACCCCACCTTTATATAGAAAAACTGGGGTTTACAGAGGTAAACCTTATCTGTCTTATTTCTGCTCTAAAATATAGATTGTTGGTATTTGTTAGAACCGCCTCACCGCCTCTAGAACCGCCTCACCGAGGCGGTTTTAAGGAGTACCACAATCTATATTTTGAGCAGAAATAAGAAAAAATATCACAATTTTTCATCTGATTTTTTTTTTCATTTTTACGGCGGTGAAATTAACAATGTATTTGTATAGGCGTGTTTTCGTAATGGAACCGCCTCAGTTGGGTGGTTCTAACGAGTACCCACAAAATATACCATGGAGCAGAAATAAGAATTATAATGTAAACCCCCGTAAACCGCAGTTTTCTCTAAATAAGGTGGGGTTCAGGTTGTGTTCATTTCACGGACTTGTTCACGTGATGTGATTGGGTTTCTAGACAGGCCGATTTGAGTCATTTCTTGGGGAAGTTATCTATTGACAATGTTTGCATGACGTGGCTCGTATAAATGTACAACGTTCATCTTGTTGCGTTTTCGTACTCGTTAGTTATACTGGAGTAAGTGCTACCATCTTGATTGCTTCTGTTCAAATCTTCATAATCGGTTGTACCCAACTCGTGTCCTGTAATCAAAATTAATACACGTGTGAGATTATCGGAATCTTTCCTCAGTACATATGGATTCGATATAAGCATTTTCAACCCGAGGGATGCCCGGGCGGATCGGGACCTGAGGGTTGCCCGTGTAGATCGGGACCCTTGGGATGCCCGGGCTGATCGGGACCCGAGGGTTGCCTGGGCTAATCAGGACAAGAGGCTAAGCCGAGACTCCAGTCGGCCATGTTATCCCTCGGGTTGAACTAGTACTGTTTAGAGATAGAGGCCTCCGTGGCGTAGTTGTTACGCTACTCGCCTTGTAAACCAGGGATCGCAGGATCGATCCCGGGCTTCTCCAGACTTTCGGATGAGTCTATAAACCGAGGTCCCGTCTCCGTATGACCTTAGCTGTTGGTGGGACGTAAAACTCAAACACTCACTCACTATTTAGAGATAGAGGGTTGATAGAGGGCACTCCTGACGCTATTTATGGATTCAACTGACGACTTCCCAGATATTTAATAATAAACGTGTTCAACCAGAAGTCACACGGGGTTGAACTAGTACTGTTTAGAGATAGAGGGTTGATAGAGTGCAATCCTGACGCTGTTTATGGATTCAACTGACGACTTCCCAGATATTTTATAATAAACGTGTTCAACCAGAAGTCACACGGGGTTGAACTAGTACTGTTTAGAGATAGAGGGTTGATAGAGTGCACTCCTGACGCTGTTTCTGGAATCAGCTGACGACTTCGCAGATATTTAATAATAAACGTGTTCCACCAGAAGTCACACGGGGCAAGGTCGGGGCTAAGGGCGATTTGAATTATTGTATTGGAGTTTAACGGTCCAGTCAACACTATTTAGGTCATTTTTGAGCCGGTCAGATTTACCTATCCACACTTTTTCTGGACCGACTTATACGTAAGCTGTTGATCATTACATTGCACATACTGTCGCCCAAAACTGACAACTGCCCTTCTTGAACCGACGGAAGGGAGAGAATGACTGTAGAAAAAATTTCATGATCAATCTCCATGAAGGAATGTTGCCGACCCCGGCAGGTATCGAACCCGCGACCACCTGATCACCAATCAGACGCGCATCCGACTGAGGTACCGAGGCGGGCCGGGGCTACGGGCGAATGTTGTAAGATAGAAACGACTTTCTCATACTTTCGGAGTCTTTGCCTCGGAACATAGCACGTCTCGACACGGTCCTAATTTAGCCCTGGCCCCGAGGTCACTTGAAAAATGTTGGCATTTTAAAATTTGTGAGCAGGACAAATAACATTCTCTGCTATCAATGAAAGAAAAATCGCTCAGCTTCTAAGTATTTTAATTTTATGAGCACTACAAAATTCATGCTCACCTGAGTTGAGCATGAAAAAAGTTTTATAACCTCGGGGCCTGGTGTCAATAAATTGGGTACCCAACGGGTAAAAACTTTTCTGACCATTTTTTATTTGGATGGCCGAAGAATTTAAGCTAAAAGACAGACACCTTCCTGATCTTGTTTTAATGTGGAAAAGATGACCGACGAATTTGAGCCACATAAATGAGCATCCTACTCTGTCAGTATCATTGCATTAGCAACATCTTTTTCAGTTAGATATACAGATGACACAGGCCTTCCGGTTCCTGGATCTTCTGCCTCTGAATAGACTCAACGATCTGGCAACAGTTCTATATGCTAGTGGAGTTTCCCCGATATATATATAGATAGTGCCGGTTTTGAGGTAATTTGTTCTCTACGCTCACAAATTACCCCAAAAACCGGCACTATCTATATATAGACACATCTTACCACATATATATTTTACCGCAGAACAAAACAACAACTAACACTCTATCTATATATAGACACGTCATACCACATATATTCTGCAGTATTATCACTAACTCTGTTTGTTGAAACAATCGATTGAAGATTACGCTGTAATCGGTGATATATTTGTCTATACATATATATCAAAGACAATTACGCGTAATCCATTTTGTTGAGACTTTTTATTCATGATTACGCGTAATCCATTTTGTTCATTGAGAAATAAAAGTACTCACCTTTAGAGACAGAGATGCGCAGAACAAAAAAAAAACAACACTGACTACACAGTTTCAATATGCAATAATCTCTTAACTTCATCATTATACGGCTTCACCAATTCATAATATCGATGTTTTAATCTCTCTTTTTGCGCTCCACAAGGAACACATATTTGATATTTAGCACAAGTTCCTTTTCCACATTTCAAACAGGGTTTAACTTTACTTTTTTTCATTAGATAATTATGCAGTTTGCAATATTTTGAATTTTTGGTCGCTTTTGAATGACATTGTTCGTGATTACCAATTTTCAAGAATGTGCATTCCATTTTTTTACTTATATTTTATATTTTTTTAAAAAAAAAAATATTTTATTAAAGAAAAAATAAAAATGGTAAAAAGAATGAGTAACAAAGATGTACAATATATATTAAATCTTCATCGTGATGGAGTTATTAACGATGAACAATTGCGTAAAATGGTTGATGCTCTTAAAGAGCCTCCACAACAAACTTCTACGTTGGAAAATCTGCGTAAAAGACGTAGAGATAAAAAGATAAGAAAACGACAGCAACAAAATGCTGTTAAAACAAGTGAAAAAATTAATGATGAAGATATAGATGATGATACTAAAGAAGAGAAAAATGCTCTGAAACTGGTTGATAAACCATTATGCAATTACTTCAAAGCGTATGAAATAGATGCTCATAAATATAAAGACCCAAATATTTTGTTTAATGATAAAAAATCTGTCATTATAGATAAAATTAATGAAAACATTAAAGAATACAATGGTATTAAATTTTCAATTGGGTTATCTATAAAGTTTTTTAAAGATGAACTTAATGGTGAAAGAAAAGAAGTTATCGGTGCATCACACGGAGAACAATGTGCAGTTCTTAATGAAAATAATTTAGATGAAAACTATAACAAACAAACAACTTATATACAAACATGGATTGAAAAATTCACAAATACCGCAACAGGTTTAGAAATTGACCATTGTATCAAACTCTATGTTAACATAGCAAAATATGAACCACTTAAAGGCTCATCATACATTTCTTTACCTGAAGCATTGGCAAACAAAAAAGCAATAATCAACGTGCAAAACGACGATGATAGATGTTTAGAATGGGCTCTTAAATCAGCTTTATATCCAGCAAAGAATAATGTTTCGAATAAATATAGCTACACTAAATGCCCTAATCTGAATATGGAAGGAATTGACTTTCCCACACCAATCTCACAAATACCAAAAGTTGAGAAACAAAACAATATAGCAATCAATGTTTATGGATATACAATCACAAAAAAGACAGAGAAACTTACTGTATTTCCATATCATATTTCAAATCAATCAAATGATAAAGAAAGAATTAACCTGCTTTTGATAACAGAAGTTGAAGAGGAAATTGATGATAATGAAGAAGGAGAAATAGATGAAAATTATAATCCAGATGAAAAACCACAAAAGGAAACAAAATATCACTACTGTTGGATTAAAAGCCTAAATAGATTACTTCGTAATCAGAATAACAAACACGGAACTACTTACTTTTGTGAAAGATGTCTTCACGGTTTTTCAAGAGAAGACCTACTAATCAAACACAAAGAAGACTGTGAAGGCATCAACAAATCTCCAATGCGAATAGAAATGCCCTCAAACGGTACTATCAAGTTTAAAAACCATCAAAATCAAATGCCCGTTCCATTTGTTATCTATGCTGACTTTGAAGCACAAATCAAACCCAAATCACAACAAAAAGGAGACAAATCAGAAATAACAAGCGAACATGAAGCGTGTGGATTTGGATATCAAGTTGTTAGATATGATGGTAAAGCTAAAAAACCGGTAATCTACAGAGGTGAAGATACAGCTGAAGTTTTTTTAAATCACTTAGAATGCGAAGTAAAAAATATTAACAACGTTTTCAAACATCCTAAAAAAATAATAATGACAGAACAGAACATACAAGATTATGAAGAGGCTACTCATTGCTGGATATGTGAAAATCCAATTGACAATGAAAAAAATCCAAAAGTAAAAGACCACTGTCATTTCACTGGAGAATACAGAGGACCAGCACATAAATCTTGTAATCTCAAACTTGCAATCAAACCAAATAAAACCAAAATTCCAGTTATCTTCCACAACTTAAAAGGTTATGATAGTCATCTAATAATGCAGAAAATACACAAAACAAGTGGAAACATTACTTGTATTGCAAATAATTCAGAGAAATTCATCTCATTCAACATTGGACAGCTAAAATTCTTAGACAGTTTTCAATTTATGGCTTCCTCTCTTGAAAAGTTAGTAGATGGAGCAATTGGTGTAAGTACAGAATGTGAAAAATGTAAAGATACAGAAGAAATAAACATCAATGAAAATTGGTTATTAACAGCAAAATGTAAAAAATGCCACAATACAAGATATAAACAACTCAACAAATCAGACTTACCATTAACTGTAAAACATACAACTAACTCACATCTTCTTGCTCGTAAAGGTATCTATCCATACGAATATATTGACAGTCAAGAAAGATTCAATGAAACTGAACTACCACCAATAGACAAATTCTACAGTTCTCTAACAGATGAAAGTATCAAACAAAAAGACTATGAACACGCTCAAAAAGTATGGAAACAATTTAACTGTAAAACACTTGGTGATTATCATGATTTATATCTCAAAACAGATGTTCTCTTACTTGCAGATGTTTTTCAAAAGTTTAGAGAAACCTGTATGAATAACTATAAACTTGACCCTCTACATTACTACACTGCACCTGGTCTATCTTGGGATGCTCTTCTAAAATACACAAAAATAGAATTACAACTTCTATCAGATTTGGATATGCATCTTTTCATTGAAAAAGGAATGAGAGGTGGAATAAGTATGGTTTCTAAAAGACACGCAAAAGCAAACAATAAATATGTCGCAGATTATAATCCAGATGAAGAAGACAATTACATAATGTATTTAGATGAAAATAATTTATATGGTCATTCAATGAGCCAACCACTTCCAAATGGTGGTTTCAAATGGATAACTAATAAAGATTTAATAGATGGAGAACTTCAACCACTAAAAAAGGTAGAGGAAGAATATATGAAGTAGATTTAGAATATCCAAAACATTTACATAAACTACATAATGACTATCCACTTGCACCTGAAAAATTAGCAATTAAAAAAGAATGGTTATCCGACTATCAAAATGAACTAATTGAAAATAGTATGTTAAAAACAGAAAAACTTGTCCCCAATCTAATGGATAAGAAGAAATATGTAGTACATTACAAGAACTTGAGACTATACAAACAACTTGGTATGAAAATAACAAAAATACACAGAATATTAGAATTTGATGAGAAACCTTGGATGGAACCTTACATACGTCTGAATACAGAATTACGTAAAAAAGCAAAGACTACATTTGAAAAAGATTTCTTTAAACTTATGAACAACTCAGTATTTGGCAAAACAATGGAAAACATACGTAAAAGAGTTGATATTAAATTAGTCAAAACAGATGGCAGTGAAAATGAAAAAATCCGCAAGATAATAGCCAAACCAAACTTCAATCGTAGAGTAAAGTTCTCTGATGAGTTATCTGCCATTCAAGTGAATAAAACAAGACTAACTCTAAATAAACCAATATATGTTGGCTTCTGTGTTTTAGATTTATCAAAACATCTTATGTATGATTGGTATTATAATACATTGAAAAAGAAGTATGGTGATAACTGCACCTTGTTATACACCGATACTGATAGTTTATTAGTAGCCATTAAAACTGAAGATGCTTACAAAGATATGTCTGAAATGAAAGATGAATACGATTTCTCTGATTATCCAAAAGAACATCCACTATACGATGAAACAAACAAGAAGGTCATAGGTAAGATGAAGGATGAATGTGCTGGTGTTCCAATATCAGAATATATTGGTCTTCGTCCTAAATTATATTCAGTATTAAGAGCAGATGAACAAGTCATCAAAAAAGCGAAAGGAACAAAAAAATATGTAATCAAAAAACAAATCAATTTTGAAAACTACAGAGATGCATTATTCAACAAAAAGAAATACACACACTCAATGAACATGCTACGCTCAATGCATCACAACATATATGGATTAAAAGTAAATAAGACTACACTTTCTCCTTTAGACACAAAAAGATACATAACTGACGATGGAATCACGACATACGCGTATGGGTATCAGCCGGAACAATAAGTAATTCCTCTTTGACAAACCCTCTCTTAGGTGCAGGAGATTTCAAATAATAAACTCTTATTCCCTGCGTTATAATATGATAGTCAATCTTATGAATATCAACAGACCATACTGGGTCAGTAGCCCTTCTCTTTCCACCACCTTCTAATTCTCCAGGTTGATACAAATATCTAACATTTGCATAAGGACAAATTTCAGCATCAACTTTTCTTGTTATAATTGGAGGAGGTTTTTTCGTCTCCTTATTTAATGCTTTAATAACATCAGATAATCTCTTAACCCATTCTCTGTTTCTTTTTTTAGTATCAATCTCTTTAGCATACTGATAACCAAACAATCTTTCTGCTAAGGTTCTATTAAATCTTTCTACTATTCCTTGGTCTCTGTGTATTTCTTTTCTACCTCTTCTTATTTTGGTATTATGCTTTTCCATCAAAGTTGAAACGGAACTCATAAATTCTCTACCAGGGTCAACTTGCAATAGTTTAGGATACTTCAAATGTCTTTTATAAATCTTCTCAAAAGCATTTGCAACTTCTTTACTATCTTTCGACGTCAAAGGTTCGGCTTCTTTATATCTTGTTCCAATATCAACCACTGTTAATGCATACTTGTATGTTTTTCTACCAATAGTATCGTGAGGTAAAAACAACAAATCAGCCTGATGAACTTCATTCTCTGCAGACACATCAAATTTTGGTCTTATTATTCTCTTAGGTGCAGGTAAATATATTTGCCAAATTGCTTGTTTCTTTAAGAACTCTAATGCTTGTTTCTGACTAACCTTTGCTTCTTTTGCTAATTTACTAACTGCTGAGTGTCCTTTCCAGAAACCTTTTGGACTATAGTATATCTTCTCCATTTATTTATATTTAAGAAAATTTTATAAACATAAAAAATGTCAAACAACAATATTCAAAATATCTCAACTGATGAATTTGAAGCGTTGTTAAAAGAACAAAGTCAATTTAGCACAAAGAAATGGACTGATTTAGAAATCAACAACATTTATACAATCACTGACTACAGAACAATTGACACAGACAATGGTGTGAGTGTAATTTTAACTCTCAAAGACAATGGTGAAGTATGGAGTCCTGCACATCTCACAAAGAAGATAGAAGGTAAAGAACCACCATTTTATGTAAGACCACTTGGTTTGAAACCATGTAAGAATAATAAAAAAAATAAATATCATGCTTATGATTTAGTTTTTCCAAAGAAAGAATTACATGCATAAAGATTATGTCAAAAAATATTTTTTTTTACCTACATCAACTTCCAAGCAACAAATCCTGTCAATGCCATACCACCAACAACAAATGCAATCTCTCTATTTTTCTGGTCTTCTGATGGAGTGTAAAAATCACTTATTGTAGGTTTTGGTGTGGATAAATTATCTGGTAATTGTTTTCCTGTAATATAGTAATACTGTTTCATAGCAGTATCAACATCACTGAACTCATTCAAAGCATGATGTTCCTTCTTCAGTTGTTCGTTAATAAAATCCAATCTTTCTGTTCTCTTCTCATTCCACGCAGTTGTTGCTGATTCTAATTGTTCCATCGCCTTATCATGCCTCTTTCTCTCTTCATCACTATTGCTACCTATGTGTGAAAATAAATAATTACTACCTGAAAAGGCTAAGGCGTTTGTAATTGCTCCTCCAACCATTAATGCTACTGCACTTGCCATTTTATATAATGGATAAAAAAAAAATATTAAAATTACTTCATAATATCTGCAGGAATAATACCTTGCTTAACAAGCATATCCTTTGTTGCCATTGCAAGTAATATATCAATGGACAACATACCAATATCTGTCATATTAAAATCTACTTTTGGTGCTGGTCTTTTCAATAGTTTTCTACCTAATTCTGAATATCCAACAGTTAATACAGTTTCCACTCCAGCATGATATAACATGTTTGCAATTTGTTTTCCGTCTATTGAGGTTGTCATTTTTTTTAATGAGAATATTATTTTTTTAAATTAATTAAATTCAAATGGGTCAATTTCTTTTTGTTGTATAATAGGTGCAGGTTGTTGCATCATAGGTTGTTGTGGTACAACTTGTTTAGACTTGTACATATACAATCCTATTCCAACAACTCCAACTGTTATGCATAATGGTATATAATTTTTGTATATATTTATATTCTGTGAATTTGGAGAGCCGACTTCATCATCTTTTGTTATAGATTTTAATTCCATGTTTTCTTTCTTTATAGTTTCAGTCTCCTTTCTTCTTAATTCTGCATTTCTTTTTCTTGCTTCTGCACCTTTCTTACCAGCAGATACTCGTCTTGGGTCTTTTGTTTTAACTTCAGTATCACTCATTTTTTTCTAAGGAGATATTTTCTTTTTTATTAAAATCAATATGTCTTGCTGTTGTTAAAATTGTAGTTAAAGGAGCAAGGTACATTCCATATCTATAGTACAATTCACAACATGAACTTGTCAAAGCGTGATTGATAAAAGGGTCTTCCTCTAAGTCTTGTATTAGTTTGGGTGGATTAACAACATTGAAATACTTTGACACACCCTTAACATATAAACTAATGAAAGAATTACCCAATGTCTTAGTCATACTTGCTCCCAATCTTGCTTCATATCTGCAGTAAAGTTTGTTTATTTGTTCTGCTGTCATTGTATCAATGTCTGATAGTTGTAAGTCTTTACCAAGATACTGCTTACTACCACCACCAGCAACAATGGCTGAGAGTCTTTCACGTTTTGTTTCTTGTTCATTATTTTCTGTGTTTTCACATTCAATGTCTTGTAATAGTTCTTCAGCGTCCATTTTTATTTTACGAAATATATTTTTTATTTTAAAAAAATAAAACATCACATATCCGATTATTGATAAGATTGCTGTGTTTGTTATGATTGTTAATATTTCTAACAGCATTGTTTTTTTTAGTGTTGATATTTTTGTTATATTACTTAATCATTGCATAAGCATTGTATAAGCATTACTTAATCATTGCATAAGCATTGTATAAACATTACTTAATCAATCAACCAACCAATAACCAGTAGGCTGGTCAGTCTTCAAAATTAACTTACGATGCTTCTTTTTTTTCAGTTCTTCTTTTATTCTCTGTCGTTCTTCCAAAGTAGGAATAACATCATTCTCTCTTAAACAATTTTCAAAACTATCTCTATCTTTTGTGTAGAACATGCATAACCATTTTGTTTGTTCTCTTAAATCTTTTAACACAGAATTATATCTCTGCGAAATAACCCACACTGATTGTTCTGCATGCCTACCAGAAAATGCTAATTCTGATAACATATCTTTTTTCTTTGTTAGTTCTTTCGTTGCACTGCAATCATCAATAATGTAGAGAGTAGAATGACCAGCATATTTATTAAAGAACATTCTTAGTAGTTCTTGTAATTTCTCTTCATCATTAATAATAGGATTAACAATTATAAGATTCTTTGTTTTAGGTTTCCTGACATCACCAATCCACTCACGATTTTTATAAGCCTTGTTCCATTGAATGGTTGGGCAAAGTATAACAATATGTTTAAATACTTGACGATATTCCTCTTCCAAAAGGTCAAGGACAAACTCTGTTTTCCCGCATCCAGTTTGACCGCATATAATAGCACAATGAGGATATTTTGGTAGTTCCATTTTTATTTGTAAAAAAAAAAAAATATTAATAACTGACTTCTTTAAATCTACCATCTTCAAAGTTGATTTGTGCATCTTGTATAACAAACAAATAAAGATTGATTGGTTCATCTGCTCCTGCTTCTTTCGTTATTTGTATTGTGATACCTTCTGATGCATTTTCAATTCTTCTTCCAGAACCATGAAGTGTATTATCATCAGTTGAACGTAAATCCAACCATAAAGCATACCTCTTCGTTAGATATTTTTCTATTGTTGTATCAGTAAAATATAAATCTTTAACGACCATACTTGTTTCTTTGTTTCTTTTTGAATTCAAAGCAAAGAATTTATTTATTTCGTCCCAGTGTTGGTGGGACTTCATTCCTTGACTATACAATTGATTCGGAATCCCTTCTATTGTCATTTCCACTTTTGTAATTTCTGGATTATAATATTCTTCTGTGCTGGCCCTTTCAGGTTCTTCGAATAGCATAAGAATTCCTTTCATACTTCTTGCAGGAACATTTAGATTGATATTCCATAGTGTATCAGATTTGTTTTTAGTTATTTTTCTGTGTCTTAGTATTCTGTCATACAAAATAACCATTTTACCATCAACTTGCTGTCTTATTTGTCTTGCTAATTCAGTATCAGAAACAATATCAAATTCCAAACAAATATTTTTGATTGTATAAGATGAAGTTGCATCGCCTGATTTAATTACTTTATTATAATCATTGAATGTAAGTTCATATTCAAGTCTATCTCCTAATCCAGCTTGATAAAATGGCATATGGGTTTCCAATAATTCAAAATCAAGTGGGATGCAAAACCTG
Organism: Lucinisca nassula; assembly: GCA_963580285.1. Lineage (NCBI taxonomy): Eukaryota > Metazoa > Mollusca > Bivalvia > Lucinida > Lucinidae > Lucinisca > Lucinisca nassula. Next base: position 64,281,491 of record OY757027.1, on the reverse strand, counting down.
TTTCCATATGCTTTTGCGATGGCTTTATCTTCTTTATCTTCTGCTGCGTTTTCTGCACCCACTCTATGTTTCAACATGTTCTCTTTGCCAATGCCTTGGTATGCCATATTTACGCGTTCTGTAATAGACTTCCATAAATCAATATAACAATGATAGATGTCACTATCGTCAATGGACATAACTTCATTTCCACTAATTCTAATTGTTGTTTTCTTAATTATTGCTCTTCCTATGTTTTGAAATATAGTTGCATTTACATCTCCAGAGGTTAGTTCAATTTCAAATGCTAATCTGACTGTTCCGGGAACAATAACATCATTACCACTTAGATTAGGAAATCTCACTAACAATTGTTGATTTTGGTCAATAGTTGATGGATTATTGGTTATCACTACACTTTGACGGATACCTCTCACACCTCGTGGTTCTCTTAATTTTCTGTAAGGGTTTAGTTTATCTTCGTAAGCTGACATGTTTTTATTAAAAGATAAAAAATATTTTTAAATAATAAATAAATAATGGCTGAATATGAAAATCCTGAGTATGACAGGGAGGATTATGATAAAGAAGCAGAAACATCTTTTACAGATGAAGAAGAGTTTCAGAGAACATTAAATAGTCAGTTTGCTGGTTTGAATGATTTAACCGGTGATGATAGGAAAACTCTGCTTAATAGCATAGGTCAAAAAATGATAGATAGATTTTACGAAAGGAATGAAGAACCTAAACGTAAAATCAAAGGTTTGTCTCTCAAGAAAGATGATATAGGGAGACCAATGTTATATGTTAAAGATGAAGGTGGAAAGGATATTGCATTAACATATTATCGTTCCAATGCACCAGATGAAATAGCAACATTTTTATCATTTAATACTTTGCAAAGGAAATATGGTGTTGATTTTGTTAGGAATGTATTAGGTGTAGATGATTTTAAACCATCTGCTACAAGACTTAAAGAAGGTAGAACAGCATTCGCACAATTACTTCAAACGAGAACTCAAATAACACAAACAGAAGAAGAAATACCTTTACAAGATATATCATCACAAGAACAAACTCAAGAACTATTAAATACAACAGTTGATGTAGAAACTGCTGTGAAAACATTGGAGACATCATTTACTAATGAACAAGAAACACAAACAGATTGGACAAAAAGAGAGATTGGTGGAATAGCAAATGCAATGACAACAGTCAAAGAAGAGATAACAAATGAATTGGCAAAACTGAGTGAAACAAATAAAGACTTAGCAAAAGAAAATACAAAATTAGAACAAGCCAAAGCAGACAATGATGAATTTCAAATAGAGAGGATAAGTAGTCGAATCAAAGAGTTAGAAAGTGAGAGAAGTGCAAGATTGGAAGTTATTAATGTTAATAAAGAAAAACTACGTAGTCAGGTAAATAGAATCAAAGAGACTATGAACAAAGTATTAAAAGAAGACACTACATTGGGTGAAAGAATTAGAACATTATTCAGAGAACAAGGCATTACAATTGTTAGTGTTTTAACTGCTTTTGGAATGATTATTGGTGTTATTGTTGAGGCTGTTATTCCTACTGCTGGTGGTGGACCTATAACCCCTAAACCACCGTCAAAAGATGGTATAGAAAATTGGATAAAAAAACAATTAAGTAATCTTGGTAAACTATTAGCCAATCTTGCAGGAAAAGCAGCAGCAGCGCTACCGGGTATTATTGGTGCCATTGCGTCTTGGTTGTTATCTACTACTGGAAAAGTTATTGGTTGGTTTGGCGAACATCTCTGGGCATTGGTTATCCTTGTTGTTGGGTTATTGTTTACTGCTGCAAGAGAGTATATTAGTAAATCTCATAAATAGTTAGTGCAACAATACCTATTACTATACTTCCTACTATTATTGCTGTTTTAGTTTCTTCGTGTTGTGTTGATTCTTTCGTGGGTTGAACAGTTTGATGTTTAACAGGTTCTGGTAGAGATTTCTTTGTTTTTGTTTCCTGATGTTTTGGTTCTGGTAGAGATTTCTTTGTTGGTGTACCTTGTATAGTTGCAGGTTGTGTAGTAGGTGCAACAGGTTTAACATTTACATCACTATTGAAACCAAGTGTTTGATTTTCTGTTGCAATTACAATTTTATTATTATATCCAGCGATAGTGCCAATTTGTAAAATCATATCACTGGGAGACATATAGAGACCAAGTCCATATGTGTAATCAACTTTACTTCTTGCGTATTTCAATACATTTTGATATTTTGATATTTGAGTAGGCAAATCGATTGGACTGTTAATTGCATCTTGAACATTTGTTAAGAATTGTTTTTGAGCATCAAATCCTGTGCCTATTTTTAGTATTTCTACACGTGTTTGAGATTGTGCTCCTAATAGTGCCCATACGAATATCCTAATACTTTCGTTAATTCGTTCAATACCTGTTTTTGTGAAGCCTTCTGATTTGTCTAATATAAACATTGTCCAGGCGTCACTTATATCTACTGTATGTTCTATTTTATCATTTGGATTAAAGAATGGACCTTCACTTCGATGTTCTTGTCTATATTTTCCACTTGGTTTAAAATATTGTGTGTAACTCCCTAGACCACTGCATTTAGAACTACTTTCTAATTTTTGACGCCAATCTGTATTAGATTCAACATTGAATTCATTGCATAACTTTTGATAGGCTGCTTTGTCGTATGGGTTTTTGTAATAACAAAATGATTCATCTGTTGGTAAAGGTGTTTTAAGTTCTTTCAAAATACGAGCAATACAATAATAAACATGAAATGTATATACTGTTTTAGTTAGTCCTGAAGTGTTTTGCAAATGGTCTTGATAACTTACACCACATCCTGCAGTGGCACACCAAACAGCAAAATTTAATTGACATTGCCACCAGTCAAATGATGAATGAAGCCATGTATTCCACGGTTCATTGGTGTGTAATGTTGGATTTTGATAGTTTTGAAATAAGTTTGGAAAAGATGTTTTGAAGTTCTTATTGTCAGATGTGATTGCTATGTTTTGATTTATGATATCTATTTGTTTTGATTTAAATGTGCTACTGTGAGGGTAATGAGCGTCATCATTGTATTTAAATTCTTTGGTTATCATTTTTATTATTGATTATATATAAAAAATAAAAATGTATCATACAATTTCGAATATTGACAAGACAATAAACTTGCAACAATACATTGATAACAGAGATGGGAATAAACGTATTGGTTTGAAATCTATAACATATGGTGTTGGATGGTATAATGTTGTTGATGAATATTTGCAGAAGACTGGAGAGAGACCTCATAAGATTATAGATGGTTATTATAGTTTCCAACAAATAGCAGATTTATTTCAAAGTAATAATATTACATTATCTGTAAATGAAACAAATGGAATTGCTTCTTTAATTACACCGGATGAATTGAAGATAAGCAAGGGCTTAAAACAAATGTTGGGGTTTGGAAATAAGCGAAAGTTTGCTGTTAATGAAACTCATTATGGTGAGACTGTAGATTTTGCTGTTTATAAATCATTGTATGTTCATTTGGAACAGATTAATACTTCAAATAATTATTTAGATGGTATGCCGAGTACTGTGTTGGCTGTTGTTCCAGTGGAAAATAAAGAGTTTGGAGAGATAACAACAGTGAGATTTGAGCATCCAGAATATAAGTGTTTGGTGAATGATGCTATAGCAGAATTGAAATTAGAAATCAGGGATGAAAATAACAACAAGGTAATTAATCATCTACCAATTAATTGCGTTTTGGAAATTATATAATTATAATAAAAAAATGAGTATATTTGGTGCTAAGAGAAAACACGTAGATGCATTGGGGCTGAAACAAGAAATATTTAATATGAGAAGTCAAGCATTTACACAAATAAATACATTGAATGATAGACATACAGGACTTCAAGATAGATTTCGGGATATGTATCTCAATCATCGATTATTATATAATAAGGTTGATAATATGTCAGACAGAAAATTGATAAGCATTTGTGCGGAGAGTAAAGGTTCCTTACAGAAGAATGAAGTGTTTGGCTTTGGAAATGGTGGTAGAGAAGTAGGTGTTGGATATGTGATGAACTTTCCTGGCCAGATAATAGGTGTTGGACTGTCGAGTAAAAGAACAAAAGGCGATGTGTCTGTGGCGATTGCAATTAATGGAAATCCACAAGCAGGATATGATATATCATTGAATAATATTTTAAGAAAACACGATAACTTTGCTACACCGTTAAAGGTTGAGGCTGGTGATGCAATTGATTTTGTTTGTCAGACTAATAATGCTACATGTGTTAATACTGTGGCTTCGATGATAATTGAATTATTTATTGAATAAAAAAAATATATGTTATCAAGAAAAAAATGAAACAACCTAATGCACCGCTATATCCAGAGTTGCCTATTGAAGATGGGCAAAATTATAGATTACAGAAGATATCTGAGATAGAGAAGACGTTAATTAATGAGAGAGATGTGAGAAAAGCATTATACAAAAAATACAAACGTGGAATAAATATTACTGATGGAGTTGATACTGGTTTGATATCAACAAGTGTTATTTTGGCAGGTGTTGGGATTAACTGTTCCAATTATGTTGCCTTTAGAGATTGGTGCTGTTGTGTGTGGGAGTTTGGGTGTGTGTGTTAAACTAATTAGGCGTAAAATGACTTCAAAAGCACAGAAACATTATGAGATTAAAACTATTGCTGATAGTAAGTTGAATAGTATAAAGGATTTGATTTCTAAGGCTTTGACAGACGGACAGATATCTGAGAATGAATTTAAACTTGTGTTGGATGAGTTGGACAAATATAATAAACTCAAAGACAATATACATTCAAAACAAACAGGATTGAGTGAAAGTGAGAGAAAGAAACTTATTGAGGAAGGCAAGGCTCAAGCAAAGAATGAAATGAAAAAAAAAAAGATAGAAAATGCTTGATTTTATTCAATAAAATTACAATAGTAAATGACCCACCACCAAAATATGAAAGTTAATATTTTTTTTTTGCTTCACTTCCGACCTACAATGTTGAAATTTTATAAGAATGTGCATTTTGTATGTTGAAACATATGTACAAAGTTTGGTGGTAATTAGTTGAACCAATGTTATATTCAAAGACTTGCAGGAAATTCCAAAATGATGCTAGAACTTTGAAATTTTGTGATAATATGTATATATGCAACCCAAATACATACGCAAAATCTGAGACTAATCGGTTGATGGGATTCCACTTTTAGGAAGACTCAAAGACTTTCAGAAATTCCAAAAGTTGTCATAGGAACTTGGAATTTTAATATGTTATACAGCCTTAAAGTCTTGTTATTTGTGCAAAATCTGGTGGTCATTGGATTATGTAAAGGCACTTTCAGGAGGGGTTAAAGTTTTTGCCCCAAAGTGGAATTTTCAAAATTCTTTTTAATATGTTTCTATATAGTGTCTATCCGCGACTTTTGTCGGAGCAGATTTTTAATATCACCTCTAATTATTGTTATCTGAACACTGACTGAGACGGTAATAGTATTACAATGTAATAGTATTACAGCGTAATAGTATTACGGCGTAATAGTATTACAGCGTAATAATATTACAGCGTAATAGTATTATGGCGTAATAGTATTATAAAGTAATAATATTTCAGGATGATAGTATTACACTGTAATTACACTGTAATACTATTACAGCGTAATAGTAGTACAACGTAATAGTACTACAGCGTAATCTTCAATCGATTGTTTCAACAAACAGAGTTAGTGATAATACTGCAGAATATATGTGTTATGACGTGTCTATATATAGATAGAGTGTTAGTTGTTGTTTTGTTCTGCGGTAAAATATATATGTGGTAAGATGTGTCTATATATAGATAGTGCCGGTTTTTGGGGTAATTTGTAAGCGTAGAGAACAAATTACCTCAAAACCGGCACTATCTATATATATATCCCCGACCCCCCCCCCCCCCCATCAGGGCTTGAAGAAATAGATGGGCTGCGTGATGCTTCCATGCAGATCTGAAACCGACCGCACACGAGTATTGGTAAACAGTTCAGAGAATCTAAGCCTGCCCAGGCAAAGCGGTGCAAGTCGGGCCGTTCATGCTTATAAACCCTATTGGTTTCATTGGGCGACTGGGCTTGAGAAGTCATTTCATCTCAATGTCGGGTAAAAGTACCACAAAGTTGGAAGCAATGTCTCCAAAATGACATATGCAGTGTTGACTGGGACGTTAAACTTCAAATCAAACAAAGTTTATTTTCCCAATACACTTTCAAAACATCGTTTTGTCTCGCCAGCACTTTATGCTAGCTATCCACGAATTTCGGAACACACATCTTGTTCCTCTGGGAAAATATCGCCACTTTTGTCACCATTTTTGGTCAGTATATATGACTAGTGTCCTGTGAAACCACGCTGTACATTTACAGCTTCGAGAGAACGGTTTGAGAAGGACATGGGTCGATATGCGTTAATAGTGTATGCATTCTTAGGCCATGCAGAAATAACCGTTGCAAGAACTTTGGAAATTACACGCTAATAACACAAAAGACCAAATATATGTTAAAAGAATAAATTCTTACACAGCGCGCTTATATAGGCAATGGAAAATAACTGTGTTTTATTCTTCAACAAATCACGGCAAGGAAGAGCGTGACGAGTGACGTCATTAAAACTGCAAATTTATGACGTCACTAGTCGATTTCCTTGACTTTGGACGGTGTAACGTCATATTCTCGCATCAAACACGATAGAAAAGGATATAAATGCATGCGTTTCAGTCGATAGATTTAGCGGGATTTCAGCTAGCAATGGCGAAAAGTTGTGAGATTTTGAAGGAAAAAAACAGCATTATTGCCGATTTTCAGCCTCTGAGAATCGAAATAGGTCAGCTCTAGTTTGTGATTTGTTGAGTAATAAATCTCAGTTTGTCGGTCAGTTGTAAGTAGACAAATCACGCATGCTACGCGCTCGTAATTTGATCTACTTTACAACTGACCTCCAAACTGTGATTTATTATTCAACAAATCACAGTTAGAGCTGATCTATTTCTTAAATAAATAAAAAAAATAGAAAAAATAAAGTGAGCAAAAGAATTTGGCATTTGAATAGTCCATTTGTTGTGTCTTGTCAATATAATTTATATCAGAACAAAAATATCAAACTATTCCAAGTGGTTTAGAAGTTGTATCCATTTGGTTTAAACTTTATTTCATTTGCATAATACATAGTAAATATACAAAACAGTATAGAATACGATCACAATACAACCACTATACAAATGGGATTCAGAAAAAAGTCCAGTGACTTATTCGAATCTGTATCCCAAGTGTTTGCAATACTATTGTGTGTACAATCATATTGTAATTGTCATTCAATAATTGTAAAATTAATCACACTTTTATAACTGAGTAAACATAAATATAGTAGATAGTTGGTTGGGGCTCCACGGGGAGTGGAACATATAGCCAGTTTTGTAATAGTTAAAGGTCATTATATTATGGACAACATTCAGCAATAAACCTGTAAAAAGCTGGATTTAATGTTTTCAATATATGTCCGACGTGTGTGTGTGTGTGTGTGTGTGTGTGTGTGTGTGTGTGTGTGTGCATTTAAAAGTAGCGCATCTAAATTTTCCTTAACGTAGTTTATGCCATATAAACGCTTGTGGTCAAAACTAATTAATTTTAAAGACAGTTCGAACGTTTAAACAGTCGAACGAACTAACAAAAGCGTTTAGTTTTTAGTATGTAATCTTGTACAGCTAAAAAGATGTCTTCGTTTTGATCCCCTGGCAGGTCAGTACTACCATATAAGAGAATAGTTAGTGTTGGTTGGCAATATATCGATACTCTATTTAGCAGCTCTTGCCTGATCTGTCCGAAACGGTTGCATATTACGAAAAAATGTGAAGTGTTTTCAACTATGCCACATTCACATAAAGGATTGTCAATAATATTTTTCTGAAAAAGATGTTGGCGTAAAGAGCTACAGTTCAGTCGTAATCGAGCATGATATATTTGTCCTAGTCGTGAACCAGTTTGGTAGTATCGTGGGGGTTTGCTAATATTATTATTAAGTTTGTTTTTAAAAGTTGCTACAGATGGTGAGTTCTTAGTATCTTCCGGAAGATTATTCCAAATTCGCGTAGTTGAAGGAAGAAATGAGTTATAGTATTGTTGAGATCTTGCAGGAATTGTCTGAAGGTTCGTCTCATTACGCAAATTATATCTCGATATACTGCCAACAGTTGGAGGTACAAGTGAAGAGAGGTATTCGGGGGTCATATTGTTAACCATCTTATAGTAGAGGATGAGTTTATGTTTTTCTCTTCTAGATGCAAGACTTTCCCACCCTGTGTCAGATAGAAGTGATGGGATTGATGCAAGTTTAGTTGCTCCTGTGACAATACGAGCAGCTTCATTTTGGATTTTTTCCAAATCGTTTGACTCTTGCTGAGTGCAATTATCCCAAACAACATTTGCATATTCTAGAAGTGGTCTTACAAAAGATATAAATATAGTTTGAAGAGACTTTCTATCAAGCTGGAATTTCAGTCTCCGCATAATATTTATGCGAAGCCATGCTTTTGCTTTTACGAGTTCTATATGGTCGTGCCAGGTACAGTCCTTTGAGAATGTAAGACCTAAGTGTTTGTGGAAGTTCACATCATCAATCAATTCCTGGTTCATGTTAAGCGGTGGATGAAGGGGTTTATTATGTTTCCGTGATAATACCATGGAGTCAGATTTCGCCGGGTTGAAAGATACAAGCCATTTAGTCGCCCACGAATGTATTTTTGCGAGATCTGCATTCAGTTCATCAGCCGCATGTATAGGGTTATCTACAATAATATAAAGGCTGGTATCGTCGGCTGGTATCGTTGTATCCATTTGCGCTTGCTGATTTCGGATTTTGAGTTTTGTCTCGGCGTCTGATCAGGGCCGCCACTGTTTGCTAAAAGTTCAGTCAATTTCCAAATAAATTTTGAAGAAAACACAACCTGACACCCCTTAATTTTGAAATGGACTCCTGCTTTACATGAGGAGGACGATTCATACATTTTGGTACAAAAAGAGTTAAGTATTTCATTTTCAGGGGCATAATAACAATCCATTGAGGATATTTCAAATACCAGCTTTCTTCGACATTAGTCGTACCATGGACCTGACAAATTGTGAAAATGGCAATATCACTTAAATCACTGGGATTTTAAGAGAATAAAGAGATACCTACGAGAGATAAACAAAGGTCACAGTTGGAAATGATAAATGGGTAAACATCACGAAAACACGCCTATATAAGTTTGACCCCCCTTGAACCCCACTTTTATATGGTAATTATATGATTGACACCGCCATTCTCACATACTTACTTTGTATTTTCCACAATGACGCAGGAGATGATTTATTTAAGCCTTGGCTTACCTTCAGATCCCACACCATAAGTATGTATTCTATTTTACTGTTGTAAATAATTCGCTAATAAAATACTGTTTAAACCAAAACTGGGGTTTACAGGGGTAAACCTATTTTTTCTTATTTCTGCTCTAAAATATGGATTGGTGGTACTCGTTAGAACCGCGGTTCAAACGAGTACTCACAATCTATATTTTGAGCAGAAATAAGACAAAAATCACAATTTTTCGTCTTAAAAATTTCATTTTTTTCGGCGGTGAAGTTTACCATGTACTTGTATAGGCGTGTTTCCGTAATGTCAATACGTTGTTCGGGTCATACTAATTAGCTTAAAGTTATTCATTAACTGATTTGAACACGACGACTTGCCTTGTGGATGAGTTGGCGATTCTTGCCTGGATGCATCTCGTCGCCTGAAATAGAGATTCAAAATTGATAAAGACAAAATAAATTACAGCGAGGAATATTACTTCAGAGATTGTAACTTGTTCAACTGTCAAGGTGTAAATTCTTTTCGTAAATAGTTGGATACCTACTCTACTTGAGAGGGAACCTTGCCCATAAGAGTTTGGCATTTCTATCATTCTTCTTTCTCTCCATATAGGCCAATATTTATTTTTTTCAAACGTTTCTCAAGAACCACAAAAGCTAGAGGTCTCAAACTTGGCATACTATTCAATGTCTTGTGTTGTATAAGTTCTCGGCTTATTTGTTCATTCGTCTTTCTCTCCATATAAGCCAATGCTAAATGTTTCGTCAAAGATTTTTCAAGAACCGTAGAATATGAAACCTGAAACTTGGCATCCTAAGCATTGTGATGACTTGTATTGTGTAAAAGACAACGGGCATTATCAGCTTATTTGTTCATCTGTTCTTTCATTGAATTTCTTCTTTATCTCCATATAAGCCAATGTTAATGTTTTTTCAAAGATTTCTCAGGAACAACAAAACCTAGAGTCTCAAACTTGGTATACTTTGCAATGATGATGACTTGTATTTTATAAGAGAAGTAGTATAGAGTACTTTTTTCAGACCTTACTTCCTGTTCCCTGTTCCATTGCACTCGGTGACCCCTTCTCCTTATACATAGACCACGTGACCGGAAATGACATCATTACCGGAAAATGTTCCACCCCTACACTCTTTTTTTTTTTTGGATCAGGGGAGATCACTCTCTGCGCCCTTGACTGGTACAGAGTGATCTCGCCGCAATGTAGCGCGTTTCGTTACGGAGCAGTTGGGGAGAGTAACGTGACCTACGTTCGTTCTAATGTCTGAGACCTTCTCGTATCTAACCTCGGCCCAGACTACGCGTCCCTATACCCCCTCGTTTGGATTGGTTACTTTATACTCGCAACAGTGACGCATGCTCAACATTTAACCGCATAAATTCTTGACACGACACTCGAGGATCAGACCTCAGTTCTATATTAACCATGTCGACGCCGTCACTATTGGACTCGTACTTGGATTATTTCTACGCTAAAGAAATCTTATACCGACTGCCAATTGTGATGAAACAAACGTGCGAAGGTTGCTTGTGGGAGTCGTTATCGCAGACGGACCATGTTTGTGTAAGCCTATCGAAACGACAACAGTTATCCCTCTTTTTTTAGGATATTCTTCGTGTCATTGACGAACAGGATATTCTGTTGAAGTGGAGAGAAGCTGTGACAACCCTCGAGTCACCAGAATATATCGCCCTCTATGAATTGAAATTCAATTGCAAGGACTGGCGAGACATCATGAAAACCTCGGAGTGGAAGTATCGCTTAATTAAACTGTCATCGCAACTGTTGTGTTTGGACAAGTATTTCTAAAGTTTAAACTCGATCAACATCTCCGCGTTGTACGCGCTTGGTGTATTCGTATGAATCGGATACCTGGCGTGTGCAAACAGTGTAAAGCAGTCAAAAAAAAAAAAGAACGAATGTGATCACGTGACCCAAACCATCAGACTTTTATAGCCATGGCATTCATTGCAAACATAGAGCCCCAATTTTCACAAAAGTTTTCTACCCAATAGGGTGGGTTAAATTAAGGGAGGGCATGTGATTCTTGGTGGATAACGGCTAACAAAATTATCATCAAATAATTTTGTTAGCCTTATCCTTACATACGTTCCCATCACACGTACTGACTGCTTTACACTGTTTGCACACGCCAGGTATCCGATTCATACGAATACACCAAGCGCGTATAACGCGGAGATGTTGATCGAGTTTAAACTTTAGAAATACTTGTCCAAACACCACAGTTGCGCTGACGAGGTATACGCGGTTTGGCTCTAGTATCTCTCTACACTGATCAAACAGCGCGGATTCAAGACAAGACAGAATATTCCTGCTCTATATTGTTCATGTCTGCGACGTTTTGTCATATAGAGACGGGATCTAGTATAGGCTACTTGTAAGGGATTAGGGTGAAATACAAGAAACTTTTTTTTGTTTAAGAATATCTATAAATCATAACAAAATCACTTCTGGTTACACACTTGCTTTAATGAAATACGAGATAAAGGTGAAAAATAAACATCAAAATGATAATGTTGTCGTCATTTTTTCAACTGCCAACGTTTTCAAAATGAGAGCAAATTAAGGTGTACGCTTAGCGGGGCGGTATCTATACCATAACTGGGCTGTCTAAAGGCTGTGTATCTTCGTCGTCGTTATTGAATAAGTCGGTGTATTTAGACGTAGATGGTTCATCGACGTCAGCATCTAGAAGATCAGAATAGTTGATGACCATCTGAATGTCATCCACCGACGTGTTTTCTGGAACACGATCTAACGACCAGATTGATGTAAATCGACCCAGCTTTTGTATAATGGTATCCGTTTTAAACCTTCTGTCCAGTGTGAATAAATGTTTTGTGGCTGACATCTTGTTGACCGTAAGTTTTGCATGGGTTTTTACTTTTAAAAATTACTTTGTTCCCTATAACTTTTTCTGGACACTTCACGAAGTTTAGGCGGTAAGAAAGCTGCTAATGAGGTATGTTTTGTACCAAAAATAAACTGAGTTTTTTCATCTGTAGCCATTATACGTTTTTCTGAAACAGAAAACAGATAAATAATGGTTAGAGATATGTAAATAATCTTATTTATAGAGTCTATCAAAAATATGGAACACTTCATACAATGATTCATATCGCAAAGATAGAAGGTTGTTTCAAAAAAGTTTAATTTAGAAAACTGTAGGCTAGACAGTGATACACATTTGTGTAAAATTGTAAGTAAATATTCCGACTGATTATTAAATTTTACAAACACTCCCCCAAAAAAAAATACTTTTGATACACCCTGTATAATTCATTATCGTATAGTACAGCTCAGTAGATAATACTGATAGTCTAAAAGAATACGTACTTTAAAAACCTACTGACATAGTTCCATTATTAATATTTATAACCATGTTAGTGTATGTACAGCATATGAGGTTAAAGTAACAACAGATAATTAAATTGACCGATAAGGCAATGGTCATCTTTCGTTAGAAAAATGAGAATTTAGGGCAGTCACTGATAAAACTATTGTACTGACACAATTTCTTCTTATCATTGTATGCATTGGACGTCTTTCCACATTAGTAGAAGTAAGTGGATTCAGATATTTATATACGGAGTATAATAATAACGGAAATTGGAGCTAATAAAAGGTGAATTTCATATATTAGATACTGTATAGCGGGTAATTTTGGCGGTGCTTACATTTACTCTTTCAACACTACAGACCGGTTTAGAGGGTTGTTGATGACCTATGCAAACAGTTTGGATCCAGACCAGGCCCCACGCGGCGTCTCATCTGTATTCAGCCTGTTTGACATTATGACACTAACATACAAAATAATTAAAGTGGTTCACATCTCTTATCAGAGAAGCATTCAGACCTAGGTTTAAGTAATGGCTCTAAATTTTAGGCAAAACAAGTAAGCCCTAATCAGACAACTCTTATAGATGCCGCATGATCTGGGTATGTGCTGTTTGCAAATGCGTAAAATAGGATACATCGCTTTCTACGCTATTTATCACATGACGCTGCTATATCTGTTTAATCCCTTAAAACAGTCATGTAGACTGCCAAAATGCGTCGATTAGTCACGTAAAAATATGATGCTCGTAGTCATTTAGTATAAACCTGGTACATTAAACTCGTCTAGAAAATGGTTACTCAGTGCTGAAAGAGTTAAGCGTAAGGTAGGGAGTTTTAAATAGCGGTGTCATAAATTAGCGCACCTCTATACAGTATTAGATGTTTATCAAATAATAAAAAAATTGTTTATCCCCGTTATATTACTTATTAATCCATGAAATATGAAATATATACATCTGAACTGACAATTTTACCTTATAATCGCACCAAATTGTCCTTGTGATTCTAAGTTCGTAGTAGCGGAGGAGTAGCGGAGAAGTGGAATAAATCAACTATTGATTTGTGACCAAGTGTCTTGGCCTTTTATACGTTTCAACCCAAGACCAGACGTGAATTTCTCAATTATAAGACACATACAATTTCTAATTTTAACATAGGCTAGATAATGATTATACACGATCCTATGTAAGAATAACAGATGGTTAGTACTATTTCCAAATACCATCATCAATGTAGTACAGTAATTCCTCTCTTAAGCGGTCCTCACTTGAGCAACTCCCTCTCTACAACACCACATGTGGTGACATCCCAAAGTAACAATTTATTCTATAAATTTACCTCTCTTGAGCAACTCCCTCTCTACAACAAACCCTTTCCTTGTGTCCCAGTGGGTGTTGCTGTAGAGAGGGAGCACTGTATTTCATAATTTTGTATGATTTAAAAGGTATGTTACTATGTATTTCTATGTCTGTATGAAATACTACATTATTTGTAAATTATACATATTTCAGAGCCATCATTAGTATGATATAAAATCCTCAGAACCCGACCCTGACTTAATTATTTACATCAATCCCAGGGGTTACTATATATATATCTTATTGCAGATGGGTAGACCTTGCAAATGGTGCGGTGTATTCTATACAGACAATCAGGCATTGCGTCGTCACGAGGAAAATCACAGAGTGTCTGATCGAAGGGCAGTAAATGTACGTTTTCTTATACACTTTGACATGATTTCGGTTGTTTGTTATTAAATATATAGCCTAGTAATATGGAATAATATAACTGTACAAGCTATCTACAAGTCTCGTGGTCAGCATGAGAGTACGATGTATGTTAACTTGTACGAAAACCATCTTTCGTACATTCGGAAATTTAGTCAGTTTGCTCAGAAGTTTCAGTGCAAGATGTGTGAGCGCCATTTTAAACAAGCTGGGGACTTCCATCGCCACCAGAAAAGCTGCTCTAATAAAACTAAATTCGTGTACCCGGGTAGGTTTCATCAAACCAGAGATAGTATTTTTGAAAAACTTGACCAGTACGAGATCCACGTCCCGGAAGATGAACGTGTCTTTCCGTGGTACGCGTGTTATGACTTCGAGGCGATTCTGCAGAAAATCCAGGAGCAGCCCACAGAGGCTCTATAATGGACCGCAAAGCATATTCCTATCAGTGTATCCATTTGCAGCAATGTAGAAGAATTTACCGACCCCGTCTGCTTCGTGGACGCCAATCAGAACCAGTTGGTCGGGGCTATGGTCACCCATTTAGAAAACCTTTCGGAGCGAGTCTACAAATTAGCGAAAGAGAAGTGGGGCTGGGTGTTGGAGGTCATTAACAAGAAAATGGACGAGGATGACATTATCGAAGAGGAGGTGAATGATAGTGATAGTGATGACGACCTGGAGGATGACGAAGCTCGAGAGGGAAAGGCACCATCTCATCCGTTACAGAAAGTGTACGGACAATTGGAGGCCTACATGGCCCAGTTGCCTGTACTCGGTTTCAACTCGGCCAAGTACGACTTGAACCTCATTAAACGTGTCTTGGCCAAACACCTGAATCTGGAGGCGTCGGGGACGTTTGTGGTCAAGAAGAACAACGCCTGTACGTGCATCACCACAGACTCCCTTAAGTTCTTGGATATGTCTCAGTTTCTAGTCGCTGGATCCAGCTACGCAGGTTTTCTCAAGGCCTATCATGTTGCCGAACAAAAGGGTTTCTTTCCGTATGAGTGGTTCGAAGACGTCACCAAACTCGAATCCACGGTCCTTCCACCCCGTGAGTCATTCTACAGTCAGTTGAAAGGGACTAACATTTCGCAAGAAGACTATAAGTTTTGTCAGGAAGTATGGACGAACCACGGGATGTCCACTTTTCTAGACTTCCTGACGTGGTATAATAATTTGGATGTTCGCCCTTTCATCGATGCGGTCGAGAGGTTTCACCAATTCTATTTCGAAAAAGGCGTGGATGTGTTCAAAACCGCTATCTCGGTGCCTGGCATCGCTCGACAGCTCCTCTTCAAAACGGCGAAAGAAGCTAAGGTCAATTTTGCCTTGTTTGACGAGTACAACAAAGACCTATACCAGATGGTCAAACGTAACATTGTCGGGGGACCCAGCATCATTTTCACTCGCCATCATTGCGCCGGGCAAACACGAATCCGAGGCCAGAAACCCTGCCGAGCCATTCTGGGGTTCGACGCTAATGCGCTCTACCTACAAGCGATTGGACAACCCATGCCAGTGGGTCCTTTCGTACGTCGACTCGCCAACAACGACTTCAGTCCGGAGCTGCGCGACAAATACATGTCCGCCTACTACTGGATGGACTGGCTGGCGCACACTCACAACATATCCATCCAGCACCGTCTGAACACGGGACAGGAGGTGAAAGTTGGCAAGTATCCCGTGGATGGATATGTCATGCCCATCCAGCCTGGAGACCAAGCCACCGTCTTCCAATTCCACGGATGTTATTGGCACGGGCATGTCTGCGATGTCACCAGAGGGATCCACGACGAAAAGTGGCATGCCACCCGAGGCCAAAAATTTCGGAAAACCCAACATATTACGACCTATCTGAAGAAGGAGCATCGGGTCATCGTGATGTGGGAGTGTCAATTTCGTCAATACTGCCGCAAGCACCCCCAAATTTATGACTTCATTGACAACCTACGCCCGGGTTTCTTTCAAAGTCACAGAGACAAAATTACTGAAAAGTACATCTTGGAAGGGGTAGTCCACGGGGCCTTGTTCGGCATGGTGGAGGTGGACATCGAGGTGCCGCAACAATGGCCGCCTTATTTCCAACACCCCACTCTCAGTCCCTATCAATACTTTCAGGAGATGTCGCCCCTGTTTTGTACTACAGACATCCCTTTCGATGTCATCGGAGAGCATATGCAAGCTCACATCTGGGAACATCAGCTCTCAGATAAGCCCAGGCGACTACTGGTGGGCGGCATGAAAGCTCGACAAATCTTGTTAGCCACGCCACTCCTCCGATGGTACCTTAATCATGGGATGATCGTCACCAAGATCTACCAAGTGGTGGAGTTTCAAGAACAGCGGTGCTTCCGGAAGTTTGTGCAGGAAGTCAGTGATGCTCGACGACAAGGGGACATAGACCCCGACACTGCTATCATTGCCGATACGATGAAGGTGATTGGGAACTCTGGATATGGGTCTCTCATCATGGATAAGACGAAGCATCGAGAAGTCAAATATGTGCAAGGAGAAAACGAGACCTGCCTTAAAGTCAACGATCCCTTGTTTCAAAAACTCGAATGTCTCGACCCTGAGGAGCAGTATTATGAGGTGGAGATGGCTAAACGTAAAATCAAGCTGGATTTGCCCATTCAGTTGGGTTATTTTATCTTACAGTATGCCAAACTCCGCATGCTCGAATTTTATCTCGACTTTATGGATAAGTATGTGGATCGCGCAAATTTCGAACTGTGCGAGATGGATACAGATTCGTCTTATATGGGCATTTCCGGTTCCTGTCTAGAGGACGTCATCAAGCCGGAAATGAGAGACCAATACCATCAGGGATTGAATGGTTTTTGCACAGGCTTGGTTATAGAGGCGGATGCTGGATTCCATTGGTTCCCCCGCACGTGTTGCGTCAAACACGCCAAGTATGATAAACGGACTCCAGGTCTATTCAACCTGGAGTACCAGGGGGACGAGATGATCGGTCTCTGTAGTAAGACGTACATTGTTAGGAAAACCAAAACGCTCCGCCCGTCCAGCACGCAAATGGTCGCCTTGCGAGTCCTGAATAAAGCCAAAGGACGGAAAACCGTGCTGAAACAACTGCAGCCCCGTCGTACCCACGAGTACAAGTTTAGTTCGAAGGGCGTGAGCAAACGTCACCTCCAAGCTCCTATGACTAAATTTCGACGGGTATTGAAAACCCACACTACACAGAGTGGACTGAATCGAGGGTTTCGCGTGAGGAACAATGCTGTGTTTACGTACACCCAGGAGCGTAGAGGCTTCTCTTACCTGTATTGTAAGAGAAAGGTGTTGGATGACGGGATCCACACCGTACCTCTGGATCTCACGCTATGCCCATTATCATCTCAGGAACAAGACGTTGATGAGCAAGAACCGATCAATATACTGACCAGCAATTTCGAAGACTAGGCAGAGTATAAATAGACAGTTTGTAGTCTAACCACCATCATTGTCGAGATGTATCCCTTTCTTGAATGCACATCTATCGCCGTGTCGGGCGCCACCATGTCGGGTAAATCGCAGTGGACGTTCCAGCTGCTATCTCATAAAGATGTCATGTTTATGTCACCACCAGAAAGAGTGCTTTATTGCTACGGAATCTACCAACCCCTGTTTGATACTATAGAAAAGGAATTACCTTTTGTGACCTTCCATCAAGGTTTGCCTAGTGAGGAGAGGTTGAGAGAACTGTCGAGTGCCAGCCGCTGCAACCTAGTAATTCTGGACGATTTGATGGCCGATGTGACGTCTTCCTCGGAGATGGAAAGCTTATTTGTAAAGGGTGTGCATCATCTACACCTCAGTGTGCTCTACATTAATCAAAACATGTACTGTAAGGGTAAACACAGTCGGACAATTAACCTCAATACTCATATCTACGTGCTGATGAAAAACCCGAGAGACGTATCCCAGTTGCAGTGCCTCGCCAGACAAGCCTTTTTGGGGAAAAACGCCTTTCTCATTGAAGCTTATAAAGACGCAACATCCTCGGCATACGGTTATTTAGTCTTGGATTTCTCTCCTTCTGGAGAAGAGACGTACCGAGTGCGAACCAAAGTGTTTCCCGGTGAAGACACCATCATCTATCAACCCCAATAAAAAGGAGTAACGAAGACATAAGCAGCTACACAAATTATCTGACATTGGTTGCATCAAGATGCAGAAAATGGTATTGTTGCCTTATGAAAGATATCAGCGACTTTTATCGGCTAAACAAGACCTCGCATCTAAAGGAGACGTCACAGAGGAAAAGCAAGAGACATTGACAAACCATCCGGAAGATTGGACAGAGTCACAGAGTTATCAAAACAAGGATATTGGACAAATAATTGCGTTGTTTCCAAAGACATTACAAGGACGTGCACGTGCCTTACTGACTTACATATTACCTCACATTTCTTGGAACGAGAAAGGAGAAGTGACCCTATCTGGGAAGGAAATACCGAATTCCAACATCGTTGACCTACTTAAAGTACAGTTGAAAAACTACAAAGATTTTCGTCCAACGGGGCTTCTGGAATTTGAATCTTTGTTAACAAACATCGACGTGCCACAAAGCTTGTTATCGGCTTCACGTCGCAATCAAATTGGGGGATCAGATCTTCCTCCACCCCCGGGCATTCCAGTAGAGAAGAAACGGAGCAACAGTAGTTCTTTGCCAAAATCAAAGAAAATCAAATGGCTTCGACTTTGAAATACGAGGATTACCTAAAAAGCATTTACTATGACCCGAAACACGCCGGTGCTTATGGTGGCGTTGAAAAGTTATACAGAGCCGTGAGAAAGGAAGGTAAATTCGTGATTAGCAGAAACAAAATTCGCGAATGGCTTCTGAAACAGGAAGATTATGCTGTACACAGAGAAGAACGCGGGAAATTTAAACGTAGACGTGTGATTGCCCCTTACGTAGATTATCAGTGGGACGTGGATACTGCCAACATGGAATATTATAAAAAAGATAATGAGGGATACGCCTACTTCTTACTCGTGGTGGACATTCTATCCAAATTTGTATGGACAGTGGCGTTGCACTCGAGAAAGGGCAAAGAAATGGTAGAGGCCTTGAAACAGGTATTTGCGCATGGTAGGAAACCAACAAATATAAGAAGCGATAAAGGGACAGAATTCTCCAACAAAGATGTTAAACTGTTCCTGAAGAGACAAAACGTGAATTATTTCGTCACTCAAAATGTGGTGAAAGCTTCATACGCTGAGCGTGCCATTAAAACGATTATAGGTCGTCTGGTGCGATATATGACACGCCACCAAGTACACCGATGGATAGACGTTCTTCCGAGCATCAGAGAAAGCTACAACAAGACCTATCATCGTTCCATAAAAAGATCTCCGCAAAGTGTAAAGTCAAGCGACTCTGCAGCATTGTTGCAACTTCAATAAGGCGAATTGCCTGACCCCAAGCCGAGAAAGGGAAACGGACTTTAACACGATTCACTGATTTTAAATACAAAGTGGGCGATCTGGTACGAGTGTCTTACATGAGAAGATCATTCCAGCGAGAATACGATGAACGGTGGTCGAGGGAATTGTTTGTCATCAACAAGCGTTTTATGAGAGAATACATTCCGCAATATCAACTGAAAGATTACGCGGGAGAGATCATCACTGGAACTTTTTATCAGAACCAACTGAAAAAGGCGTACGAACAAGACACGTATCTAGTGGAAAGAGTACTTCAAACAAGAACACGCAGAGGACAAAAGCAGTTTTTGGTGAGGTGGAAAGGTGGCCTCCGAAGTACGACTCCTGGCTAGGTGAAGAAGACTTTAATGGTTTAAATAACGCAAGCACAGAACATTCCACGTCATAAGCCGTAAACATGAACATTCGAAAGCATCTACCGTTACTCGAATTTCTCGTACATTGTACCGACGAGCAACGCAAAGTTCTGATCAGAAAGCTCTCGAGAGAACAATTAAAAGTCGTCCTAGAAGCCATCTACAACGTTTTGTTTGGCACGTGTCCCATTGCAGAGAAAGTTAAAAAGAAGCTTTCTGCTCACAAAGCAGTCATTCGACGGATGGTTTCCAAAGATCTCACGGAGAAACAACAACAGCGCCTGCTTACCAAACACCAAGATTTGCTGCCTTTATTGATTCGTCCCGTGCTGGAGATGATGAAATGATGAGTGAGAGATATATCTACGTGCAAAGTGACGAAAGCAACCAGTACTTTTTAGAGAACGAGACTAGTCATTTCAAAGTGCATTTAAAGTCTCCAATATATCTAGAGGGAACTTGGAAAGTGGCCTTAGTCGAGTTTCACGCCACCGAGAAGACAAGATCGAAATCGAGCGACGGACTTTACATATATTCGGATATTTGCGGAGAAAGCGTCGTGAAAGGAGAAACACGATCCTTGCTGAGACGTTTAGAGAAAAACAAGAAAAGTCAGTGGGACTACACACTTGACACTCCTTTCTACCTGCCGGTGAGAAGGAGAGAAATTCGTGAATTTGAAATACATATAAAGCAGGAAAACGACACGGACGCTTCAGATTTAGTGAAACCAGTGCGTTTGACGCTTCATTTGAAACGATATCCGTTCTTTTAGAACATGAAGCTATACGTTCCAGATTCGCAAAAGTGGTTGGATTTTTTTGAAAGACTGAGTAATGGAAAGGCATCGCTCAATCAAACAGGCACGGGAAGGCGACACAGCGTCATACCTATCGAAGAATCAAAAGCGTCGCGAGAAAGGAAACAAGTGACTATTCGTGCCGTTTTGCCGTCAGAACAGACGGCAGCCAGAGCCGAATCGGAACTTAAAAGAGAGGGCATAAAACCAGACGACGTAGCCGATGCTCTTCAGTCGAAGAGAGGCAAGCGCAAGAGAAAGGTCTCCAAGACTAAAAAAGTGAGCAAGAATCGTCCCGTGAAAAAAGCTAGAAATTCGAAGAAGGATATTTTCGAAATCAAGTGAAAAAAAACAATGGCTACCTTCAACGAAGACGAGTTTAAGGAAGGCATCGTATCGGAACTTAATTTATTCGAACTTCCGCCGACGCAAACCAGTGTTGGCGATGTCTACTATGACGAAATTCGACCTTTGTCGCAATCCTCCTCGGAGGGTCCATTCGAATTCAGAATCAGTGGGCAAAATTCCATGGATTACTTGGATTTAAAGAACTCGCAATTGTACGTCAGACTGAAAGTACAAAAACCGGATGGCAGTTCCCTAGCGAAAGGGGAGAAGGTTGGACCGGCGAATCTGTTACTACAGGCGCTGTTTTCCTCGTCAGAAGTCTCTCTACAGAACAAAGCCAGCATTACCTGCAACTATAATCCATACAGGGCGTACATACAGACGTTGCTGAATAACAGTCAAGATGCGTTGAAGAGCCAAACCACCTGTCAAGGCTGGTATATGGACGACTATGACAGTCCAGGTGTGACAGATCCGAGCGACACAAACAATGGTCTCTTTGAACGCTCTCTTTGGATTGCAGAATCTAAGACGATCGACTTACATGGGCCCATATTTCACGATTTGTTCGCGCTGGAGCGTTACCTTTTAAACCAGGTGGACGTTAAAGTGAAACTCTACAGAAGTCCAGACAGCTTCGCTCTGCTGGCCGCTGACGCAAGCATCGAATTCAAGATCGAGATTGAAGACATCTATATCTTGGCCAGAAAAATCAGAGTGACACCGGGTGTCCTGCTCGGACATTCCAAGATGCTGGAAAAACACAATGCTTTGTATCCCTACGTCAAGACGGAGTGCCGTTCCCAAAGTATCGCTACGGGCAGCACCTCTTTCAACTGGGAAAACATGTTTCAAGGCAAGAGGGCGGATAAGGTGGTGATCGGTTTCGTGAAGAGCAAGGCCTTGAACGGAGACTACACGACCAATCCGTTCAACTTTGAGAATTGCGGCATTCAGCACATTGCGTTGTACTCGGACGGGTTGCCCGTGGGCGGACAACCTCTCAAGTTGGATTTTACTGACGGAGCCAAATTCGTACGGGCCTACACCAACTTGCTACTATCTGCTGGAAAGTGGCGAAATGACGAAGGCAATGCGTTGGACAGACATCACTTCATAAACGGCTCCACCCTCTTCGTCTTCCAGTTAGAGCCAGAGTTCGAGCACCACGGGGAGTACCTGTCTTTGCTGAAACATGCCAACGTGAGACTGGAAGTGCAGTTCAAATCGAGTCTGACAGGTAAGCTGATTTCATTTGTTAACAAATAGTTATTTTTGCCGTCATAATTTTCTGTAAAGCGCCATTGTGTTCAGGAGATGTACTGCTATCAAACGTGACAGCATAAGCACAACATGGAAACCCATCACCGTGACTGGATGGTTGGGTAGTGTTTTACGTCGCCATTCAAGACTCTTTCAGTCATAGATCAGTTCGGGTCATATTCTTAGGACAATTTTATGCCCGTCTCCACAGTGGTAAGCATGTGATGCATCCTTTATATCTATTCATGGTACAGTAAAGCTTTGAGCCAGAACAGTGAGAAACAAGCAAAATATACTCGGTTTGATGGAGGATGTCAGTGAAAATGCATACCTTCATAGAGAAGAACTTTGAGCCAGAACAATGAGAATCAAGTAAATGAACTCGGTTTGATGGAGAATGTCCGTAAACAAGCATGACATTACCTTTCTCTCTGACCTTATGTTTTTGTGTCTTTTTCAGAACCCATGAGTTGTACGGTGTACAGTCAGGGCCCTGGATTTTTCGAATTGACCAAGGAGAGAGACGTCATCTTGTCAACATGAATACGTCACAATTACAGTGTATGATCAATTGTGACTCGGTACTCAACGAACATGTGATGGGCGTGTTTGCAGCGGACCGGCTGCCGAAAAGAACTCCAACCTATCCTCATGGATTTATAGCTAATACAGATCCACATGGCATGACGGGACACCACTGGTGCGCTTTTTACGGCGATGGAAATGGACATTTCGAATTTTTCGATAGTTACGGAAAAGCACCCAATATGAACAGTTTTCATTTCAAACGATGGCTTTTGGGACACGCTAAAACGTTCCAATCTAATCACGTGCAGTTGCAAAGTAACGATTCTGATATCTGTGGACTTTACGCGATTCTGTTCTTACATCAAAGACTCATTGGGTACCACATGAAGGACATTGTGAATGTGTTTGATTCCGTTCATTTCGAAGACAATGATGCCTATGTATATAGTTTAATGACAAGTGCTTTTTGTGACTGTTGTACAGAATAATGAAATATGGTTTCAATGTAAAAAATGTATCTTTGTAAATAAGTGCTGTATTTGATTTATTCTTTGAATGTATGAATGTTTTGACTTTGAATATGTTTGTAAATTAAAAAAATAAATAGTGTAGTCAAGAAAACACGTTGTTTTGTTTTTCATTGAAATTCAACCGAATCGAAGTTTTTGCTTTGTTCTCATTGCTCTCTCAAAGATCTACTCTCGTCTAAAAACCACAAACAAAATATTACCTGTTTTATTACGTTTTAATGACATTTGAAGTACACATATATGTGAGTGTAAAGTTTGACAATGTTTACACAGTGTATGCTTATCCGAGTCTATATTCCAAACACAACAACTGCATAGTCATTCGAATCATTTTTGTTTTCCAGACGGCACACTTCATGTCCGTTTCACGCCAGTCGCGACAGTAGATCTTTAATCGATATAATCCCAAGATTCCAGCACAATCTTCCTCCAAAACAGAAACAGCCGTTTCCCAGTTTCTCAAGATATCCATCTCGTTCACTTCTGTGAGAATGTCTTCAAAATAGAGTGTTAATTGCTCTTCTTTTGTAAAGTTCTTGCACGAGTGATCGTTTTGTGACAAACTGTGTGTCAGACAACCGCAGCATTTTGCGTTGAAGACCAAGTTCATTTTCTCCAGAATTGCCTTGGCATAGAAAAAGTCAAAATACGACTCCAGTAAGTTCACTTCCATCCTGGCGATCTTCGTTGCTTACGAAATTGGTTTTCCCTGGTACAACTTGAGTTTCTTCCAGTAGGTACGAGCCTCCGATATGGCAATGTCGATGCTTGGCGATAACTGCTTGAGTGTTAACCACTGTAACAGACTGAGATCCACGCCAATAATGGTGGCTGTCCCGTTCACGAATTGTCTAATATCCACAAATACGTATCCGTCTTGGTTACACACGGTTGCGTAGAGGCGTTGTTGCAGATAAAACTGCTTCACGTAAACACATGCCGTCTTGTTCAGGTTGGGCTTCACACCATGGTCAGGAACATGTAGTGCGCAGTCCCGATGTGACAAGATGATAAATCCCGGAACGGCACAGATCGTTGCCAAGATCACAACACCCACCCACTTGATGATGGTCAAGTGGCATCGAAGGTTTTTATCCTTCAACATCATTTCATCCGCTAAACTGGAAAGTTCTGACGCGGCTGGTTCACGAATTATGTTCGTGGTGGCTCCGTCCTGCGACTCCTCTTCTTGGATTGGTCTTTGCACGCTCATTGTTTAATAGTTCTCTCTAGATAGTTTCTGATCTATATGGTTTGAAAGTCCAACAGAAACTGTATGAACAATGGTTATAATTTCACGTTTTATACTAAAAAAAGTCTCAACCTATCCTGCTCTATCTTGTTCATGTCTGCGACGTTTTGTCATATAGAGACGGGATCTAGTATAGGCTACTTGTAAGAGATTGCACACGCCAGGTATCCGATTCATACGAATACACCAAGCGCGTACAACGCGGAGATGTTGATCGAGTTTAAACTTTAGAAATACTTGTCCAAACACAACAGTTGCGATGACAGTTTAATTAAGCGATACTTCCACTCCGAGGTTTTCATGATGTCTCGCCAGTCCTTGCAATTGAATTTCAATTCATAGAGGGCGATATATTCTGGTGACTCGAGGGTTGTCACAGCTTCTCTCCACTTCAACAGAATATCCTGTTCGTCAATGACACGAAGAATATCCTCAAAAAAGAGGGATAACTGTTGTCGTTTCGATAGGCTTACACAAACATGGTCCGTCTGCGATAACGACTCCCACAAGCAACCTTCGCACGTTTGTTTCATCACAATTGGCAGTCGGTATAAGATTTCTTTAGCGTAGAAATAATCCAAGTACGAGTCCAATAGTGACGGCGTCGACATGGTTAATATAGAACTGAGGTCTGATCCTCGAGTGTCGTGTCAAGAATTTATGCGGTTAAATGTTGAGCATGCGTCACTGTTGCGAGTATAAAGTAACCAATCCAAACGAGGGGGTATAGGGACGCGTAGTCTGGGCCGAGGTTAGATACGAGAAGGTCTCAGACATTAGAACGAACGTAGGTCACGTTACTCTCCCCAACTGCTCCGTAACGAAACGCGCTACATTGCGGCGAGATCACTCTGTACCAGTCAAGGGCGCAGAGAGTGATCTCCCCTGATCCAAAAAAAAAAAAAAAAAAAAAAAGAGTGTAGGGCAGGAACATTTTCCGGTAATGATGTCATTTCCGGTCACGTGGTCTATGTATAAGGAGAAGGGGTCACTGAGTGCAATGGAACAGGGCACAGGAAGTAAGGTCTGAAAAAAGTACTCTATACTACTAAGAGAGAAAAGGCTTCCTCCACTTATTTGTTCATCTGCTCTTTCATTCTTATTTCTCTCCCTATATGCCAATGTTAAGTTTTTGTCAAAGATTTCTCAGAGACTGCAAAAGCTAGAAGCCTCAAACTTGGTATGCAACTTATATTGTGTAAGAGACACTAGACTTACTCGGCTTATTCGGTTTTTCGTACTAAGCAATCATGATGACTTGTATCGTGTAAGAAGTAATGGACATTAGCCACTTATTTGTTCATCTGTTCTTTCTTCTTTCTCACCATATACGCCAATGTACTAACCAATAATGATGACTAGTATCGTGTAAGAAGTAATGGACATTAGCCACTTATTTGTTCATATGTTCTTCCTTCTTTCTCACCATATACGCCAATGTACTAACCAATAATGATGACTAGTATCGTGTAAGAAGTAATGGACATTAGCCACTTATTTATTCATATGTTCTTCCTTCTTTCTCACCATATACGCCAATGTACTAACCAATAATGATGACTAGTATCGTGTACTTAGTAATGGACATATACGGTCGCTTATTTGTTCATCTGTTCTTTCTTCTTTCTCTCCATATAGGCAAATGTTTAATTTTTCGTCATTTCACAGCAACTACAAAAGCTAGAAGTCTCAAACTTGGTATACTATGCAATGGTGATGACTTGTATTGTGTAAGAGATAATGGGCTTTAGCCACTTATTTGTCCATCTGTTCTTCCTTCTTTCTCTCCATATATGCCAATGTACTAAGCAATCATGATGACTTGTATTGTGTAAGAGGTAATGGACATTAGCCACTTATTTGTTTATCTGTTCTTTCTTCTTTCTCTCAATATAGGCCTATGTTAAATTTTTCGTCATTTCTCAGGAACTACAAAAGCTAGAAGTCTCAAACTTGGTATACTATGCAATGGTGATGATTTGTATTATGTAAGAGATAATGGACATTAGCCACTTATTTGTTCATCTGTTCTTCCTTCTTTCTCTCCATATAGGCCTATGTTAAATTTTTCGTCATTTCTCAGGAACTACAAAAGCTAGATATCTCAAACTTGGTATACAATGCAATGGCGATGACTTGTATTGTGTAAGAGATAATGGGCTTTCTCGGCTTATATGTTCATTTGTTCTTTTATTCTCTTTCTGTGCATGTAGGCCTATATGGAGAGAAAGAAGAATGAAAGACCAAATGAACAAATAAGCGGATAATGCCCATTGTCTCTTACACAATACAAGTCATCAATGTATATACATAAAGGATATTTACTTTTTTGAGGTGGATACCAAAACTATTTCATCGAGTGTGTTGAAAACATTCAAATGAAAATTTGGATGTTTTCAACACACGAGATGAGATACTTTTGGCATCAGCCGAAAAAAGTAAATTTGATTTTTATTTAATAATTTATTAGGATACTTACGGTAATTGACTGATTGACCTGTCGTATCGTGCGCCACAATTAGACCTGGCTATGACGTCACTACTGTCAGTTTCAAACGATTTTGAATACAGCATTTTTACAGTTCAAAGAGAGCTTTTCAAGGTATTTTACAGAATTATTTTACAGATACATGTAATATACGGATTTTGGCAAGAAAAGTAGTCCGGGTTGCTACTGTGAAAATAACAAATTCATGTTATTTTTCGCAGTGAAAATATCATTTTTATTTGTTTCAGATATGCATTGATTTCACTGCAAAGTATCAAATAAATATATATTCGTACAAATTAAAATGACGTTAAAAAAACATTTGGTGTTGTAATGGTTGTCCTTGTGAAGAGGGTTGACTTAGGGGATAACGGTATTCAAAATTGTCATTTGGGGAGGTAAATGTCGGAAATTTCGTTTTACGGCGACGCGTCATTTGCGACAGTAAAACCGAGGATTTAGCTCCCCAAATGACAATTTTCATTACAGTTATTCTAATGCACTTATTCACTTGTTTTGTTAAAACTTGAACTATTTTGCACATAGCGGCAACCGCTGTGAGCTGCGTAAAACCAAATGGCAGCCAATGAAAAGCGACGTTACGTGATGACGTCGGGTTCCCGACAGTATACCGCAGAATATACTGTCAAAATTTTTTGACGTTATCCAATCAGACGTCGCGTTACATTTAAAAGTGCATTAGTATTTATATCGACTTTCTGTCAGAACGATAAAACAGAAAGAATTATTTTATTATTGCTTTCTACGACAAAATATTTTGCAATTTGAACCAGCCCATAATAAAAGGGCACTTATCACAGAGAAGAATAAACATTACGAATACACACCTATTCAGTTATATTGAACATATATTGCAATTTGAACCAGCCCATAATCACACAGAAGAATAGAAATTACGAATACACGCCTATTCAGTTACATCACGTGAACAAATCCGTGAGATGAAGACCCCCTAAATCCCACTTTATATAGAGAAAGCTGGGGTTTAAGGGGGTATACAATATTTTTCTTATTTCTGCTCCAAGAAATAGGTTGTGGGTACTCGTTAGAATCGCCTCAATGAGGCGGTTCTAACGAGCATCCACAACCTATGTTCCAAGTACAGATAAGAAAATAATGGCTTTTCATCAGAAAATTAGCCATTTTGGAGGTGTGAAAAATGCACTATGTGGCACGGGTGTGTTATCGTAATGTATTGAACATAAATGTACAATGTAACCACCAAACGATGAACATTTTCAGATAAAAAAATCGGATTTCTTTCATATCTTTGCTTACAACAAAAATTGTGGATACTCGTTAGAACCGCCTCTGCAAGGCGGTTCTAACGAGTACCCATAATCGATTTTTCTGTGTGGAATTAAGAAAACAAGTACATGTGTATACCTCTATAAACTCTTGATTTACTATATAACAGTGGGTGTAAGGAGGGCCAAATTATACAGGCGTGTTTTCGTAATGAAAAGGTTAAGACCGAGCCAGCGTATCCACCTAATGGGGCTCTATAAATGCATGACCTCTGACATGAAGCTACCTATGGACATATGCAAAGGGACATATGCAAAGGCTCGCCTGGGCCTTGGCAAGGTACCGTTTTCCCTAGGGCTTTCTTATCATTACGATAGCACACCTGTGTGACAAAGCGCATTTTTTCCTATCTCCAAAATAGCTGCTTTTCTGGTGAAAATCCGGGATATTTTTCTTACTTTTACTCCAAACATAGGTTGTGGGTGCTCGTTAGAACCGCCGCATCGAGGCGGTTCTAACGAGTACCCACAACCTATGTCTTGGAGAAGAAATAAGAAAAATAATGTATACCCCCGTAAAACCCAGTTTTTCCTATATAAAGTGGGGGTTTAGGGGGCTGTTCATTTCATGGACATGTTTACGTGATGTAATGTAATGAATAATAAACTTCTTATATGTATAACTACAGGGAAACGTATGTAGGACACAGCATGCCCAGGCAAAGCGGTGCGAGTCGGCTCGTCCATGCTTATAAACCTAGTGGTTCATTGGGCGGCAGGGCTTGAAATGTCATTTCATCTCGATGTCGGGTAAAAGTCCCACAAAATTGGAAGCAACGTATCCAAAATGACCTTTACAGTGTTGACGCGGACGTTATACCTCAAATTTAACAATGTAGGACAGTTCGGCTACTTACTTCTTTTTCAGCAATATAACATTGCAAATAACAGACACTATTAGTAGTAGAAATAAAATTCCAACGACGACTGAAAAATGCTGTTGTGGATGTGCTGTCTGCGCAGCTCTGTTCCGGCGGTGATGTCGATCCTGTTTAAACATTGGTAAACATTTGTTATAACTGTATTGCGGCTTAACCAGAAAATGGTGTTTATGAAATACTATGAAATTCTATGCGCTGATTTGTTTTTGTACTTGAGTTTAACGGCCCAGTCACTAATATTTAGGTCATTCCGACGGGGATGCCAATCCTGTTTAAATATTGGTAAACATTTGTTACAGCTGTATTGCGGTTTAACCAGAAAATGGTGTTTATGAAATACTATGCGCTGATTTGTTTGTTTGTACTGGAGTTTCACGGCCCAGTTAATACTATTTAGGTCATTCCGACGGGGATGTCAATCCTTTTTAAACATTAGTAAACATTTATTGTAACTGTATTGCTGCTTAACCAGAAAATGATGTTTATGAAATACTATGAAATACTATGCGCTGAGTATATAAGTATCGATCCTGTTTAAACATTGGTAAACATTTATTGTAACTGTATTGCGGCTTAACCAGAAAATGGTGTTTATGAAATACTATGCGCTGATTTGTTTGATTGTACTGGAGTTTAACGGCCCAGTCAATACTATTTAGGTCATTTTGAGCCGGTCAGTTTACCTATATACACTTTTCTTGAGCAGGCTTATACGGAAGCGGTTAACCAGTACACTGCGCATTCCTTCGCCAGAAACTGGCAACTGCCCTTCTTCAATCAATGACCATGGAAAATATTTCATGTTCAATCTCCACGAAAGAATGTTGCCGACCAGCAGGTATCGAACACGCGTCCTCCTGATCACCATTCAGACGCGCATCCGACTGAGCTACCGAGGCCGGTACTATGCGTATATAAGTAAAGTCAGCCGTCATTAGCATTGAAAAGGCGTTGTTCACAGATATATCATAATGCTATCTAAATCCAAAAAGGGGTGAAACCCGTGATAAAAAATAACTTAATAGCAGTAAAGGCAGTGATCAGTAATCGATACAATTAACCCTTAGCTCCCATCAGAGACACCAAAGGGAAAGAAGCAAAGACATGAAACAACTAGACCCTATTGGAAACATCAATAGCAGAAAGCCAGGACATTCACTGTCCCACAAAATGGCCAGTTGGGTATCCAAAACAAAATAATATAAGCGATATACACACTAAAAGGCAAAAGGCAAACCATTACAAAAATAAACCGCGACAGAAGAACCGCCTTGGAACGGTCAGTGAAACGAATTCCACTGGTGTTTGTGTGTGGGGAGGGGGGTCTGGGGCTTAAATCGGTTTTATGTCGCCACAATCTTCTCCCTTGTGTCCGTCGTAGTTAAGACAAAAAATGTTCAGTCCGCATGAATGCCTCCTAACTCATCAGTGCAACATCTCAGTGAACACAAAAATCCTACAACCACACAGATGAAACAACGGTGAGGACTCAACTGCAAGAAACCAAAGAAATGCTGGAGCAAAACATATGGGCCCGACCAAAGACAGAGCATCGGGTACCAACCAACATCACAAAAAATTAGATACGTAAATAATTAAAAAATAAGTATTTCAGGTTAAGTAGGTTTATAAATAAATGGAAAATAGCGTAGCAAATATAGTGATCCTAATTCCGACAGATTTCATAATCATGAGGCAGTTAAATCTTACGAGCCAGTTTCTTACATGATGCGTACATGATGTGTACATGATGCGTACATGATGTCCCTTGAATATGTCATGAATACGAAAACACGCCGATACAAATACATTGCACACTTTACCGCCGAAAAAATGAACATTTAAAGATGAAAAATTGTGATATTTTTCTTACTTCTGCTCAAAATATAGATTGTGGGCACTCATTAGAACAGCCTTGATGAGGCGGTTCTAAAGAGTACCCCACAATTTATATTTTAGAGCAGAAATAAAAAAAATAAGGTATTGTGATATTTTCTTACTTCTGCTCAAAATATAGATTGTGGGCACTTATTAGAACCGCCTCGATGAGGCGGTTCTAAAGAGTACCCCCAATTTATATTTTAGAGCAGAAATAAGAAAAATAAGGTATTGTGATATTTTTCATACTTCTGCTCAAAATATAGATCGAGGAGGCGATTCACAAGAGTATCCATTATTTATATTTTAGAGCAGAATTAGAAAAATAAGGTTTACCCCTGCAAACCCAAGTTTACTATATAAAAGTGGGGTTCATGGGGGTCAAAATTATATACGCGTATTTCGTGATGATTGACTACGATGATTAATTAGGCCCCGTCAAGCGATTTTGGTACTTATCGCATATGCGAGCAGCGAAGGTTCAGGCGAGCCTGCGCATCCGCGCAGTCTCGCCAGAACCTTCGCTGCTCGCTCATACAAGCAGTGAATCAAGAGGAACCTTCAGACAGAAAGCCATATCCCTGGCCCCTCTGAATGGCTGGGCATGCGCAGTTAAAATTTGTCATGACGGAATGTTCGAAGACACAAATTCGCTTTGCGGGGCTCAATTGAACTGGAAGGCACCTGCCATCAAATCAGTGCGCGTGTATTTTCCTTATGCAAAAGTGAACGACCATTCGCGTTCTATATCACGAAAACACGCCTATATAATTTTGACCCCCTCGAACCCCACATTTACATAGTAAAACTGGGGTTTGCAGGGGTATAAATTATTTTTCGTATTTCGGATCTAAAACATAGGTTGTGGGTACTCGATAGAACCGCCTCAATGAGGCGGTTCTATCGAGCACCCACAACCTATTTTTGAGTAAAAATAAGGAAAAAATCACAATTTTTATGCCCCCGCATCATATGATGCCGGGGGCATATAGTGTTTCGGTTTTTCGTACGTGCGTACGTGTGTACGTGCGTACATGTGTACGTCCGTCGGTACGTGTGTGTGTACGTACGTACGTACGTACGTACGTGATCCTGCAACCTGTTAGATACCTGTCCATTTTATTCAGCGATACCCCCACCCATGCCCATGAGCTCAAGGTCAAGGTCAAAGACTTAAAAAAAATAATAATTATCCCCTCGCACAACATAGCTCTAGCGTCTATATTTCTTCACTGATTTCAATATAACTTCACACAAATGTTCCTTATGACAATATCTCGAGCGAGTTTGACTTTCAAGGTCATGACCTCAAGGTCAAGGTCACTGTGGCTATTTTTAGAAAAACTTTGTCACGCTCTAGCGCCTACATTTTTCCACCAATTTCAATATAGCTTCACACAAATGTTCCTTATAAAAATATCTCGAGCCATTTCAACTTTCAAGGTCATGGCCTCAAGGTCTATGTCACTGTGGCTATTCTTAGAAAAACATTGTCATCGCTCTAGTGCCCACATTTCTTCACTGATTTCAATATAACTTCACACAAATGTTCCTTATGACAATATCTCGAGCGATTTTGTCTTTCAAGGTCATGACCTCAAGGTCAAGGTCACTGTGGCTATTTTAAGAAAAACTTTGTCATTGCTCTAGCGCCTACATTTCTTCACCAATTTCAATATTACTTCACACAAATGTTCCTTATAAAAATAGCTCGAGCCATTTGAACTTTCAAGGTCATGGCCTCAAGGTCAAGGTCACTGTGGCTATTTTTAGAAAGTTTGTCATCGCTCTTGCGCTTACATTTCTTCACCGATTTTAATATAACTTCGCACAAATGTTGCTTATGACAATATCTCGAGCCATTTCGACTTTCAAGGTCAAGGTCACTGTGGCTATTTTTAGAAAAACCTTTGTCATCGCTCTAGCGCCGGCATTTCTTCACTGGTTTCAAAATAACTTCACACAAATGTTCCTTATGACAATACCTCGAATGAGTTTGACTTTCAAGGTCAAGGTCACTGTGGCTATTTTTAGAAAAACTTTGTCATTGCTCTAGCGCTAACATTTTTTCACCAATTTCAATATAACTTCTCACAAATGTTCCATATGACAATATCTCTAGAATGTTACACTTTCAAGGTCAAGGTCACTGTGGCTATTTTAGAAGACTTTTGTCATCGCTCTAGCGCTTACGTTTCTTCACCGATTTCAATATAACTTCACACAAATGTTCCTTATGACAATATCTCGAGCGATTTCGACTTTCAAGGTCAAGGTCACTGTGGCTATTTTTAGAAAAACTTTGTCATCGCTCTAGCGACTACATTTCTTCACTGATTTCAATATAACTTCACACAAATGTTCCTTATGACAATACCTCGAGCGAGTTCGACTTTCAAGGTCAAGGTCACTGTGGCTATTTTTAGAAAAACTTTGCCATTGCTCTAGTGCTTACATTTTTTCTCCAATTTCAATATAACTTCTCACAAATGTTCCTGATGACAAGGTCACACACTTAGAAAATTTTGTTGCAACATGGATTTTCGGGGTGAGGCGGGGCCCTTGGGGGGGCATCTGTGTCGTCTGGACACATTTCTAGTTCATCTTAAAATTTACTTTTCTCGGCCGGCGTTAAAATTTGCAATGTATTTGTATAGGCGTGTTTTCGTAATGTATACGAACGTTTATCCGTATCCTGCTGACTATATTAATTAGCCACGTCCATTTCTGACTATCCACCAATCAAAATACTCGATACAATGTATTTATAAAATTCATAAAATGCAACATTATGATAAAACACCCGTGCGACATAGTGCATTTTTTTACATATCCAAATCGCCCCCGCCCATCGGGGCTTGAAGAAATATATGGGCTGTATGATGCTTCCAGGAAGAGCTGAAACCGACCCGCACGCAAGTACTGGTAAACCGCTTAGAGGATCTAAGCCTGCCCAGGCAAAGCGGTACGGGTCGGCCCGTCCATGCTTATAAACCCTATTGGTTTCATTGGGCGACAGGGCTTGAGATGTCATTTCATCTCAATGTCGGGAAAAGTCCCACAAAATTGGGAGGAACGTCTTCAAAATGACCTTTACAGTGTTGACGGGGACGTTTAACTTCAAATCAAACAAACAAAACATCTCCAAAATGGCTACTTTTCTGATGAACATCCGTGATGTGTTTTCTTTTTTTATATCGCAAACACACTCGTAGGTTGTGGGTGCTCGTCAGAACCGCCTCATTGAGGCGTTGTAACGAGTACCGCAACCTCTGTGTTGGAGCAGAAATTAGAAAAATAATGCATACCCCGTAAACCCCAGTTTGTTGGGCGGGGGTGGGGTTGGTGTTGTTCATTTCATGGACTTGTTCACGTCTATAACATACAAGTACCAGATCACCAACCAAGATATTATCTTATTATCTTACCTTTCCTTTCTTCACAGTAAGCACCAGTAAATCCAGTAACACATCCATCTATGCAGCTACCATTGCCAACATAACAGAGTCGGTGCCCCTGACGAGCACTACACGTAGGACTACATTTCGCCTCGCAATTGCAGCCATAGTGGGTTAATTTACACCCTTGCAGACACTCGCCGGTCGCTCTGTTGCACACATTGTCCTTACACCCTTCTTCACAAGATTTGTTGCAATACGGTCCCAAGTATCTACTCTTACAGCCATATACACATTGTCCTTACATCCTTCTTCACAAGATTTGTTGCAATACGGTCCCCAGTATCTACTCTTACAGCCATATACACATTGTCCTTACACTCTTCTTCACAAGATTTGTTGCAATACAGTCCCCAGTATCTACTCTTACAGCCATATATACATTGTCCTTACACCCTTCTACACAAGATTTGTTGCAATACAGTCCCCAGTATCTACTCTTACAGCCATATACACATTGTCCTTACACCCTTCTTCACAAGATTTGTTGCAATACGGTCCCAAGTATCTACTCTTACAGTCATATACACATTGTCCTTACACTCTTCTTAACAAGATTTGTTGCAATACGGTCCCCAGTATCTACTCTTACAACCATATAAACAAAGTCAATAACCGTTCTCACATGTTTGGTTTCCGTTTACTGCGATGCAATTAGGACTACATTTGTTCTCGCAGGAAGTCCCGAACAAATCGGATTTACACAATGCACAATCAGATGCACTGGACAGACTACACTGCAGACAGTTTGCGGAGCAACCTTCGTTGCAATTGAGACCTGTCCAATTGTCTAAGCATCCATATGTGCATGAACCATCGGTGTGAAATATGAAAAATGCACTAGGTCCCACGGTTGTGTTATCGTAATGGCTGTCATCTTTAAATATACTATTGACTTTCATTGGTGTGAACATCTTATATACATATCAAAAGGCATTCTGTCTTACCTGATATAGTTTCGTTACAGTAAGGCCCAGTATATCCTGCAATACAACTCGCTAAGCAACTACCGTTGACAATATCACAGACCCGTCCATATTTACTAGGAGTATTACACTTCTGGCTACATTCGTTTTCGCAGTCTCTACCATAATGCCCTGCTTTGCATCCATGTAAACAATCTCCTGTAGTTCCATTGCAAATATTACCCATACATCCTTGTTCACAAGTCTTGTCACAATTTGATCCCCAGTATCCATTCGTACAACCAAACAAACAGTGCCCATAATTTTTCTCGCATGTTTTGTTTCCATTTACTAGGTTACAGTTCGAGCTGCATTCGTTTTCACAGGATAAACCGTAAAATCCTGATTCACATAACGAACAATCTGATGCGTTCAGTTGGTTACACAGCAAACAGTTCAAATCGCAAGGTTCGTTGCAACGATGACCTGACCATTTCTCCAAGCAACCGTCTGTACATGACCCATCCGTGTGATTACAGCCTTCGTTTTTACAATTAACTGAACACGGTACACATGTCTTGGTATCACTCAAGTAGTAACTTTCTTCACACTTGAGGCATGCATTCTCATAACATATTTTACAATTCTCTATACATTTAACGCAAGTGAAAGTATATTTGAACACGTTCAGAGAATAACCGTTTTTGCAGCCTGTAATACAGCCACGCATTTGGTCACATGCTTCAGTACTACAACCGATGCCGCATTGCTTGTCACAAACACTTCCCCAGTATCCATCTTTGCATTCCGTGCATTGTGTCTCATTTTTGCAATCATTACACGTATCAGGGCATAGAGTACATTCATAGCCATTTTTGTCTACATTGTAGGTTTGATAGAAATATTGATCACATCCTGAAGAACAACCGTCAGTGTTACTGCATTCAGTATTGTAA
Source organism: Lucinisca nassula (assembly GCA_963580285.1). NCBI lineage: Eukaryota > Metazoa > Mollusca > Bivalvia > Lucinida > Lucinidae > Lucinisca > Lucinisca nassula. The sequence continues at coordinate 64,244,551 of OY757027.1, read as the reverse complement.
CATCCTACACAGTCGTACTGACAAACCAATCCCCATTTATTCCTATTACATGACGTACAGCTGTAATAGTCATTACAACTGCTGCATCTACTAGGACAATTTCGGCAATCATTTTCCGTATGAAGATACTGGTTAGCTGCACATCCCTGAGAACAAGTACCCAACTCTTTATTACATGTTCCATCATGACACGTGGATATACACTCGTACTGACAAGACTGTCCATATGTACCAGCAATGCATTCGCTACAGTCTACTGTGCTTGCACATGCAGTGCAATTAATGGGACAATCAATATTGCAAAAATTACTGGTGCCAAGTTTCCCATGAAGACATCCGGTGCAGTCATCAGACTCCGAGCATTTACAGTTGGTATGAAAACAGCGGTAACATTTCCCATCACGCAGGTAGAAGCCATCAGGACAGCTGGTGCAGTAGACGTTTTGTGAAGAGGAACATGATGCAGGACATGTTGCATAAGCACATAGGTCACTAGGGCAGTTAGTGTGAGGACATTTGTAACAGTTATCACATCCACGACAATACAGGTAACATTCATGACATTTATCAGCAAACAGGTAATAGCCGTTAACACACTGGGAGCAGCTATTTCCATTGCAGTTATCAGCGTTACAGTTATCAACTGTACAGTTTGACAGCACGGGATCTGAAATAAAGGTAATGGAATGTGAGCCGGGGCAGGACAAAATCCACCATAGGAAGTACGATATGTATGATCAGCGAAGTATCAGATTAGTCTGTGCATTTGCGCAGGCTGAACTTTCTCCGCTGTTCATTGAGCCGCCTATTACCCCGGGCTATTCATTGCTTGACTAGGAAAGGCTTTGAATCAGGACAATTTGACCCCCTTGAACACAACTTTCATAAAACTGGGGTTTAAAGGGGTAAACCTTATTTTTCTTATTTCTGCTCGAAAATATATATTGTGTGTACTCGTTAGAACCGCTTCGATGAGGCGGTTCTAACAAATACCCACAATCAATATTTTGACCAGAAATTTGAAAAAAAAAAGAAAAAGATTTGTTATCTAAAATATCATTTTGGGTGGCCAAAAAATTCAATATCATTATATAGGCGGGTTTTCGTAATTGGTTAAAATGGCTTTATGGGCAATCTGTTCTTAGCCTAAGCTGGTCATTTGTTTTAAATTTATCCTGCCGCATAAATTTGTTAAAGATACCCATTTCTGACTCTCGTCCAATCAAATTACTTGATATAATGAATCGATCCCAATTTGCAAATTGGATGACAAACAGTATAGATCCTGATCAGAATCCATCTGTTCTAGATCTTCTACTGTTTGCATAGGTAGGGGTTTTCGTTTTCAGCTGGACAGGGGTTTAACAACGTTTCCTTACATAGTAAAATTCCTATCTTAAGACCACCTTTTGGACTGTTCAAAAGTGGTCTTAAAGACCACTTTTGAACAGTCCCAAAGGTGGTCCCTGACCAGAAGACATTGTAGGCAGAGAATACAAAGAACAATTAAGTGTACCTTTCAAAATAAGCTTTTTATAGCAGAATTAGTCCTAATTTTAGGTGGTCTTAATAGTAAAATTTCACTATAATTTTGTCTGCTTGTATTGGAGTTTAACACAATTTAGGTGATTTTGAGCCGGTCAGTTTACCTATCCACACTTGTCCTGGGCAAGCTTATACGTAAGCGGTTATCCAGTATAGTGCACATTATTTCGCCAGAAACTGACAACTGCCCTTCTTAAATCAGCGGAAGGGAGAGAATGATCGAAGAAAAGATTTCATGACAAATCTCCATGAAAGAATGTTGCCGACCCCGGCAGGTATCGAACCCGCGTCCTCCTGATCACCAGTCAGACGCGCATCCGACTGAGCTACCGAGGCCAGCTATTTCCTTATATACGTGTAACAGATTCAATAACATTCTTTTTTTCTTATCAAATAATTGACATAAAACATTTGCAACAAAAACAGCTATATATGAATTAGGATATGTATAAGTTTTAGCTCGTACAGTCGCATACGGAACCCTGGAAGGGACATGCAATTTATTTTAATATGTTGTGCGCACAAGTTAATATCTTGTTTGCACAACTTAATATCTTCTTCTCACAACATATTATCTTGTTAGCACACTTTATTAAAACGCGTAAGATATTATGTTGTCCGCACAAGATCTATGTTGTGCAAACAATATAATATGTTGTGTGAACAAGATAATATCGTGTGCGCACACGATATTAAGTTGTGCGAACAAGATATTATCTTGTGTGCACAAGATATTATGTTGTCCGCACAATATATATTATGTTGTGTGCACTGCGCAAAATATATCTTGTGGCAAGATAATATCTTGTTCGCACAACTTAATCTTGTGCGCATAACATATTAATAAAAATTGCATGTCCCTTCCAGGGTTCCGTAGTGGCAAAACAGGACTATACACAATAAGACACAAACGAAGATTGGGGGCTCTACACTCTCAGGTGAAACCAAGGGCGTAACTAGGAGATAAAACAATTTGCATGCAAACCAAAGAAATACTAGAAATAATAATCGTTTACTAAATGGAGACCACTCTTACAAGAAAGAATTTGCTCCCTTTAGGGAGTAAGTGTGGTCGCCGCGGCAAAGAAGGAAACTGTGTTAGCTAATAATTAGTGTTGTGTATATCCTAGACACATACATATTTCGCTCTTTCTTCTTCTTCTTCTCCTCCTTCTTCTTCTTCTTCTTCTTCTTCTTCTTCTTCTTCTTCTTCTTCTTCTTCTTCTTCTTCTTCTTCTTCTTCTTCTTCTTCTTCTTCTTCGCCATCGACTATTTTGTTACGTTTGTAATGTGTACGCCAGTGCATGTCAGCGGATGCTACGCCCCCGGAAACAGATGACATATTCGACTGAAACAATGACGTGTTCCACTGAAAATGTGTGCTACATCTCACTGAGGGTATGTATCTAAACGAGATACCAAAGTTCGTTTTGAATCGAATTGAAGAAAAACAACAACAAAAAACTCTGTTCCCTATATATTGCAAGGTAATTTGGTGTGCATAGATTGTGCTCCGCAAAAAAAGTTGAACTCATTTGCAAATAAAGCAACAGAACTGATTTGCGGATAAAGTAAAAAACACAACGGGACTTGTAATAATATCTTCCGAAATGGAACCATAAACGGTCAACCATTTTTATACCGACATTCGTTATAATGGCAAAACTCGTTATAACGACAATTTCAATGGAATGAATTCTTAGCTCAATGCTTAGCCACGATTCCGAGCGACGTGGGCTTCCTCCGGGTTAGAAATGCCCAAATCGAATTCATAGTCATGAAAGAGTATTGTTATTTAATACTCAAAGAAACAAATGTTATAGATATTTGTTAGAATCGCCTCACCGAGACGATTCTAACAAGTTATAACGAGGGTCCTCTGGAATTCATACTTATACAAAACTACACTGAATTAACAAGCTTCTTGTGTTGTTAGCTGGAGCAGAGACTCAAATCAGCTTGCGTGTCACCAGTTTAGATATATAGCACACTTAGACACTGAATTAACAAGCTTCTTGTGCTGTTAGCTGGAGCAGAGACTCAAATCAGGTTGCGTGCCACCAGTTTAGATATATAGCATACTTGCACTGGCATGTGTGTAGCCCAATCTATTGATTTCTCCAAGCAGCGCTGGGTGGGAGTGGGGGGGGGGGGGGGCACAGACTTCTATGTTTACAATCAATGAACATAATCAAGTGTTTTTTTCTCCGGGTACTGCGGTTTTCGCCCACCTCTGATTTACGATCGCCTCTATATAAGTGAAATAATCTTGAAAGGGTCGTAAAACACAATCCCAACCTATGAACATCCCTATAGTTCGCTGCGAAAACTCCTATCCGACGCCGTCGCCGACGTTTTCTTTGGGTGCACTTAACAGAAGAACTAACAAAGTTGTGTGACATAGTGCCTTTTTCGTACCTCCAAAAAGGTTAAATTTTCTGATGAAAATTTGTGATATTTTTTCTTATTAATACTTCATATATATGTCGTGTGTGCTCCTTAGAACCGCCTCATTGAGGCGGTTCTAACAAGTACCCACACGCTGTGTATTGGAGCAGCAATATGTACAAATGTAAAGCCCTGCAAACCCCATTTATCTCTATGTAAAGTGGGGTTTGGAGTGGTGTTCAGTTCACAGTTAACCTTATGTTGTTGGTTCGCGCGGCTTATTGTTTTTCTTTTTACGCTCCTTTCCAGATTACTTCACTTATTTCGAGCCGATCATTTATCAGAGGTGGGCGAAAACCGGAGTACCCCGAGAAAAACACCACCCCTTACGTTGCAGAACATGGCGCTCCACATGTGACCGGAGCGAGGCTCGAACCATGGCGGTAAGGAACCTTATGATTAAGAGTCAGCACTCTTACCCACTAGGCCACGTTGGCCCCACTGGGCCACGTTGGCCCATTAATATATTGCAATGTATTGTACAATACATGTACCAATACAATAACGGCCCCCGCCCATCGGGGCTTGAAGAAATATATGGGCTGCATGATGCTTCCACGCAGAGCTGAAACCGACCCGCACACGAGTACTGGTAAACCACTAATAGGATCTAAGCCTGCCCAGGCAAAGCGGTGCGAGTCGGTCCGTCCATGGTCATAAACCCTATTGGTTTCATTGGGCGACAGGCCTTTAGATGTCATTTTATCCCAATGTCGGGTAAAAGTCCCACAAAATTGGAGGCAACGTCTCCAAAATGACCTTTACAGTGTTGACGGGGACGTTAAATCAAACAAACAAAAACCAATACAAACAACACGTTGGTTGTCGCAGCTCTCTACATCACACGCATGTGGTGTCTACAGTAAAATTCCGCTATAAAGACCAGCTAAAATTAACCCTTATCTTGCGGAAAATTCGTTTAAGTCACACCCATTTCTGTCTATCAACCAATCAAATTACTTGATATAATGTTTTGCTACAAATTCACAGACTGAATGCCAAACAGTGTAGATCCTGATCAGATGGCTTCTTCAGAAGCCATCTGATCTGGATCTACACTGTTTGCAAAGATAGGGGTTGTTGTGAACAGCAAGATAAGGGTTAAGACTACATGTGTAATTATTCAGCGAAAACACATGAAAAAAGGTTTCAGTAATTCTTTCTTTGTGTTGTACTATACACCCAGAGACCAACCTTGGGGGCTATTCAGACCACTTTTGAACAGTTCAAAAGGTGGTCTTAATACTGTATTTGCATATTTTTTCTACTATTCACCAAAATTGAAATGCATCAAATGACTTTATAAAGGTTTCGGGTTAAGAGTTTGTATTTCTTTTTATTTATTTATCTAAACATATGTGTATTATATATTGTCGGAATATGTGATTGGACAGTCGACCTTTGATGTGCCACTCAAAAATCATAATCGATAGGTTGACGTATAATTAATAATAACAATAATAATAACAATAATAATAATAGTAATAATAATAATAATAATAACAGAAAATAAGTCTAACTTACCTAGTTGCAACAACAACACTAGAGTGTAAATAATAAAACCCATGGCTTGTATTGTCTGAATCACTTATCTTAAAATTAAGTTTCAGTCTTTGTAGTCACCTGTCGTCCTCAGTGTAACCTCGTCAATACTTAAGAATCTTATATGGACATGAGGGGCGGATACTAAAATCCGTCCCAAAGGTCACTGTCTGCTATCACGAGGCTTGCCGAGTGATGCAGGACAGTGATCCCGAGGGACAAACTTTTCTATTCACCCCTTACACACATGCATATAGAACCTTTTTCTTGCATACCTTCCATGTCTTAACGTGGATCTTTAATGATTCAGTCGCTTCGGCTGCCCACGCCCGCCATATCGTGATGACACTGCGGGAATGTTTAGTGACGTCACGTAACGTGCTGTGACGCCAACCTCATCGACGGAGCATATGAGGCCGTATCCACCAGTGCAGTTATCAAATACGCGACAATATTCGATTTGGGGTAAGAACACCAGGGGTAGAACAGAATTTATATCCCAAGCTAAAACTATGGATTTCCTTATCTGGTGTGCAAGAAAGACAAATCCATCACTATCTGTTTTCGCTTAGTACATATATCGTGAAACTGCGCTATTACGATTTGCTAAAATTATGACAAAAGAAAACATATTTAAAAGGTTTTGATCAGTCATTTTTGCGCTCAGTGTCTTCTAGAAAGCGACCGTCTTTGAGACAGTTCAAAAGTGGTCTTAAAGACCACTTTTGAACTGTATCAAAGGTTGACTGATTATGCGAATTTCACTGAATATGTACAAACTAAGCCACTAGAACGAGGGTTTGCGGAGGAGCAAATTCTTTCCTTTAAGTTTAGACGACACAACCCACCGATATCAGACCCGGAAGAAAAGAAACATTAAGTTAAAACTTGCGTAACGATTTTGTGTTAACCCATCCACAGGTGCATGAAACTGCCTTCATTTAATGGTGTTAGGATTTTGTTTGTTTGGTTCGTTTCACATCTATTTAGGCCATTTTCAATGAGATTTATCCGACATTGAGATGAAATGACATCTCAATCCCTGCCGCCCAACGAAACCAATAGAGTTTATATACACTGGGCGGTCTGACTTGCACCACTTTGCCTGGGTTTAGCAGTTCTCATGTGCGGCTAGTTTCAGCTCTGCTAGGAAGCATCGTGCAGCCCAATCTTTTCCTCAGAGCCCCCGATGGGAGGAGTGTTAGTATTTTATGTTCTCTTATGAACTACAAATAGTTAACAGTATTTAAAAGCTGAGAGATATGTTAAACCTGTCATTGCCGTACCGTGGACCAACCATTGCAACAGCGCACATGGCCCTTTCTACAGTGTAGGTCCTGATTAGACGTCATATATACGGGCTGGTCAAAGAATCATTCTCTCGCTTGTCGGGGCTAATGTGACAATGTCAGTGACACTTATGGCATTCGCATTCCACTCTTTAACGCTGGTCAGAGAATCATCCTCTCGCTTGTAGGGGCTAATATGACAATGTCAATGACACTAATGGCATTCGCATTCCACTCTTTAACGCTGGTCAGAGAAGCATACTCTCGCTTGTAGTGGCTAATGTGACAATGTCAGTGACACTAATGGCATTCGCATTCCACTCTTTAACGCTGGTCAGAGAATCATTCTCTCGCTTGTAGAGTCTAATATGACACTGTCAGTGACACTAATGGCATTCGCATTCCACTCTTTAACGCTGGTTAGAGAATCATTCTCTCGCTTGTAGGGGCTTATGTGACAATGTCAGTGACACTAATGGCATTCGCATTTCACTCTTTAACGCTGGTCAGAGAATCATTCTCTCGCTTGTAGAGGCTAATATGACAATGTCAGTGACACTAATGGCATTCGCATTCCACTCTTTAACGCTGGTCAGAGAAGCATACTCTCGCTTGTAGGGGCTAATGTGATAATGTCAGTGACACTAATGGCATTCGCATTCCACTCTTTAACGCTGGTCAGAGAATCATTATCTCGCTTGTAGAGGCTAATGTGACAATGTCAGTGACACTTATGGCATTCGCATTCCACTCTTTAACGCTGGTCAGAGAATCATTCTCACGCTTGTAGGGGCTAATATGACAATATCAGTGCCACTAATAGCATTCGCATTCCACTCTTTAACGCTGGTCAGAAAATCCTTTTCTCGCTTGTAGAGGCTAATGGGACAATGTCAGTGATACTAATGGCATTCGCATTCCACTCTTTAACGTTGGTCAGAGAATCATTCTCTCGCTTGTAGGGCCTAATATGTCAATATCAGTGACACTAATGGCATTCGCGTTCCACTCTTTAACGCTGGTCAGAGAATCATTCTCTCGTTTGTAGGGGCTAATGTGACAATGTCAGTGACACTAATGGCATTCGCATACCATTCTTTAACGTTGGTCAGAGAATCATTCTCTCGCTTGTAGGGGCTTATATGACAATGTCAATGACACTAATGGCATTCGCATTCCACTCTTTAACGCTGGTCAGAGAATCATTCTCTCGCTTGTAGGGGCTAATGTGACAATGTCAGTGACACTAATGGCATTCGCATTCCAATCTTTAACGCTGGTCAGAGAATCATTCTCTCGCTTGTAGAGGCTAATATGACAATGTCAGTGACACTAATGGCATTCGCATTCCACTCTTTAACGCTGGTCTGAGAATCATTCTCTCACTTGAAGGGGCTAATGTGACAATGTCAGTGACACTAATGGCATTCGCATTCCACTCTTTAACGTTGGTCAGAGAATCATTCTCTCGCTTAAAGGGGCTAATATGTCAATATCAGTGACACTAATGGCATTCGCATTCCACTCTTTAACGCTGTTCAGAGAAGCACCCTCTCGCTTGTAGGGGCTAATGTGACAATGTCAAGGTTGGGCGGTCAAAACCATGGGCGGTTTTAACCGGTTAAAACCGTCCCGGTCAATACTCCCAGAGTGGACAATACTGGTCAATACTGGTCGATTGAAATATTGAATGGTCAGTTGAATAATTTTAGTGTTGAAAAGGCAAAGCTACTGAAACTATTTTGAAGTTTTGCTGGAGGCTGATCATTTGATAGAGTTTCAGGTTCAGATGTTATTCCTTCAAGTGGCCTCTTAGCAAAACTTTCTGGCTTTTTTAGCCCTAGGCATTTTTGTCTATGACTCATCAGTCTTAAGACCATAGCACTAACTTCAATAGTGCAGTTGTTGCACCTTGCACTTTTTTTTTGTTATCTTCCAAAATTGTGAAGAAGTTCCAAATTGGGTCTTTAGGTTTCATTCATTTTGACACCTTCAGGAATAGCTTGATGGTAAGGAATAAAGCCTGGTGTCAGTTTATAATACCCCTATTAGGGACATGTAATTGGTCAATTTGGCAACTACATCTTTGCCACACCCACTGCAGTGGCATCGGTTAGTCTGTTTTAACAGCAATTTACATGTATTGCAGATACTTCTAAATATACAGTGACATCAGTGAATCTTCAAACATTGTTTGGTTAATAAATTACAGCCTTTTCACACCTTTGTCAATATATTTATGCGAAAATTTTCTGCAATAACATCAAAATTATACGTGAACTGCTTTAAAATTTTATGATTATGTTAAATAATTGATAAAGGGAAGAAGATTTGTGGGGGGCGAGAGGTGAGTGGGTCAATCTGGTACAACAATTTTTGTTTTCTGTGTCAAACAAAATAGAACCTTCCATAAATTCTTCAAAATCCATGATACACTCAGTTTATGCATATTCCTGTGAATCAAAATATGAACAATCAATCTAACCTATAAATGAAAAAAGAATAATAAAAAAGAACAGGCCTGTCTACAGTTCAGTGAGTCAATCCAACCATTTGACCAGCAGTAATGTCTTTTGACTTTTGATCAAATAAAAAAAAAATCAAATAATTACTGCTATTAATAATAAAAACTATTTTGTCTTGTTCCGTGATACAAATATAGTCTTAAATCATGTACATGATGTAGGGGGAAAGCTTTTAAGACCAGTTTAGCAACAGGACAGAGGCATATACACCAGTAATTTAATCGACCACTAATCGACCGGTATTGACCAGTAATGACCGGTTAAAACCGGTTTTAACCACCGGCCCGGTCAATACTCATAAACGCCCGGCTTTTTGCCAACATTGGACAATGTCATTGACACTAATGGCATTCGCATTCCACTCTTTAACGCTGGTCAGAGAATCATTCTCTCGCTTGTAGAGGCTAATGTGACAATGTCAGTGACACTAATGGCATTCGCATTCCACTCTTTAACGCTGGTCAGAGAATCATTCTCTGGCTTGTAGGTGCTAATGTGACAATGTCAGTGACACTAATGGCATTCGCATTCCACTCTTTAACGTTGTTCAGAGAATCATTCTCTCGCTTGTAGAGGCTAATGTGACAATGTCACTGGCACTAATGGCATTCGCATTCCACTCTTTAACATTGGTCAGAGAATCATTCTCTCGCTTGTAGGGGCTAATGTGACAATGTCACTGGCACTAATGGCATTCGCATTCCACTCTTTAACGCTCTTCTGCATGCTGAGCATTTTTCAGTACTTTTTTGCAGAAAACAGGATTTGATATGTCAAGCAAATTGTCTCCTATAGTTACAATTTGCTTGAGGTCTTTAATTTGAACAATCTTGGTAGAGGTGCACTAGATGAAGCTTCATACATGTACCAGATATCAAAGATCTGGTTTCCAATAAGAAGATTTTTAAAGGTTTTCCCTATATAAGCCTATGTTAAACCAGTAGTCCCCCGCTGCGGGGGGGGGGGGGCATGTTTGGCCCCATGGCTATAATTTGAACAATCTTGGTAGAGGTCCACTAGATGAAGCTTCATACCAAATATAAAAGAGCTGCACCTTCCGGTTTCAGACAAGAAGATTGTTGATGTTTTTCCCGATATAAGCCCATGTAAAACCAGTGGGCCCTGTCGTGTGGGCATTTTGGCCCAAGGGCTATAATTTGAATAATCTTGGTTGAGGTCCACTAAATTAAGTTTTATTCCAAATATCTAAGACCTGGGCTTATGTAAAGCCAGTGGGCCCCGGCGCGCGGGCATGTTTGGTCCCAGGGCTATAATTTGAACAATCTTTGTAGAGGTCCACTAGCTGAAGCTTCATACCAAATATCAAAGACCTGGGCTTTCTGGTTTCAGACAAGAAGATTTTTTTTCTTATTCTCTCCTTTTCGTTGCCATGACAACCAGATGTCTGCTTAGAATGAAATTCTTTGAACAAGTTGAGAGATAACCACCCAAGGATAATTTCTGCCAACTATGGTCAATTTCTGTTCAGAGGTTTATGAGATGTCGTTTAGAGGAATTGTGGACGGACGAACGGACGGACGACGACGATGGAGGGAGAGCGATCACAATAGCTCCCCCGGAGTCTTCGGCTGAGGTGAGCTTCAAGCGGGGTGGTCAAAATTATATAGGCGGGTTTTCGTGATTCTATTCAGCACTATTCCGTCGTTTTCATTGGATATAGCATCTATATATTACATGTACATGTAGGTGTTAAATGTATGTAACAGGGACAGAATGGGAGCTTCAACTCTGTATTTAACGTGAATTCAACCCTCATCCTATCTTTAAAACAAGAAAAATAAAAACATGTTCTAATCGGCGGAATCTTGAATGATATGGGATTTGAAAGAAATACGAACGCCGATGTATATGTTTTGAAATACACGTGGTATGAATTACATTAATTAGTGTTTATAAAATATGAAATATAGCGGCGGGGTTTCCATTCACTTCGTACCCAAGTCATTTCGTACCATTTTGGTCATTTCGAACCCGTTTTAATTTGCAATTTGGTCATTTCGTACCCACTTTGGTCATTTCGTACCCTATTTGGTCATTTTGTAACCTCTTTTCTCGAAAAGGTTTTTGGTTATTTCATACCCTCTTTAGTCATTCGTACCCACTTTTAATTTTTCTGGGAAACGTATTTGGTTATTTCGTACCCGATTTTTCAATCGTAGATACAAAAATGACTTAGGAATGATATGAATTGTTTTAATGCTTTTCTGTAGGTGGCCTGAGCCGAAAGGTCATCGGGAGCTATTGTGATCGGTCACCGCCCGTCGTCGTCGTCGTTGGAAGCCTCAGCTGTGCTACTCGCCTTGTAAACCAGTGATCGCAGGATTGATCCCGGGCTTCTCCAGACTTTCGGATGAGTCTCTAAACCGAGGTCGCGTCTCTGTATGTCCTTAGCTGTTGGTGGGACGTAAAACTCAAACACTCACTCACTCGTCGTCGGCGTACATCCGTATGTACGTTCACAATTTCTTTAAATGACATCTTCTCAACCACAGAACAGATTTTGACGAAACTTGACAAAACTGATCTGTGGATGGATTTTAAAAGATGTTCAAAGAATCCCATTCCATGCAAAACTCTGGTTACCATGGCAACAAGAAGGGGAAAGCTAGAAAAACTTTAAAAAGAATCTTCTTGTCTGAAACCAGAAGGCCAAGGTCTTTGATATTTGTTGTGAAGATTCATCTAGTGGACATCTTCCAAGATTGTTAGAATTAGAGCCCAGAGGCAAAAAATGGCCCCGCCCCATGGCCCAGCTGTTTTACATAGGCTTATACAGGTAACACATTTAAAAATCTTCTCTGAAGCAGAAGGCCCAGGTCTTTGATATTTGGTATGGAGCTTCATCTAGTGGACATCTACCAAGATTATTCAAATTAAAGCCCTGGGGAAAAAATGCCCCGCCCCGGGGCCAGCTGTTTTACATAGGCTTATACAGGGAAAACCTTTAAAAATCTTCATCTCTGAAACCAAAAGGTCCAGGTCTTTGATATCGAGGCGACTTTAACGAATTTCAACAATCTTAGCTTAGAGCAGAAACATGAAAAAGTTTTTATCGGAAAATCCTCTTTAATAAATAAGTAAAGCGTTTTGTTAAATTCGTACCTTTTTGGTCAATTTATACCCAGGTATGAAATAACCAAAACGGTTGCAAAATGACTCGGGTACGAAATGATTGTTTGTGGGTACGAAACGACCCCAAAACGGGTACGAAATGACCAAAATGGTACGAAAAGACTAGGGTACGAAATGACTTGGGTACGAAATGACCGGTTTCCAACGGCGTCATGAGTTTTGCCTGATCTTATACATATGCCTGTCTGATTCATTCACCAGTTCCCGCTTTGTAGAAATGCAGGTAACCGGGCACTAGAAGCTTTGTAGAAATGCAGGTAACCGGGCACTAGAAGCTTTGTAGAAATGCAGGTAACCGGGCACTAGAAGCTTTGTAGAAATGCAGGTAACTGGGCACTAGAAGCTTTGTAGAAATGCAGGTAACCGGGCACTAGAAGCTTTGTAGAAATGCAGGTAACCGGGAACTAGAAGCTTTGTAGAAATGCAGGTAACCGGGAACTAGAAGCTTTGTAGAAATGCAGGTTTCAAAGGTAAGCGGGCACTAGAAGCTTTGTAGAAATGCAGGTAACCGGGCACTAGAAGCTTTGTAGAAATGCAGGTAACCGGGCACTAGAAGCTTTGTAGAAATGCAGGTAACCGGGAACTAGAAGCTTTGTAGAAATGCAGGTTTCAAAGGTAAGCGGGCACTAGAAGCACACTGGGGCTACCCAACTTCTTCAACAAGTTTTGAAAAAGCGTAACACATCACATAAAATGTTCACATTAACGCATACACTTATTAAACAATACAGTTAAACATTGCACCGAAAATGTTCTCAAACCATGTGTATCTTCACAACAATCTTCAGGTGCCCCCACGAAAGGTCACAAAGGTCAGGCATGAAGACAATTATGGCGACATTAATAGATGAAGAAACAACTGGTACACATTACATGTAACCTTTAGTTGAATACAGGAAAATTATAATATTAAGACCACCTTTGGGACTGTTCAAAATTGGTCTTTAAGACCACTTTTGAACAGTCCTAAAGCTGGTCTCTGACCAGAGGACAGTGTATGCAGAAAACACAAAGAAAGAATAACTGCAGCCTAATAAATAAGCTTCTTAAAGCAGAATTAGACTGAATTTTAAGCGGTCTTAATAGCGGAATTTTACTGTTGTTGAAAAAACTTATTGCTTGCGATGAATTTAAAATCGGCATGATAAAGATTCTAACACAACACGCCAATGTGGGCAACCATCACGTAAACATGCCTATATAGTTTTGACCCCGTTGAACCCCATTTTTATACAGTAAAACTGGGGTTTACAGAGGCAAACCTTATGTTTCTTATTTCTGCTCTAAAATATAGATTGTGGGTACTCGTTAGAACCGCCTCTATATTTAAGGCAGAAATAAGAAAAATGTCACAATTTTTCATCATATTTTTTTCATATTTACTGCGGTAAAATGTACTATGTATTTGTATAGGCGTGCTTTCGGAATGGGAAAGTAACTAATAAATCACAGGAAGTGCCTGACACGAATAGACGCCATTTTATGACGGCACTCCCACTTGCTTTGACGCCTTTTTCTGGCTTTGAAGACGCTGACAAAAGGATTTAAATGCATCTTCTGTTTTGCGGGATTTCTCATAATAACCGCGAAAGATTAGAATCAAAGCACTGAGTGTGTGTGTGTGTGTGTGAATTTAACGTCGCTTTCAACAATTTTTCAGTCATATCACGACGGTGTCGGGTGCGACAGGGAGCTCGATGCTCACTTTTATAGTGCTGCCTCACTGAAGTATCATGTCCAAGACACATTACATGATACCACACCAAGTCACATTATCCTGAATTTGAGTGCCAAGCGAGGAGCAGCTAGTACCATTTTTAACGACTTTGGTATGTCGCGACCCGGAATCGAACCCGTAACCTCCCGTTTCCCGGAGCGGACACATTACCAACTGAGCTATCGGGGCCGGTAAAGCACTGGGAGTATTAATGGGTCTAGTGTCTCTGAGTGTAGATTGGGAAAATAGGCCTGGACTAGGAATTAAACTGTTTCGTTTAACCCTTCAAGTTTTGTACTGTAAGCAAACTGTGTAGACCCTGATCAGACCCTGCATTTTTCGGCGCCGGAAACTTAAATTCCTTTACTGTTAGCAAACAATGTAGACCCTGATCAGACGCTGCGTTTTTCGGCGCCTGACTTTTAAATTCCTATGCTGTTAGCAAACAGTGTAGACCCTGATCAGACGCTGCATTTTTCGGCGACAGACGCTTAAAGTCCTATACTGTTAGCAAACAGTGTAGACCCTGATCAGACGTTGCGTTTTTCGGCGTCTGACCTTAAATTCCAATACTGTTAGCAAACAGTGTAAACTCAGATCAGACGCGTACATATTCCGGCGCCTGACCATTTAATTCCTTTACTGTTAATATAGTTAATACATGGTTAGTGTCGTTAATAATAAAATATGATCGGTGAGCCTTAGACAATTTTATACGGGCGAGCTTCAGCGAGCCCCTATAAAATTGTCGGGGCGAACCGATTATATTTTATTATTAAAGACACTATCCATGTATGTAGTTTTTACCGCAATCCAAAACAATCAATGGATTTTGCAATAATTAGGCTTTATGCAAAAAAAGACAGAAGGCGGTGTGGCATGTTAAACCACATTCATTGCCATGGTGCGCACACGTAGTATAACGTGACGTCAACGAGTGCAAAGTTTCTGACGCCATCGCGCCACAAAGACGTATGAAACAACACGGACGCTCGAATAAAAGTTTCTCAGCGCTTTAATTTCTGCATGACAATCCGCAAATAAATAGTTTATTTTAACTTTAAAAATTATTTTCGAGTTTGAGACGCAACCGCGGTAGCAGTGCGCAGTTATTCCAACGGGCCATTCAAACAGGAAAAGTCGAGAAGGTATA
The DNA here is from genome assembly GCA_963580285.1 of Lucinisca nassula. NCBI lineage: Eukaryota > Metazoa > Mollusca > Bivalvia > Lucinida > Lucinidae > Lucinisca > Lucinisca nassula. Next base: position 64,229,179 of record OY757027.1, on the reverse strand, counting down.
CTATCCATTGGACGCTCTGGCTCACACCACTTAGCTGGTCAGGCTTTAGTTAGTCCTTCGAAGCGATTTACAAGTGTGGTCAGTTTCAGCTCTGCGTGGAAACACTATGCAGCCCAATCTCTAGCGGGCCTCGGTAGTTCAGTCGGACTGGTGATCAGGAGTACGCGGGTTCGATACCTGCCGCGGTCGGCATCATTATTTCGTTGAAATCCTTTTCTACGGTCATTATCCCTTCCGCTGATTCAAGAAGGCAGTTGTCAGTTTCTGGCGAAAGAATGTGCGCTGTACTGGTTAACCGTTTACGAATAAGCCTGCTCAGGAAAAAAGTGGAAAGGTAAACTGACCAGCTAAAAATGACCTAAATAGTGTTGACTGGGCCGTTAAACTTCAACACAGATAAACAAAAGCCAAATCTCTAGGTAAATGAAAATCCTAATTGCTCTCCTCGAAGCTTCTGATCAGCGCGGATGCATCGGTTGATCTGAATTTTCTTTAAACTTAGATGTTTGAAGAGTCAGGAGTTGGTTGAGTGAGGCAAAGGTGTCGTTTATCTTAAGGGGAATGGGAACACCTGGCAGATTTTTCCGCCATTTTTCAAAGGGAGACAACTTTCGGGACTTCCTGTTTGCTTTTCTATAAGCCCCATCCCACTGAAAAAGGGGTCTACTCTTAAAGGAAAGAATTTACTCCTCAGGAGCACATTCTTTCCTTTAAGAGTTGACCTCTATTGACATGGGAGACAAAAATACTTTTGCAGGAGTTGCCTCCCCTGAAGGTGTTCCCATTCCCCTTAAGTTAGTGGAGCGTGTAACTGATATTGGCTAAAGGTTGGACAAGGCCTGCTATCTTTGGCGCAGGAAAATGTACAGGGAAATGTTTTTATTTCTTCGCTTTCATTCCTTTTCCTCTTTTTCACATGACCCTCTTTTTCATAGCATCTACTATCTCTTCTCTCTACGGCACAAAATGGCCCACACTGGTTCACGTGCTTTTAAACAGTATTCTTACACAGCGCGCCTTTATTGGCCTATAGGCAATGGAACTGAACTGTGTTTTTTATGATTATGCAACAAATCACTATTCGTGAGAGCCCGATGAGTGACGTCATTAAAATTGGCCGTATAATGACGTCACTAGTAGAGCCCTCGACGTTAGACAGTGAAACGTTATTTTCTCGCGTCAAGCACATAAATGCATGTGATACAGTCAATATTTTTTTCGTGGCGAAAGGCTGTGAGAATTGGAAGGAAACAACATCATTATTGCCGATTTTCAGCGTGTTAGAATCGAAATAGATCAGCTCTGGACTGTGATTTGTTGAGTAATGAATCTCAGTTTGTCGGTCAGTGGTAAGTAGACAAATCACGCGCGCTACACTGACCTCCAAACTGTGATTTATTACTAAAAATCACACGGTCAGTTGTAAAGTAGATCAATTCACGAGCGCATAGCGCGCGTGATTTGTCTACATGCTTGTGCAACTGACCGACAAACTGATTTATTACTGAACAAAGAGCTGATCTATTTCTAAAACAAGCCACAATTAAGCATAAAACAGGGTTTCCAGTCTTCATGTTACACTAAAACGAAAATTTTCAGATGAAAAATTGTGATATTTTTCTTTTTTCTGCTCAAAATATAGATCGAGCAGAAAAACGAACAATAAGATTTACCACTGTAAACCCCAGTTTTACTTTATTAACGTGGGGTTCAAGAGGGTCAGAATTATATAATCGCGTTTTCGTGATGACAAATTGAATATATTGCAACATTAGAACAACAGAGCCTTAATTCTAGTTTGACTCCAGCAGTCGTTTGAGATATCCGTGTTTGAGAAAACAGAAGACAGCTATAACTTACAGCAAAGGTTCTTATCAGACTGTGTCGGTGCGCAGTCTAACCAAAGTCTTCTCTGGGTGTAAATACCCGTAGACACCGTTTTTGGTACGGCTCATAAAGATACAAAGTTGATAAACATGTAAACAAAAATAATAATGATAATCACAAAATTAATAATAATAAACAATACACCGTGGTCTCAGCTGAAAGGTAAGCTTAAGCCGTCTAATCAGATTCTTCTCTGGGCGTAAATACCCGTAGACACCGTTTTCGTTTGGCACGGCTCATAAGGATACAAAGCTGCTCAACATGTAAACAACAATTTTATGTGCACAAAAGAGACTGAATGTAGGAAAGTCACGCAATGTTGGCGTATATTTATTCAAAGTCCTTCTAAATTCTTTTTCACAAATGTAAGGGAAATTAATATACCGGCGATTTTTTTTCACAATCTTTTACAAGGACCTTCCTGTTTGCTTTTATTGTATACTTATACGATCTACTCATTATAGACGGCGCCCGCCAATCGGGGCTTGAAGAAAAAGATGGGCTGCACGATGCTTCCACGCAGACCTGAAATCCGACCGCACACGAGTACTGGTAAACCGCTTAGAGGATCTAAGTTTGCCCAGTCAAATCGGTGCGAGTCGGACCGTCCATGCTTAAAAACCCTATTTGTTTCATTGGGCGACAGAGCTTGAGGTGTCATTTCAAATGTAGGGTAAAAGTCGCACAAAACAGGAAGCAACGTCTCCAAAATGACCTATACACTGTTGATAGGGATGTGAAACCTCAAATCAAACAAACAAAACTACTCATTATAGCTGGTGCAATTTCACATGATACTGGCCTTCATGTAAAGAATAAATTAATCAATGTTATCGCCTAAAAGGTGCGAGGCGGACCGTCCATGCTAATAAACCCTATTGGTTTCATTGGGCGACAGGGAATGAGATGTCATTTCATCTCAATGTCGGGTAAAAGTCCCACAAAATTGGAAGCAACGTCTCCAAAATGACCTTTACAGTGTTGACGGGGACGTTAAACCTCAAATCAAACAAACAAACAAAATCGCCTAAAAGGTCGCTTTTCGTAAGCTTTTCGTGGATTTTCGTCATCTCGTGAATTGCGACCCATTTACCGGCCTGTTGGCTGTTTGTAGTACATTACAACATCGACCTCTTCGAAAAACGGCGATATGCATTCAGTCGGGTGTGGAATTATGGTAAAAGAGGTAAGCGGTCTCATGTCAAATTGCACTTGCTATTCGAAAATACGTCGACCCCCGCCCATTGAAGCTTGTAGAAACAGATGGACTGCATGATGCTTCCACGCAGGGCTAAAACCAACCGTACACGAGTACTGGTAAACCGCTTAGAGGATCCAAGCCTGCCAACGAAAAGCGGTGCGAGCCGGCCAGTCCATGCTTGTAAACCCTATTGGTTTCATTGGCGACAGGGCTTGAGTTGTATTTTCATCTCAATGTCGGGTTAAAGTCCCTCAACATTGGAAGCAGTCTCCAAAATGACCTATACGGGGTTGACGGGGACGTTAAACCTCAAATAAAAACAAACAAACTACGAAAACACGCCAATACAAATACATTGTAAACTTAACCTCCGAAAAAACGAAACTTTTCAGATGCAAAATTGTGATATATTTATTATTTCTGGTCAAAATATAGATTGTGGGTACTCGTTAGAAGCCCCTCATCGAGAGACCTTGACCTTGAGCCCAGGATCCTGAAAGTCAAATTTGCTTGATATATTATCATACCCAACATGAGTTTAAAGTTACAAAAAACCTATGATAAATGTAGGCGCTTTTGATGACAAAGTTGTTCGAAAAATAACCACTGCACCTTGGACTTGCTGGAGATATTATCATTTCCAACATTTGCGCCAAGTTATATTAAAGTCCATTTAGGGGCTACAGTGAAGACAAAGCTTTCCTAACAATAGCCCCAAGAACCTTGACTTTAAGCCCAACATCCTGAAAGTCTGATTTGCTTGATAAGCAAAGACCTGGACCTTGTGGTTTCAGAGAAAAAGATTGTTAAAGGTTTTCCAAATATAAGTCTATGTAGAACCGAGGGCCCTGGGGCGGGGCCACCTTTGGCCCCGGGGCTATTATTTGAACATTCATAGTAGAGATCCACCAGACGACGCTTCATATCATTTATCAAAAATCTGGGCCTTCTGGTTTAAGTCAAGAATATTTTTAAAGTCAAAGTAAAACTAGTGAGCCCCGGGGCGGAGCCATTTTTGACCAGGGGGCTATATTTTCAACAATCGTGATAGGGGTCCACTAGATGAAGCTTCATACCAAACTTAATAGGCCTGGGCCTTCTGGTTCCAAACGAAGAGATTTTTAAAGGGTTTCCCAATATAAGTATATGTAAAACCAGTGGGCCCCGTGGCAGGACAAGTTTTGGCCCTAGGGCTATAATATGAACAATCTTAGTAGAGGTCCACCGGATGAAGCTTCATACCAAATATCAAAGATTTGGGCCATCCAGTTTAAGACAAGAAGATTTTTAAAGGTTTTTCCCTATATAAGTCTATGTAAAACCAGTTGACCCCGACGCGGAGGCATTTTGGCCCCAGAGCTCTAATTTGAACAATCTGTTTGGTTTCAGACAAGAAGTTTTTAATAAGTCCATGCAAAACCCGTGGACTCCGGGGTAGGGCCATTTTTGACCCAATGACTATAATTTGAACTATCCAGGTAGAAGTCCACATACCAATTATCAAAGACCTGGGCCTTCTGGGTTCAAACGAGACGGTTATTAAAGGTTGTTCCTATACAAGAATATGTTAACACGGTGGGCCTTGGCGCGGGGACATTTTCTGTCCCTGGACTATAATTTAAACAATCTTGGTAGAGGTCCACTAGATACAACTTCATACCACATACACTGTGTACCAAACACCTGTGCCTTCTGGTTTCAGGCCAGAAGATTTTATAGGTATTGCCTTTTAAGTCAAAGTAAAACCTGTGAGCCCCGGGGCGGGGCCATTTTTGACCACAGGGCTACACTTTGAACAATCTTGGTAGGGGCCCACTAGATGCAGCTTCATACAATTTTGAAAGGGGGCCACCTAAGGATTATTCCTGTGAAGTTTGGTCAAATTCCGATCAGTGGTTTAGGAGGAGATGTCGTTTGAAGAAATTGTTTACGGACGAACGTGCGCGTGCACGAAAGACGACGGACAAAAATGATCACAAACGCTCACCTCGTCATTGCATCTACGTGACAGGTGAGCTAAAAATGGTAACCTCTTTCTTATTTCTGCTTTCAATATAGATTGTGGGTGCTCGTTAGAATCGCCTCAATGAGGCGGTTCTAACGAGTAACCGCAATGTTTGTATTGAGCAAAAGTAAGGCAGATAATGTTTACCCCCGTAAACCCCATTTTTCTCAATATAAAATGGGGTTGAGGAGGGTCTTCTTTTCACGGACTTGTTATCGGGATGTAGGGTAAACAATATATAGGTTCAATATATGTGACAAACACCTGGGGTCTCTCACCGCTGTGGTTCGAGCCTCATTCGGGTCAGATGTGAGGCGCTACATGTATGTTCTGTAACACGAGGTCATGCAGTTTTCTACGGGTACCCCGGTTTTCGCCCACCTCTGATGAACGACAGGCTCGAAATAAGCGAAATAATCTTGAAAGGGCCGTAAAACCTAAAGAAAAAAGAATAAGTCTAACACTGGTCGCCTGTATAGTCTATGGTTAAATCCGGTGATATTTTGAGCGACAAATTACTAGGCGAAAAGGCGTTACGCACAGAACTGCCTTTTTATGACGTTTTGCGACGTCACTGATCGTTTCCTTGATGTTAGACGGAGTAACGTCTTTTTGACGCACAAAGTACGTTACAAAAACAGGTAAATGCATTTGTTACAATCAAACATAAACAATGGCGGAATGTTGAGAGAATATGAAGGTAATGACAGCATCTGGTCGTCTTTCAGTCTGTTAGAATCGAAATAGATCAGCTCTATCGCGTGATTTGTTAAGTAATATATCACAGTTTGTCGGTCAGCTGTAAGTAGATAAATCACTCGCGCTACGCGCTCGTGATTATATCTACCTATCTAATCCTATTTGCTCTCCGCGGAGACTCTGATCCGCGCGGATGCATCGGTTGATCTGAATTTTCGTTAAACTTAGATGTTGGAAGACTAAAATGAAGGAGTGGTAGGGTGAGGCGAAGGAGTCGTGTATCTTACGTCAGCGGAGCGTGTAACTGATATTGGCTTAGGCCTATATTTTGGCAAGGCCTTACATCCTTTTCCTCCATTTTCCCTGGCCCTCTCTTTCATCTCCTCGACTACATGTATCTCTTCTGTCTACGGCACAAAATGACCCACATGGGTTGAAGTGCTTTTAAACAACATTCTTACACAGCGCGCCTTTATAGACCTAGGCAATGGAACTGAACTGTGTTTTATTATGATTATGCAACAAATCACCATCTGAAAGAGCGAGGGACTTCATTAAAAGTGGACGTTTAATGACGTACAGCACTCGACGTTAGACGGTGAAACGTTATTTTCTCGCGTCAAAAACATCACACAAGCACATAAATGCATGTGATACAGTCAATATTTTATGCAGGATTTCTTTTATAACAGCGACGAAAGGTTGTGAGAATTTGAAGGAAACAACAACATTATCTGATTATTGCCGATATTTTAAGCGTGTTAGAATCGAAATAGATCAGCTCCGTCTGTGATATGTTGAGTAATAAATCTCAGTTTGTCGGTCAGTTGTAAGGAGACAAATCACTCGCGCTACGCCCTCGTGATTTGATCTACTTAACAACTGATCTCCAAACTGTGATTTATTACTCAACAAATCACAAGATCAGTTGCAAAGTAAATCAAATTACAAGCGCGTAGCGCGCGTGATTTGTGTACTTGCCACTACACCTGATCGATATAGTGATATATTACTAAACAAATCAACGTTAGATTTAATCTATTTCTAAAACAAGACAGAATCATAAAACAGGGTTTCCAGTATTCATGGTACACTGGAATTCTAATAGCTCACGTCGAATTTTTTTTTTTTTTATCAGATTGTTTCGCTAATTTACAGGCAGCTCTGAGTCTTCGCTGGGCTATGATATCAAAAATTAAAAACTAATCTGGGTACCCACTCAGTTAGTTGTCTGCATGATTAGACCATTTTGTACCCCAAACCCCAAAAAGGGGTAGTTAGCAAACAGTGCAGGTCCAGATCAGACGCCGTACAACGCAGCGTCTGATTAGGGCCTACACATTTCGCAAAATTTTCAGCTAATTTCCAAATAGTTATTGAAGAAAACACAACCTGACAACCCTAAATTTTGAAATGGACTCCTGCTAAATATAAGGTGGAACAAAAGGGTAAATCACTGGGCACATGGTATGGAATCACTGCGCACATGGTATCGAATCACTGGGCACATGGTTAAGCACTGGGCACACAGTTAATCACTGAGCACATGGTTAATCACTGAGCTCATGGTTAATCACTGAGCACATGGTTAATCACTGGGCACATGGATAATCACTGGGTACATGGTTAATCACTGGTCACATAGTTAATCACTGGGCACATGGTATCATAATCCAGTCGTCGACTCTCGTTATCTCAAACTCTAAGAGAATGATAATCTGGTTGCAGATACATGTAACAGTAATTTGAGATAAGAGGAGTCCAAACATTACGAAAACATGCCTATACAAATACATTGTAAATTTTACCACCTTAAAACGAATATTTTAGATGAAATATTGTGATACTGTTTTGTAATTTATGCTCAAATATAGATTGTGGGTACTCGTTAGAACCGCCTCATCGAGGCGGTTCTAACGAGTACCCACAATCTACATTTTAGAGCAGAAAAAAATAAAATAAAATTTACCTTTGTTAACCCCAGTTTTACTATATAAACGTGGGGTTCAAGAGGGTCAGAATTACATGTATATAATCGCGTTGTCGTGATGACAAATTGAATATATTGCAACATTAGAAAAAGAGAGCCTTAATTCCAGTTTGACTTCAGCAGTCGTTTGAGATATCCCTGTTTGAGAAAACAGAAGTCAGCTATAACTTACAGCAAAAGCACTTATTAGACTGTGACGGTACGCAGTCTAACCAAAGTCTTCTCTGGGCGTATATACCCGTACACACCGTTTTTGGTACGGCTCATAAAGATACAAAGTTGATAAACATGTAAACAACAATAATAATGATAATCACAAAATGAATAATATCACGTGGTCTTGGCTGAAAAGTAAGCTTAAGCCGTCTAAACAGAGTCTTCTCTGGGCATAAATACCCGAAGACACTGTTTTCGTTTTGCACGGCTCGTAAAGATACAAAGTTGCTCAACATGTAAACAACAATATTAATGATAATAATAATAATATAATTAAGAAATAGATCAGCTCTAGCTGTGATTTGTTGAGTAATACATCACAGTTTGGAGGTCAGTTGTAAAGTAGACAAATCACGAGCGCGTAGCGCGCGTGATTTGTCTACTTACAACTGACGGACAAACTGTGATTTATTACCTAAAAATCACTAGCTAGAGCTGATCTATTTCGATTCTAACACGCTGAAACTCGGCAATAGTGCTATTGTTTCCTTCAAATTCTCACAACTTTTCGCCATTGTTAGAAGAAATCCCGCTAAAATTGTCGACTGAAACACATGCATTTTTATCTTTTTCTAACGTTTTCGATGCGAGAAAATGACGTTACGCCGTCCAACGTCAAGGAAATTGACTAGTGACGTCATAAATTTGCAGTTTTAATGACGTCAATCGTCACGCTCTCCTTTGCCGTGATTTGTTGTAGAATAAAACACAGTTATTTTCCATTGCCTATATAGGCGCGCTGTGTTAGAATAAACAATATCCCTTGGTCTCAGATGAAACTTCAGCTTTTCAGTCAGTTTATTTGTACAAAAGAAACTGAGTGTAGGAAAGTCACGCAAAGATATCAAAGCCTATTTATTTTCTGTTTCACAATTTTAAGAGAAACGAACATACACCATTTTTTTACCTTCCTGTTTGCTTCAGTGTATACTTATCCCCTCCGATAATACGATCTACTCATTTCGAACGGCCCCCGCCCATCGGGGCTTGGAGAAATAGAGGGGCTGCTTGATGCTTGACGCAGAGCTGAAACCGACCGCACACGAGTACTGGTAAACCGCTAAGAGGATCTAAGCCTGTCCAGGCAAAGCGGTGCGTGTGGGACCCGTCCATACTTATAAACCCTATCGGTTTCATTGGGCGACAGGGCTTGAGGTGTCATTTCATCTCAATGTCGGGTAAAAGTCCCACAAAATTGGAAGCAACGTCTCCAAAATTACCTTTACAGTGTTGACGGGGACGTTAAACACATAATCAAGCAAACAAAATGTAAGGGAAACGAACATTCAGGACCGTCCATGCTAATAAACCCTATTGGTTTCATTGGGCGACAGGGCTTGAGATGTCATTTCATCTCAATGTCGGGTAAAAGTCCCCCAAATTTGGAAGCAACGTCTCCAAAATGACCTATACAGTGTTGACGGGGACGTTAAACCTCAAATCAAACAAACAAACAAACAAGGAACACCATGTTTGCCATCATTGTATACTTATCCCCTTCGATAATACGATCTACTCATTATAAATGGTAGAAGCCTCCGCGGTGTAGTGGTAATGCTACTCGCAGGATCGATCCCGGACTTCTCCAGACTTTCGGATGAGTCTTTAAACCGAGTTCCCGTCTCCGTATGACCTTAGCTGTTGGTGGGACGTAAAACTGAAACACACCCACTCACTCTGTAAAAGGTATGCTTTGTGAGTGCAGACAACCTACCTTTATCATATGACGTCGTTGATAAGCAGCGGATAACGTCGTGTAATAAAAATCGTATGACCACACTTGTAATAACACTTTGGCGGGATTAAGTAACGTCATAACGACGTCCATGTCAATCATGCATTTTTGCGGAAAAAATGTTAAATTTAAAGGCGATAAAATCCAATTTAAAGTGGTCATATGATAAACAGAAACTTACACTCGTGGCCATTTCATATTCAATTTATGAAACTCGCCGAAGGCTCGTTTCATAAATTTCATATGAAATGACCACTCATGTAAGATCCTCTATTTATTTAATTATCGTTAGGATATTATGCTTTAAGAGATGATTTAACCAACTTCTGTTTCCAACAAATGTGCATGGTCCCGAAGATCTTCGAGTTATCGAAGTTCGGCTGTAACTGTTTGCTTCCTTTCCCACAAGTCATACACGCTACATCAGATTTTCATGTTCTTACCACTCTCTAAGCTAAAAAAGCTTAAACCGTTGATATTTAAAAAAAAAAAAAACTGGATCTGACAGCTCGTGCAAATTTGCTTGAAATATCAAATTCCGTTGTCTCGGAATAAAAGAAGATACATATTTGAAGAAAAATACGGACAGTTCAATGTGGATTTTATCAATATCTAAGGCCTTCCGCCCTCGCGCATCGGGGCTTGAAGAAATAGATCGGCTGTATGATGCTGCCACGCAGAGCTGAAACCTTCCGCACACGAGTACCGGTAAACCGCTTAGAGGATCTAATCCGGTCCAGGAACCGCGGTGCAAGTCGGACCGTCCTTGCTTATAAACCCTGTTGGTTTCATTGGGCGACAGGGCTTGCGATATCATTTCATCTCAATGTCAGGTAAAAGTCCCGCAAAATTGGCAGCAACGTCTCCAAAATGACCTATACTGTGTTGACGGGGACGTTAAACCTCAAATCAAACAAAACAAATAAGGCCTTTGGAATTTTGGGTGTGGGATAAAAATTATATAGGACATAAAACTGTGCATGATTATGTGCAATATATATGTTACGAATATATGTATCTATACGACATATAATTACATGTATTTGTAGTTCTTGCATAAATATCTATGCGCATGGCTGTTTGAAACCATTGTCAAATGGACCGAAAGCCGTGCTCAAACAGCAAAAAACATGTTCAAATCATGAGTTCGCGTGCTGTTTGAACATGGATTTTGAGCTTTTGATATCACAAGACTGGCCCAATCTGATTGAAACCCGATCTAAGCTGAACTATGTACGCCTAGATCTGACATCGACCCATGAAAGGTCACCTTCCATGACCTCGGAATTTCCGTTTTATTCTATTTTAAACTAACTAATCAGTGCACCTTTTACGAAACATTCTCGGTGAACAGGACAAAATGGCGGTGGAAGCTTTATATCAAAGAACAACAACAACGAAAATCCATCAAAAAAAGATTTAGATTGCCTTGCCATTCTTTCAACCGTTACAGGAAATCATTATCTTATCAACTATATATTGCTTTTATCCGAGAATTAGACCCAGATGATTGCCACAAAACGTACCGTATGGCGTTCATCGGATCGGTACGATACTAGTGTAGCCCCCCCCCCCCCCCCCTCCCCTTGTGCAGGGAGAACCATCTCTTGTACAGGTTAAAGAGCCCTATCTTACATGATTACTGTGTAGGCTTTCATCCTGCAAACCTGGAGTGTATACAATGTACAATAGTTACGGGTTAGATGCTGCAATATAAATATGGGAGCAATTTTGACCGATTACAGTATCAGAAGCCCAGAAATGGTGACTGACCTGTTTCGGTAACTGTTAGTTCCCTCGCATTATTTTTTAAATAAAGAGTTCCATGAAGTCATTTCGAGAATAATTAAAGTCCTGTCACTTCTGTGAACAATATTGAAAATTTCAATGACACCAGAACTGAATCCATTTAAATTTCCTGGAATCATTTTATTGTTTTTCCTAATGCCTCGGTTTAAAAACCTAACCAAAAGTCTGGAGAAGCCCGGGCTGTATAGCAGAATGACATATGCAAACAAAAAATAGAGTAGAACCCTCTTCAGAGGTCCTCATTTGGAAAAAAAAGGTAAAAAGATAAACAAAAGGTCATGAAAGTTGTTTCCCTTGTTAAATGATGACATTCATTATTGGTTTCCAGTGTGATTTTTAATTTGTAAAATTGATCAGCCTTACCCCAATTTTGTACCGAATGGAATCTTCCTCTTAATATATAGCAGGAGTCCATTTCAAAATTTAGGGGAGTCAGGTTGTGCTTCCTTAAAAATCTATTTGGAAACTGGCTGAACGTTTTGCAAACAGTGTAGGCCCCGGCGTCTGATCTGGGCCTGCACTGTTTGCCAATTACCCGTTTTGGGGTATCTAGTACTAAATGGGTTAAGGCAGTCAAGTATCTTTTGTTCACAGTAGTGACTGCTCAAAATACATAAATCAAAAGTGACTTCATTTAAAATACATACAAGTACATGTAGTAAAATATCTTGCTCAGTCTTCCACCTCCCCATCATGAGCAGGAGACAATGGAAGGTATATATTCGGCTAATGTAAGTTGTAGAAAATCATTCAGTTTGCATTGCTGCATTTTATTGGAAAAGGCATTGTATAATATTTTGTATGTATTCATGTACAATTTCATAATGGTGGATTATCCCCAAGAACAGGTAGAGTATTTTTTTCAGTTTTGCAAGAGTAATACATGTAATACTTGGGAGTTGTCATTCTATCAATAGCAAATCTGTTTTCATTATTGCAATCCATGGAGGCCAGTTGTTGATCTGATCTTGCTTATTTGATTTGATCGCAAGTTATTTTTTTCCATCACATTACAAAGTAGAAGTAAAACAAAGATCAGGAATTGATACAATTAACTTACTCCACCCATAAAAGACACCAAAGGGAAAGAAATACAAACATTAAGCGACCAGACCATAATGGAAACCCAAACAAAGGAAGGCCATAAGGACAGTTACTTTCCCACAAAATGGCCATATGGCCATCCAAAACCAAAAGACACAAGTGATACAAACAGTAAGTAACAAACAACAACATAAATAAATCGCCACAGATACCCTTATGTGAGATAATGCTATCCTCTGTGTCTACAAGAATGACAATTTTCTGTAATTGAGATAATTGTTTATATGCTTCAAACATTGTGCTATCAGAATTTAGCCTTATACATGGGAACAAGACAATTCATCGACAAGACAATTCATCGACACGGTTTTTGGAGACAATTCATCGACACAAATGAAGACAACTCATCGACGCTTTTTGAAGACAATTCATCGACACATTATTATGTTGAAATTATACACAAGTTGATAAAATGAAGACACTGTTTTGAAAATAAAATGATCTTTTATCAGGTTTATGATCAAAATAACGAATTTAGAAACATTTAATTCAATATTTTGGCTTATTGACCCTTTTAACCGCATAAAAGAAAATGTATACGGAACTTGGTCAAATATTATTCAAAACTTTCATAATCAAAATAAAAAGATGGCAAGTGAAGCTTGATTGTGAGTTACATGTATGTTTCATCTTTTCTCTAAATTTTCAGCATTAAATAATATTCTGCTCAAATGAAAATGATTCTAACGATAACGCCTAACGTTTAAAGGCAGAAATATGAAACGTAAATATAATCCCATTTAACCCATTTAGTACCATATACCCCAAAACGGGTACCCTGGCAAACAGTGTAGGCTCAGCCCAGACGCCGCAGAACGCGGCGTCTGATCAGGGCCTACAGTGTTTGCAAAAAGTTCAGCTATTTTCCAAAACAAATTTAGTTGAAAACACAACCTGACAACCCTACATTTTTAAATGGACTCATGCTATATATAAGGAGGAGGATGTCATTTGGTACAAAAATGATTAAACTGAACTTTTACCCCTAAAGTGGGATTAATCAAGGTCCATCGCATGGGCTTATCATCTAGATGATAATTCACCAAGTTGAACACAGTTTATATCTCATGATCAGAATTAGGTATCTAAATGCAAACTGTACAAATCTCGAGGCTAAATTATCCTTCAACTCCAGTGGTCGTACTATCAATACTGCCACTACATAGCAATCAGCATCCCAACAGCTACATGCTATCCTCAATTACTTTGAGACAGCTCCCCGACAGTCACTGTTTTGCGACATCAAATCAGACGAGGCAAACTATTGCGGTTAAAATGGTCAATAAGCCAAAATATTGAATTAAATTTTTCTAAATTTGTAATTTGATCATAAACGTGATTATAGATAATTGTATTTTCAAAACATTGTCTTCATTTTATCAGCTTGTGTATAATTTCAACATAATAATGTGTCGATGAATTGTCTTCAAAAAGTGTCGATGAGTTGTCTTCAATTGCGTCGATGAATTGTCCTGTCGATGAATTGTCTCGAATCCTTATACATAGTGTAGGAAAATGCTAATTATTCAGCAGTCCTTTAGATTTAGTCTTTCCATTTTAATTCCATCACTGGAACATTAAGTACTGTTAATCCTGAATGCACCAAAATGAAGTTTCTATATCATAAAAGGGGAGAAAAAAATTGACCACCCCAAATAGTGGTGTGAAATTGGAAAATGGCAATATCTGCCTATATACTGCAAAAGTGTAAGACAGTTGTTCAACTTTAAACCCATTGTTGCTTACAAAAGACCGTCAAATTTGCAAGATATGTTGGTTCATTCTCAACTGAAATAAAAACAGTAAGGTCTGGTGCTGTTTCAAAATGTAACAGACCCCGCTGTTCACCTTGTGCAAGCATCACAGAGTCTGGTTCATTCACAAGCACAACTTTGTCTTCATGTTTCAATTTAAAAGAAAACTTCACTTGTGCTTCCTCTGATGTAATATACCTCATTACGTGCAAAAATGTAATTTACAGTATGTCGGCCAAACCCAGCAAAAATGTAGTCAGAGAATGAACAAACATAAATTTGATATAAAGCATTTTCCTGACACTCCTACAACAGTTTCAGAGCATTTTAATTTGCCTGGACATAGCATCCAGGATTTTTCCTTTATGCCTATTGATAAAGTTTCTGGAAATTGGAAAAGGCTTATGAAGGAAACTTCCTGGATGCACCGTCTTGGAACAATGACTCCTTTTGGGTTAAACTCCAAAATAATGTATTAGTCTTCATGAAGTTTTTACTGACTTTACCTGTGTTAGCACTGCAACTGCATTCCTGTCAGTAATTTTTGTATCTAATAATGATCCTTTATTTAGACTTTTTACGCCAACTGATGTGTTTCTATTTGACGTCGTCACCATTGACGTCGTGTGACGTCGACGTCATTTCCTGTCTACTTGTTTATTACACTTGATAACTGCCAATAATGGCCTAAACGTTGTGTTAATAAATAAATAAAACCAATTTGAAGTTGTTCTCTGAAAAAAATTCCATGATTATATACTGCATAAGAATTCGAAAAGCCTAAAGGCATCCTAGAAGGATTTATACTAGCAGGTTTTTAATTGCTTGATTCATCAGCCTGTTTATGAAGGAGACATAAAAAGTCGAAGAAACAGTATTTTCATTTCATGGCAAGATCTATCAGAATTTTGAGTGAAGGCAAACAATACAGATTTTATGAAAATATCAAATATTCACCCTATGCTGTAGCATAGTTCTGATTTCTTGCTTAGCCCTTAAAATCTAGTCTTACAATTAATTTTATTATTTTATTACAATCATAATGGGCAGTTGCCTACTGTTGATGTTGAAGGCACCAAAAACATTCTTCTATATTATAGAGTGACACTAAAAATATTGACAAACCCTTAAAATCATGCCTTTACCACATATTCAAATAACCTTGGCATTCAAAATGGTTTGCTTCCGGCAGGTTCTTTTTTATTTGATAAATCAGCTTATTGCCAAAGGTGCCTAAAGAAACTGGGTGAACTAGCATTTCTACCCATGGGACAGTTTCTCAGAATTTTAAGTAAGCCAAAGCAATGGTTTTATGAAAATGTAAGAATTTAGCCATATACATGGTGTAGCATAATGCTGGTTTCTTGCTACACTTTTAGATTTGGACTTTCAATTGCAGTTCAATTGTTGAACAACTGCCTCTTGTTAATGCTGAAGACAACAAAGCCATGCTTTTACATTACAGAAGGGCAGAATAATTTTTTGATCAACCCTTGAAATGATGCATAAGTTAAAAAAATGGTTACTCAAATAATCTTCACATAAAAAATGATTGATACTAGCGGGTAACACGATTCCCCGAAATCACCGAAATCACCACCGAAATCACCGAAATCACCACAGAAATAACCGAAATCACCACTGAAATAACAGAAATCAACAATGAAAACAGAAAAAAAAAATTAAAATGCTTTTATTATGACCAAAATTCATGAATTTATATAGTTTAAGGTAATTTCCTTTCATTGGAAAGCGGTAAATGGGAATTAAAACTAATTAAATCGGCCGTTATTTCGGGTACATTTCGGATCCCTTTGGTCGTTTAACAAACCTAAAGCTTCTTGAATGGTTTAGTTAATGTCTATTTTATTTTTGTTGCATATGAAATTGGAACAATTTTTATTAGAAAACCCGAAAACTAGTTGTAATTGCGATACATGCACATGTATTCACGAAGATCCGATCAGAATCTAAATCAAGAAAACACGCCTATATAATTGTTGAACCCCCATCTAACCCCACATTTATAAAGTGAAATTCGGGTTTACAGGGGCTAACATAAAAGTTTCCCTTTAAAAGTTCCTTTTTTTTTCGAAAAAATCGACAATGTATTGGTATAGGCGTATTTTCATAATGACTTGTTCAAACAAGATTTTCCATTATTATCCTCAATTAACTTGATGTTAGTAAAGTGTCAATAATGATGTTAATTACAATCAGCGCCTAACTTTGATATCAAGTTGGCTACTTAAAAAATACAGAAACAAATATAGATAATTAAACAATGATACAAACACATTAACTAAAAGTTATGGTCTAATAAATGTTCACCATGATAACTGTAAGGGACACTTCTGAGGTAATAACAATACACACACCAACAAAATGCTTCTGTGCTGAAAATGGACATTCTTTATTGAATTCAACCTGGCACATTATATGCTCACCTTAGAATGAAAACAAGACTAATATTCAGTTATAAACAGTATATATGCCCCTAGAATAGTGCATTAATGACAGGTGATTTCGCAAGATTTCGGAAGAAATCCCGAGCGTACAATTTTAAGTGTTTTTGGCTGAAAAGGTACCCAAAAGTCATCATTGACAATAAAAATAATGTTTGTAAGCTAAATACACTATACATGTCCATATATTAATTCCACAATGGTGATTTCTGTTATTTCAGTGGTGATTTCGGTTATTTCTGTGGTGATTTCGGTGATTTCGGTGATTTCGGGGGTGATTTCGGTGATTTCGGGGAGTCGTGATACCGGATACTAGCAGGTTCTTATTCATTTGATTAATCACCTCATAGCCAAAGGTGTCTAAAAATATGTATGTACAAGCAAATTCTGCCCATGAGGTGATTTGACAGAAATTTCAGTAAGGCCAAAGCAATGATTTTATGGAAATGTCAGAATTTAGCCCTATACATGGTGTAGCATAATTCTTGTTTCTTGCTAGCCTTTTAGATTTGGTCTTTCAATTGCAGTTCAATCATTGGACAACTGCCTTCTGTTAATTGTGAACACAACAAAGTCATGCTATTACATTACAAAAAGGTTGAATAACTTTTTTACCAACCCTTGAAATGGTTCATAAGTTGAAAAAAAAAAATAGTTATTTGCCTATACTGCATACTCGAATAATCTTCACATTCAAAAAGTTTTGCTACTAGCAGGTTCTTATTTATTTGATTAATCAGCTTATCGCAAAAGGTGCCTAAAAAAAACAGATGAACTAGCATCTTCTGCCCATGGACGATTTGACAGAATTTTGAGCAAGGTCAAAGCAATGGTTTTATGAAAATGTCAGAATTTAGCCATATGCATGGTGTAGCATAATTCTGATTTCATGCTACCCTTTTAGATTTGGTCTTTAAATTGCAGTTCAGTTGTGTACAACTGCCTTATGTTAATGCTGAAGGCAACAAAGCCATGCTATTACATTACAGAGGGGGGGGGGGAATAATTTTTGACCAACCCTTGAAATGGTGCATCAGTTGAAAAAAAATGGCTATTTGCCTTTACCTTATAATCAAATAATCTTCACATTAAAAATGTTTGATACTAGCAGGTTCTTATTCATTTGATTAAATCACCTCATAGTCAAAATTGTCTGAAAATATGTATGTACAAGCAAATTCTGCCCATGAGGTGATTTGAATGAAATTTCAGTAAGGCAAAAAGCAATGATTTTATGAAAATGTCAGAATTGAGCCCTATACATGGTGTAGCATAATTCTTGTTTCTCGCTAGCCTTTTAGATTGTATCTTTCAATTGCAGTTCAATCATTGAACAACTGCCTTCTGTTGATGTTGAGCACAGCAAATTGATGCTATTACATTACAAAAAGGTGGAATAAATTTTTGACCAACCCTTGAAATTGTGCATAAATTGAAACTGAGGGGTGAAAGGGAAGGAACACCTGTGAAATCAAGTCCGCATTCAGCGCAAATGTTAAGAAATCAATACGCTGGAAAAGGAAATGAGGCAAGTGCTTAATTTGGACTATTTTATGCAGCGAACGAACAGCGGAAGCGTAGTAACGCGGTCCAGTACCGGAAGTAGAAATGCGATGACATATAAAGTTGATACAAGTATCAACTTTCAAAAATGGTTATTTGCCTTTACCTCATACTCAAACAGAAGGTTTGATACTAGCAGGTTCTTATTTATTTGATGAAAACACCTTATAGCAAAGGTGTCTGAAAAATGTATGGACCAGCATAATCTGCTCATGGGACATTTGACAGAATTTTGAGTAAGACTAAAACAATGATTTTTTGATAATGTCAAAATTTAGCCCTATAAACTGCGCACCATTATTTTGATTTCTTGCTTGCCTTTTATATTTGGTCATTCACTTGTAGTTCAGTCATTGGACAACTGCCTACTGTTAATGCTGATAAGACAACAAAGTTGATATTCTCTATACATGTATTATATAAGAGCGGAACATATTTTTGACCTACCCATGTTATGGTGCAAAGTTGAAAAATTAGCTATATGCCTATACCTCATCATACTCAAATAACCTTAACATTCAAATAGGATTGCCACTAGCTGGTTCTTATTTTGATAAATAAGCTTATAATATAGCCAAAGGTGCCTGAAAACAGGCTGCACAGCTATCTTCTATTCGTGAAAAGATCTGAATTTCGACACAAAGTGGAAATGTTGCTTTCACTGTAAAATCACAACCAATTCTGAATGACAGGGGCATTGATATCCCAAATTTGATTTAGAAAGTTATATGGTGGTGTTAGTGTTTGTTTGTTTTGAGGTTTAACGTCCCCGTCAACACTTTAAAGGTCATTTTGGAGATGTTGCTTCCAATTTTGTGGGACTTTTACCCGACATTGAGATGAAATGACATCTCAAGCCCTGCTGCCCAATGAAACCAATAGGGTTTATAAGCATGTACGGGCTGACTTGCACCTAACTGCCTGAGCAGGCTTATATCCTCTAAGCGGTTTGCCAGAACTCCTGTGCGGATTGGTTTCAGCGCTGTGGAGAAGCATCATGCAGCCCATCTATTTCTTCAAGCCCTAATGGTCAGGGGCTAAGGTGGTGTTTGTGACAGTCATGTTTGTTAAAATCTACTATTTCAGTAATCTGACATGTAACTTCATTAGGGCTCTATTTTGAAATTTTACTGCATGTCTTAATGGCATCATTAAATGGGCAAAATAGCCATCGTTAATTTGCAACCATCAGAAAAACCTATATAAATTTGACCTATTTGTCAAGACGTCATTATTTTAACCTTGTGTGTTCAACGGCCAAGTTCAAGTTGCTTAAACTGCACGTAATACTCCCAAAAGGTTGCTGCAGTATATGAAGATAGCTTACAATATGCCATTCTTGATAATTGCATCATGAAAACAGGCATATATATTTTTTTAGTTTTTACCCCCTGGAACCCCAATTTTATATAGTAAATCTGGGTTACATGGGTGACCTTAGTTTTCTTATTTCTGGTCTAAATTATAGATTGTGGGTACTCATTAGAACCGCCTCAATGAGGTGGTTCTAACGGTAACCCACAGTCTCCGCCTCAATGAGGCGGTTCTAACGAGTACCCACAATCTCTATTTTGAGCAGAAATAAGGTAAAAATCTGATTTTTTCATCGCAAAAAATTTCGTTGTTTTTTTTCGGCGGTAAAGTTTTTTTTTTTTTTGGTTGGGTTTTACGGCCCTTTCAAGATTATTTCACTCATATCGAGCCGATCGTTAATCAGAGGTGGGCGAAAACCGGAGTACCCGGAGAAAAACCACCTGACCTTCCGTTGCAGAACTTGGCGTCTCACATGTGACCCGAGCGAGGCTCGAACCACAGCGGTGAGAGACCTAATGATCAGGAGTTAGCGCTCTTAACCACTAGGCCACGGAGGCCCGTCTCAGCGGTAAAGTTTACAATGTATTTGTATAGGCGTGTTTTAGTAATGGACATAACATTTTATCAAAAGCCTGGAGGGTTGGTGATCAATATTTACTTTTATCAGGTAAAATTATCAATATAGTACATGAAATTCATTTTTAACATGTTCATCTGCAAAATACCCCCAATTATAAAGTGCTTTTTGGTATTTCTATGTGCTTTCCTGAATTTTGGTTGCATTCCAGTAGTTTGGTACTTTTGGGTATTTCTATATACCCTATTTTACCTACACAGGTGATGGTTCTCCCTGCACAAGGGGTGGGGGCACTAGTTAACATCCCAATCAGAAGAACGGGGCGTTTTGTGTCATTCATCCTTGAGATTTTATTGCCACTTCCAGGAATCAAACAAGGGGCCTCTAGCATCATAGTCAAGTGCACTAACCATTGAGCTACCATGCTTCTTATTTACCATTCTCCTACAGAATACTGGAATAGAATGTCTTTCTTTCTTTCTACTGATACTGCGATCTGTCACATTTGACCATTACTCGCAGGTGTACATTACATACACTCCATTACATACACTCCAAAGCCTACACTGTAATCATGTAATTACGGTAGGGCTCTTTTACCGGCACGGGGGATGGTTCTTCCTGCACAGAGGGCCTCTAGTTAACGTCCTGATCCAAAGGACTTTATGACATTCATCCCTGCAAATGATACCAATGGAGCGCGTTTCGACACCGAAATTTTATCGCCACTGCCGGGGATAGAACCTGGGTCCTCTAACATCAGAGGCAAGTGCACTTACCACTGAGCTATCAATAGTTCACACTTAATCAGTGCCATAATTAGTCTAAAGCTTCCTTTGGTTTGCTGTCATTGAAAAGACCTGTTGGCAAGCCTACTTGTTTAGGTGTTTAATACATTTGTAATATCAGATGTTGCCTCTGATGCTAGAGGGCCCCGGTTCGATCCCCGGAGGCGGTGATTATTCTGGTGTCCAAACATGCTTCATTGGCATCATTTGCATGGATGAATGCCAAAAAGTGCACCGTCTTTCGGATCGGGATGTTAACTAGAGGCCCCCTGTGCAGGAAGAGTCATCTCCTGTGCAGGTTAAAGACCCCTACCGTATTACATGACTACTGTGTAAGCTTTCAAACCTGCAACCTGGAGTGTATGTAATGTACACCTGCGAGTCATGGTCAAATGTGACCGATCGCAGAAAGGAAAGAAAGATTGTTGTTGTTGTAATAGTGGTCTTCCACAGGGGTGGAGTCTGACAGCAGGTGCTTCTCAATGTTGTCAGTTTTTGGATAGGAAATAAACCATCTGTATCTCACATCGATTCGCATAATCTCTTCAATGCTATTTTAAGTCATTCTTCAACCTTGAAATAGCTTCGGAATCTGCCGAAATTTCAACTATTAGCGATAGCCGTGTTGACCAGTGTTGACACTCGGTCGAATTTTAACTTCGATTCCGGATGCTTTTGCAATAAGCTGGCGTCTCTCAGATGTTAATCGTAATTTAATATTATTATTCAGTTGTTGTTTTTAATTTGTTGCAAAGAAAAATCTGAGTGACAGACAAACCGCTTATATTAAAAGCATCATGCAAAATATAGATTTTGACACGCCGCCATATTTATTAGCAACCAACCAACGAGTTGTTTGCCGCCGAAGGCGGCAAACAACGAGAGTTGGTTGCTTAACGGTAACACGTGTATTTATTTATGAACATACCCCACCCATTCAAAATCTCAAAAGCCAACAGGACTAAGGCAAAAAATTTCTTCGTACTTCCGGTTTTACAGCTTCCTGTTGCCGGAAGTAGACCTGATTGGATAAAACTTGAACTTCCTTGTTACCATGGACGCACGTTCATCTTTTCGAAATAAACAAACTTGGCTGTGCTACATCAACTCACAATACAGCTTTTTCCCCGTTTAACAGCTACATCTAATTCAATGATAAAAACGTGTCGTCTTTACCCTTTCGCTGGTATATTCCACTGCATGAGGTAGTACTACACATACAGTGTCACAGACCGTGTCAAAACTAATAGCCGTTAGTGTTGGCGAGAGGAAGTAAACAAAAGTTTTCCTGCTGTGAAATGAGTGAATAAAACCAACCAACTAAAATAATACAGTAGGTACATTTTCCTTGAAACATCTTGCTTAAAAATTGGTGTTTCAGTTCAATGTGCCTGTTGTTAAAATACAGCCAGCAATGCTGAGTGAGGATTTTTCCACATCAGTCGAAGAAAATCAGGGCCGGACTCTAGCTGTTGTCGAAAATAAGTATGCATATGCAGTTACAAGGCAATAGCTCGAGATATGATAGTACATGAAAGAAGAAAACTCTGCACACTGATGGCCAGAATCACAGCAATAGGTGATTTAGGATGCAAACATCTTGTTCAAACTTTGGTGTTTCATTTCAAAGTACCTCTTGTTTAAACAAAGCAGCATTGGAGGTCACAGGACCGTGAATTGTCTTGGAATCTCAGAAGACACTCCCAGGTATCCAAGTTGTAAATATGAATGCTTGGAATCTCAGAAGACACTCCCAGGTATCCAAGTTGTAAATATGAATGCTTTGTGGTGAGTGACTGTTTCAAAAACTTTACAAAGGTGTTCTCAAATTTGACCCCTAGCCCCACCCCAGGGCGTAAACCCAGGATTCTGTTCTCTTTGAACATCAGAAGACCCCTCCCAGTAGGGCTGGCTAATCAGTAATCAGAGCTGAAAAGATAATCAATTATCATTCCTGTCATTGCGATTGATAATCAATTAGTAATCACTGAAGATTTAGTCATAATGTTACAGTCGGGTGTAAAAGCCAAGGCCGGGCTGAGCCAAAAACTGCCGAACCGAACTGAGATTTTATATTTCGTCTATTGTTTTAATTAAGACATATATATCTAGGTCAATTGGGTATCAAATTATTATAAATAACATATTTGATAACTGCACGAAGGTTTATCTCTCTACATTGTTTAATTTAAAGAACCGTTTTCCGAAATCGAGGGTATAAAATCCAGGGCCGGAAAAAATGATAATATTTCTTAATTTCTTGCAAATCTACAGGTTAAAGTTCTTCTTTTTGTACTGAAAATATTTGATTTTGATTATTGTCATCACTTGTCCATAGAAAAATATAACAAACATATGAGACTACATTAAATGATCAACTTTCTTACTTTTTAATTGTTTCTATTTTTAGATTGGCTTAATTAAAGAAAACGACAGAAAAGGAACAAAAATGGAAGAAAGTTTTGCTTACTGCTAGCTGGAATTAAAGAAAAGTAAAAAATAACATTTTTTCTTTATCATTTTAATATACACATACATGTTAGCAAATATAACAATCAATTTTTATATTTCTTTAATTCCAGCTAGCAGTAATAAAACATTTTTTTACCTTTTCGGTACATTTCAGTCGTTTCCTTTAATAACTTTTTAGTTAATCTAAAAATAGAAACCATTAGAAAATAAGAAATAAGATCATTTAAGGTGATTTTGATATGTTTATTATATTTTTTCTATGAACACATTATAAAAATTATCAAATTTAAATATCATCAGGGCAAAAAAGAATTTCTTTAACCGATAAAATTGCAAGAAATTAAGAAATTTTTCTCGGCCTTGGCTTTTATACCCATCGATTTCGGAAAAAAAATGTTATTACAAGAAAATAAAATAATGTAGAGAGATGAACCTTCTTGCAGTTTTCAAATATTTTATTCATCATGATTTTATACCAAACTGACCAAAATATACAGCTTCATTGTGACGAGACGAAATATTAAATTTTTGGATCAGCATTTTTGGCTCGGCGACTCAGCCCAGCCCTGCCTGGCGCGGCCTTGGCTTTTATAGCCTACCTAATTTTACCTGTCTGGCTTTCTGTCTGAGCGTGACTCCTACCATATGCTGTACTTTGCCATATGTATTTGGACAGACAGACCTGAGAAAACTGTAGACCCAGATGAGATGCCAGAGAACACGGTGTCTCATCTGGGTTTTCACTGTTTGTCACTCATACAGCTATTTTAGGCATAAATTTGGGAAGTAAATTGTACATGTCAAATAATCGATTGCAAGCAAATCAGTAATGATATTCATTTGTGTGGAATTTATCGATCGATAATAATCAATTATCCAAAATTTTGATCGTGTCAGCCTTACTTCCCAGGTACTTAAGTTCCAAAAATGAGTGCTCTGTGATGAGTGACTGTTGAGATATAAGCATTTGAAAAACTTTACCGCAGTGTGACGGGAACACACACGCAACCACGCACATCCTAGGTGACAACAATAGCTCTCCATGTACTTCGTACAGGCAAGCTTAAAATCACTTGCATAGCCAACATTTGGACTTGCCCTCATGGCAGTTGGTCAATGGACTTGTCAGGCCCTGCTTAGTAGAAGTTCTCATTAAGTACTGCATTAAAGTATTTGCCTGAGCTTGACTTTAGAATTTGTCTAGCACTTTAAGCATTTCATTTTTTCTGGCTAATAAAAGATCTTTGATAGAAAACAGCAATGCATGCATCTATCAGGAAGTCTATACAAATCATTGTGTCAAACCCTGCCATCCAATGAAACCAGTAGGGTTTATAATATTATGTATGGACGGGCACACTCGCACCACTCTGACTGGGCAGGCTTAGCAGTTTACCAGTAATTCCACAAAA
Source organism: Lucinisca nassula (assembly GCA_963580285.1). Taxonomy (NCBI): domain Eukaryota; kingdom Metazoa; phylum Mollusca; class Bivalvia; order Lucinida; family Lucinidae; genus Lucinisca; species Lucinisca nassula. The sequence continues at coordinate 64,204,188 of OY757027.1, read as the reverse complement.
ACGAGCAAGTATAATTCTGAGCCCCTTGAACACTAATAGTAAAACTGGGGTTTACAGTGGGTAAACCTTATGTTTCGAGTTTCCTCTCTAAAATATAGATTGTGGGAACTCGTTAGAACCACCTCAGTGAGGCAGTTATAACTTGTACCCACAATCTATATTTTGAGTCGAAATAAGAAAAACATCACACTGTTCCATCTTGAAATTTTTAGGGTTTTTTTTTTGCGTTTAAGTTTACATTGTATTTGCATAGGCATGTTTTCGTAATGTAAAGATGCTGTTGATATCGCTTTACACAGAAACACCGTGCAGCCCAATATATTTCTCCTGGGGTAAAAATAACTTTGGATCAAATAATAGTTAATCTGGTCCAACTGCCTGACTGTATTCTTATCTTTTGCCAAGGGCTGACCCAAAATGACTGCCGCTTTATTGCTTGGACAGCAAAAAAAAAAAATTCTATCAATTCCCCAGAATCTCCCCTAAGAACAACTATCTTCCTATCTATATTTCTATCTTGGTCCCTTGATTTGCCCTAAAAGCTTGTTGAATGTGTAAAATGCCAAAATATAGTGGAGTGTGGTAGCTCAGTGGTTAGTGCACTTGCCTCTGATGCTAGGGGCCCCCAAGCATCCAACCCGGCAGCAGTAATAAAATTGCGGTGTCCAAACATGCTCCATTGGCATCATTTGCAGGCATGAATGCCACAAGTCCTTTGAATCCAGACGTTAACTGGAGGCCCCCTGTGCAGGGAGAACTATCCCTCGTGCAGGTTATAGATCCCTACCATAATTACATGAACAACAACAGCCTCTGTACTATGTAGGCAGCTCCATCCTGCAAAACCTGGAGTGTATATACATGTATATGTAATGTACACCAGGAACGTTTTGTTTGTTTGATTTGAGGTTTAAAGTCCCCATCAACACCAACCAAAGACCGACAGATTTTGTCTGGTGAAAAGCTGGACCAGGTCAGGTCTAGTGAGGCTGGCTGGTCCGAACTGTCTAGTTGAAAATCTGCCACCAAAGTCATAAAAGTCCATGTTTTTGGACGGGTTTTTAAAAAAAATCCGTCCTATAAAATAGCGATGTCCGGGCGGGCGGGCGTCCTGCGGGCGGGCGGGCGGGCGTCGTCCCAGGTTTACCTTTTGGTTAACCTTTTTTTCAAAGTGATATTTTTCATCTATTCTGTAGCAGATTGTTTTAATATCAGGACTGATGCATAAGTGGAGGTACCGCTTTCATGTATTATCCATAAATGGCGCAAAAGACTAAAATTTTGGCGGAAATTGTCATTTTTCAAACTTGTGTTTTTCAGGTTTACCTTTTGGTTAACCTTTTTTCAAATGCCAGTGTAGTGGATAGAGTGCTGGACTACGAATCCTATTGTTGACTATGAATCTGAGGGGCGTGAGTTCAAACCCCGGTGGAGACATTTTTTTTTTTTTGTTCTTTTTTCTTTCTTTCTTTTTTCATTCTTTTTTTTCTTTATTTTTCTTTTCTTCTCCATAAACACATATGAACAATTATTATCTTCCTCCCCTGATAGTTGCTAGTAATAATACATACATGCATGTACAGGCATGGAATTTTCTTTTTTTTTTTTTCGTTCTTTTTTTAGCTCACCTGAGCACAAAATGCTCAAGGTGAGTTGATGTCCGTCGTCCGTCAACAATTTCTTTTTTAAATGACATCTCCTCCTGGGATAATGGCCCGATTTCAAAATTATTTCACAGAAATGTTCATTAGGTGACCCTTTTTCAAAATTGCTAAAATCAGTGCCCCCCCCCCCCTCCACAAAAAGTTGTTACTGTGTTAGGATATTGCATTTGTTCTGTACATACATGCATACATAGTTTTACATACATACAGAAATGTTCATTAGGTGACCCTTTTTCAAAATCTCTAAAATCAGTGTCCACCAGAGCTTAAAATAGAAAAAAAACTTTATTTTTTTTTTCTTCTTAAAACGCATAAACAAATCATACCCCCCCCCCCCCTCCCTCCACAAAAAGTTGTTACTAGGTTAGGATATTGCATTTGTTCTGTACATACATGCATACTTAGTTTTACATACATACCCTACCCACCCAACCCTACCCTAGCATACCCTACCATACCCTACCCGCACAACCCCACCCCACCCCCATCCCAAAACAACCCCAATACACCCCCAACCCCATCCCATCCCACCACTTTCCACCTTACCCGACCTCACCCCATCCCACCCAAGCCCACCCCACCCCACAACCCCACCACAAATTCCACCCCGCCCCACCCGACTCCTAACCCGTTCCACCCCACTCCACCCTACCCCACACCAGCACACCCCACCCTACCCCAACCATGCCACCACCATCCTAACGGTACTGAAAAAAAAAACGTCCATAATGCCATTAGGCATTTTTCTTGTTAGCTCATTGATTATAAAATGGATTTCTGTTTTCAGTATGTTGCAGTAGCTTTACTATGTAAATAATAATAGAAATAGTTGTTTGATTTGAGGTTTAACATCCCCATCAACACCGTAAAGGTCATTTTGGAGACGTTGCTTCCAATTTTGTAGGACTTTAATCCGACATTGAGTTGAAATGACATCTCAAGCCCTGCTGGCCAATGAAACCAATAGGGTTTATAAGCATGGACGGTCTGACACTTGCATATTTTCAGTATTAAACTGTATCCATCATTGTCAGTTTCACTATTATCATGCGTCAGCATTAAGTTGTGTAAAGCCTTGAAAACACGAGCTTGTACTTGCAGCTGTGCCAGTTTCGCAGAACTTTTCAATTTTTCTCAAAATAAGAAACATCCGAAGATTTCCATAGTCAACACTGAGTTTGAAATAGCCAAAGGCACAAATATTTGATAACTAAACTCAATGGATCTAACAACATTGCAGAATAACTAATCAACAACTTGTTCAAGTCAAGTCCCATGTTCAAGTAGCTTAAAACTTTTTAGTGTGCCGAGTTGGGGGGAACAAATTGGTAGTTCCTTTTCAGGGGGGTATCCCTTTTCAAAGAATTCTTTGTCCTGTTTGTTAAAAATTCAGAGACCAATTATCATTGCAGACAGTTGGTAGGGAAAGTGTTGCAATGTTTGTGGTGGTGGCTTTGACAAAGTCACATATAAGAGCTAGGACCAAAACTTAATGTACGCAATGTTACTGGACTGCATCGTAGATATATTTTTGACCTGTATTTTGACTTTTTACACATTCGGTAAGTTTGCTGGGCAAATCAACAGGCCAACTACAAACTCTGTGATAATGAATTGGTCTTATCTATATTCTGATATAGAATTTCCTGTGTCTGCGCAGGTTAGAGATGCCGTAATTACAGAATTACTGTGTAGGCTTCCGGAGTGTATGTAATAATCTACACCTAATGTGACGTACTTGTAACTTGTGTATAGAAGAATCACGATTCCTGAAGGATCGTCTTCTAGACCTGTTTTCCATCCCCATTGGGAGTTTTGTTTGTTTGATTTGATGTTTAACATCCCCATCAACAGTTACACTATATAGGTCATTTTGATGTTGCTTCCCATTTTGTGCTACTTTTACCCGACATTGAGATGAAATGACATCTCAAGCCTTATATCCCATAAACTAATATGGTTTATAAGCATGGACGGCCTGACTTCTTCTTCTTCTTCTTTACATAATGCCATACGCCCGCGAGGACATTCTAGGCATGTTGCGCTGTCAGACAATCCAAGTATATTAATAGACAAGCTAAAAAGATAAAAGCATGATAGTGAGTGATAAAGTATGACAGTTGAGGGGATGAAAGATGATAGGTTAAAATAGTTAAGAATAGTTAAAGTCAGGTTAAAAACATACTATATACTTGGGATCTATGGTTTGGCATGATGCAGCTTGCCAATTTCGGCCTTGAATATGTCAAGGCTTGGCGAGCTGACAGCGGACTCTGGAAGGGCATTCCACTGGACAATAGCCAGTGGAAAGAACGAGTATTTATAAAAATCCTTCCCTGTATGGAGTTGCCGAAAGGTTGAAGAATGGCCGCGACGGGACGTACGGGGGTTGGGTATGACATAATTTGGGAGCGGCACAGCGACCATGTTATGCACAATCTTATAAAAGAGACAGAGGCGTGCATCAGCCCGCCTCTGCTCGAGGGTGCGCCAACCTAAAGTTTCAAGCATGGCCGAAACACTCGCTGATCTGTCAAAGTTACAGGTAGTCCAACGGGCTGCCCGCCGTTGGACTTTCTCAATCTGGTATATCTTGTCAAGGTGGTGGGGGTCCCATATGGCCGAAGCATATTCTACTTGCGGCCGGACCAGGGTATTATAGGCAGCCTCTCTCACTCTTGGCATTTTGGTTTTGATGTTCCTCTTCACGAAGTTGAGGGTCTGATTTGCAGTATTGGCAATCCTGTCCATGTGGGAGCCCCAGGAGAGGTTGCTGGATACATCAACCCCCAAATACCTAGCACAGCTGACGGTCTCCAGGACTTCGCCATGAAGTTTGTAGGTGGCATTAATTGATTCCCTTGATCCCGCCACCTGTACCACTTGGCACTTTGAAGGGTTGAACTCCATGACCCACCTGGTCTCCCACACAGACAGTCTGTCAAGATCTTTTTGAAGTACTGAGCTGTCATCAGCACCCTCCACGGTGAGATACATTGCTGTGTCATCCGCAAAGAGTCGTACCTGTGATGTGATTTGTTCAGGCAGGTCATTTATATAGACGAGGAACAGAATCGGCCCCAGGACTGACCCCTGAGGTACACCCGAGGTCACCGGAACCGATCCTGATTCCTCCCCTGCAACAACAACCCTCTGCGAACGGTCACCGAGGAAGGCGCCTATCCACCTCAGCACGTCAGATCGAATCCCATATTGATGCAGCTTCCAGATAAGTTTGGCGTGATTAACCTTGTCAAAGGCTTTGGAAAAGTCTAGTAAAATCAGGTCTGTCTGTTTTCCCACACTTGCACTCCTAGCCAGATCCTCGACCAACATTGTGAGCTGGGTCTCACATGACCTCTTCTCTCGAAAACCGTGCTGGAGGTCATACATGAGGCCCTGCCCATCCAGATGTCTTACAATATTGGAAGCTAGAATGTGCTCGAGGACCTTGCACAGAATACAGGTGAGGGAAATAGGCCGGTAGTTAGCCGCCAAGGACTTGTCACCTTTTTTAAAGATGGGTGTCACATTTGCTCTGCACCAATCTGCCGGGAGTTTGCCTGTCTTTAAGGAAGTTTCAAAGATTACCTTAATGATGGGGGCTAATTCGACCCGGAGCTCCTTCAGCAGTATTGGTCTGATGTTGTCTGGTCCAGCGGCCTTACCTGGTTTCAGATTGTGTAATAATTTCAGAATGCCGTTTATAGATATGTTAATATCGGGCATGGTGTGATTCTGAGATAGGTGAATTTCAGCTAATGATTCGGGGTTTACCTTTCCTTGATCAATGAGGTCCTGTATTTTCGTCTGCACTGTTTCGGGGTTTACCTGTCCTTGATCAACAAGGTCCTGAACCTTCATCTGGGATAACCTAGACAAGCTAAGAGGTGACTTCGAAGTGAAAACAGACTGGAACTGCGTGTTGTGAACATCACACTGTTCCGGTATGTCTTCAGTGAGTCTGCCATCGGTCTGAAGTGGAGTAGGTCCCTGCTGGTCTTGTCGGGATTTCTTAAGGAAAGAAAACAGTTTTTTCCTGTCACATGTTTGATCATTTTTGCTGTCAAGGCCGAGAAGTCCCTCCAAGTATGTCTGGTATGAGCGCTTGATCTTGCGTTTGATCTGCTGACGGAGCACTTGGAAGTCCTTCCTTTTCACTGGGTCTCCAGACGCCCTGAATGCAGAGTACATTCTGTCACGTCTCCTTATCAAGCGTTTGATTTCTTGGGTCACCCAAGGGAGTGACTGCTTACTACTAATGAGTTTGACCGGAATGCACTCGTTCACACAAGAGTCCAGAGCCCCAGTGAAGGATGTCCATAGCTCGTCAACAGACTTACCTACATGGCTGGACATAAATATTTCTTGGAATGACCTCATCTTGGTTTTAAGCTTGTCCCAGTCAGCCTTTGCGAACAAATGTACCTTTCGGGGCTTTTGCTTCTGAAGTGCTGGTTTCAGTCGCGCATCCACCGAGACAATATCATGGTCACCCAAGCCGGGCATGGTACCTACTTTCTGTACGAGGGTTGGATTTGTTGTTAGGAAAAGATCTAGAGTATTTCCAAGGCGAGTGGGTTCAGTAACCATCTGATAAAGATTAAAATCGTTCACCAAGTCTATGAAATAGTCATAGACTGGTTTACGAACATGGTCTGGTTTGAGTACGGGGTTATTGTCAGTCCAGTCCAGTCCAGGCATGTTGAAATCGCCGAGGAGCCATATATTACCTCTTTTCGCACTGACCTGTTCCAAGGATTTTCGCAGTTCAGTCAGACTAGCTAAGTCATCCTCCTTGGGCTTATAATAAGCACCAATGTATAAAGGTTGTGAGCCAGTGACCTCCAGTTTGACCCATGACAACTCGCAGTCTGTTTTGCAATCTTGCATTTCGGTGCATCTCAACTTGTCACGGGCAAGAATGAAGACGCCACCACTGCGTACAGTCTTGCTTTTACGGTCACAACGGAAGGCCACGTAGCCAGGTGGGAAGACCTCACTGTTGCATATCTCTGGTGATAACCAAGATTCTGTTCCAACTATAATATCTGGCTTCTCAACGTCAACAAGTAAGTGAAACTCCGAAACTTTGTTTACAACCGATTGAAAGTTAATATTCAGGATTTTAAGTCTACCCGGAATCTGCTTCTTATGGAATTTGTGAGACAGTTTCTTACTAGGGGTGGATGTCCGGGGTGATGGAGGCGCCTGTATGTCTAAATTGCTAAAGTTTGAAGATTCCGAAAATGAAACTGACCAATTGAAATAGGTCGTGTTGAAGTTTGGTAGGCCACATGTCATACAACTCCATGAATAACTCTCATGTTCTACCATAACCTTGTGAATGTCAACGCCCATGCCCTGGCACTGAATATGGTGCCAAGTGGAGCATCCATCACACTGTATGCTGTTATGATTGTTCTTGACAGCCTTGCCACAGCTGCCACAGGGGTATTTGGGAGGCCTAGGTCCAGGATTAATTTCAATGTCGTTGGACATGGTAACTAGCAAGAGACTGATATACAACAGGCATGTACCCTTCGAATCATTTGTTGGGCTACGGTACAGCCTTCTCAACATTGACATCGTACACTGATGTCTTGAGACTGAATTTATGCACAACAGGGAGAAGGGGTCATAATGACTAAATTCTGATGTGAGTCCCTGCTGCTCAGGTTCCTTGACAACAGCTGCGGTTCCTTGACAACAGCTGCGGTTCCTTGACTGGGCAGGCATAGATCCTCTAAGCGGTTAACCAGGCAGGGGGGTGGGGGGGGGGTGGGGGGCACCTTGCGGAGATAGATAAATTTTGTTTGTTTGATTTGAGGTTTAAAGTCCCTGTCAACACTGTTAAGGGCATTTTGGAGACTCTGCTTCCAATTTTGTTGGACTTTTACCCAACATCGAAATGAAAAGACATATAAGCCCTGCCGCCCAATAAAACCAATAGGGTTTAAAAGCGTGGACGGTGTGACTCGCACTGCTTTGCCTGGGCAGGCTTAGATCCTCTAAGCAGTTTACTAGTACTTGTGTGCAGGTCGGTTTCAGCTTTGCGTTGATGCATCATGCAGCCATCTATTCCTTCAAGTCCCAATTGGGGGGGGGGGGGGGGATAGATTCACCTTATTTGCATTATCTGCTGGTTCCTAGTCTGAAGGTTATCAAAGTTGGAAAAACAGGTAACCAGAATACCCTGACCGTGAAGGTCAGTGGGCCTGGTTACCTGTTTTTCCAATATTGACAATGTGGCAGCAAATAATGCAAATATGGTGAATAGATAGAATTCTGACATTTCTATCTCTTGAACAGAAATAATAACTCTTCCCTACCCTAAAGTATGAATGCAACTGCAGTTTTCAAAATAATACTGGTTCTACTAAATACCGATACCATTCTCTGGAAGGAGTGATTTTTTATACCCGCTTTTTCGAAAAAAAATCGGGTGTATTGTTTTCGTACTACAGTTGAGTCCGGCGTCAGTCCGTCTGTCCGTCCGTCTGTCTGTCCGTCACGTTTCTTGTAAATGGATCTCCTCTGCAACTACTGAAGTTACACTTTTGAAACTTTGCATGTGGATAGTACGTGGAATGTAGATTGCAGTGGGCAACCTTTTGATGACCTTGACCTCAACATGATCCCAAGGTCAAAGATCAAAAAATATGATTTGCCATATCTCCTTAACTATTGGAGATACACTTCTGAAACTTTGCTTATTGGATGGTCTTTGGAATATAGAATATGTCGGTCTACTTTTGGTGTGACCTTGACCCCCAAGGTCAAAGGTCAAAATGTATGATTTAGCCGTATCTTCTAAACTATTAGAGTTACACTTCTGAAACTTTGGTTATTGGATGGCACTTGGAATATAGAATAAATCTGGATACTTTTGGTGTGACCTTGACCTCAACATGACCCCAAGGTCAAACGTCAAAAAATTATGATTTGCCATATCTCCTAAACTTTTGGAGTTCCACTTCTGAATATTTGCTTATTGGATGGTCCTTGGAATACAGAATATGTCCGGCTACTTTTGGTGTGACCTTGACCCCAAGGTCAAAGGTAAAAAAATATGATTTTGCCATATCTTCTAAACTATTAGAGTTACACTTCTGAAACTTTAGTTATTGGATGGCCCTTGGAATATAGAATAAATTTGGACACTTTTGGCGTGACCTTGACCTCAACATGACCCCAAGGTCAAATGTCAAAAATTATATTTGCCATATCTCCTTAACTATTGGAGTCACACTTCTGAAACTTTGCTTATCGGGTGGTCCTTGGAATATAGAATATGTTCGGCTACTTTTGGTGTGACCTCGACCCAAGGTCAAAGGTCAAAAAGTATGACTTTGTTACATCTTCTAAACTATTAGAGTTACACTTCTGAAACTTGGTTATTTGATGGCTGTTGGAATATAGAATAAATTGGGATACTTTGGGTGGACCTCAACATAACCCAAAAGGTTAAAGGTCAAAAAGTATGACTTGTCATATCTTCGAAACTATTAGAGTTACACTTCTGAAATTTTGCTTATCAGTTAGAATGTTCTTTACAACTTTTTTTAACTTACATATAGTTTTGGCTTGCGAATACATAGTCATTTGTGTTACTCATAGAAAAAGCAGGTATTTGCGATGGTATACCATCGGCTGCTGATCTAGTTTTTTTTTTCGGTCAACTATCTACTGCACAGTTCAAGTTTAACTTTGTTGCCTTTGAGACTGTTAAACTTTAGAACAATCCAAAAGGAGGTTTTAATATAGGAATTTTGCGGTTCTACAGCAAATGTCCATTTAGAAAACCTTTTCATTTCAAAAAGACCCACCTAATACTGAATGCACAAAATGGGAGGTTTATAAGCATCAAAACGGTTGGTTGCAGTTAGGTCGCGCCTATTTCATATTATTGTTTACCGTTGCTTAGAACGATATATGGAAAATGACCGAGTAGATCCGAATTTACTTCCAGAATTTTGGAAACTGTTCACCGATTGGTTAAAGTCAAAGGTCACTGAAGGTGACCTCCTACGGGTCGATGTCAGATCTAGCAGCAGCGAGATCGGATTTTAATTAGATTGAAGACTGGCCTTGCTTTGTTTACGTTACGTTGAGCGACGTAACGTTATCGCACTGAACGTAGCGTTTTATGGTTCTATGATGACGTCAATTGGTTACTGCGTAACAACGCCATTTTAAACAACATTACGAACTAGCCACCATGTTGGTTCGGCGGTCGCATTTGAAGAGTTTATATGGAGTTTATCGTCAAATTTTCCTGTTGGAATCGTAAGTTATGCAAGAACAACGATCATCTATGGTTATTTCATTGCATTAACATTTGCCGGATCCCTCGGAAGATATTTGAACATTCGGCCTGGCGGCCTCATGTTCAAACAGCTTCCTTGGGACCTGGCGAATGTTACATGTAATGCATGAACCATGGTTGATCCCTATATTGTAAAACACTAAGCTGCATGCCGAGAAGTGTTACTACTGACAATCTGGGGAACAAAAGATTCAGATCGTACAGGAAATTCAAGGCTCGTACTCGTGCCCTTCAATTGTGACCTTCACCTCGAGTCAGCATGGTTGGGTTATAGGTTCTGCACATCATCTGGCTTCGGCCAGCATTTGACCAAAGTTTACTGAAATTCCTTCAGTGGTTAAAGGAATTATTGAACGGCTAAAAAAAAAAAACAATCAAGGATCAAACTCATGACCTTCAACTGTGACCTTCATCTTGAGTTGGCATGTTTTTTGCTTAAGAAATAAAACCCGGAAGAAAAGTATCATTAAATTGTAATGGGTATGTTAATCAGACTTAGACCCTTTCTAGAACATATTTAACGTCACTAGAGCTGGTGGCTGGGAATGTGTGGCGGCCGTAAAAAGTATCCCTGCCCTACATCTTGTCCTTTGGGATCATTGATTCCAATGTTAAATTTTGAAAATATCTGAGGGTCACTGATGAGGCCTACTTGGCCGAAACCAGCTAGTCTGGCCCAGAAAACATGTACACTCCATATTTCCGGTTTTGTGGTGTATTGCTTGCTTCCAAAGGATAACCCTTTCTAGAACATATTTAACGTCACTACAGCTGGTGTCTGGGAATGTGTGACGGCCGTAAAAAGTCTCCCTGCCCTACATCATAGTGTAGTTTATATTTTCTTGTCCTTTGAACTCATGATTCCATTGTTGAATTTAGAAATATTTGAGGGTCACTGATGAGGCCCATTTGGCCGAAACTAGCTAGTCTGGCCCAGGAAACATGTACACTTCATATTTCCGGTTCTGTGGTGTATTCCTTGCATCCAAAGGATAACCCTTTCTAGAACATATTTAACGTCATTGCAGCTGGTGTCTGGGAATGTGTGGCGGCCGTAAAAAGTTTCCCTGCCCTACATCATAGTGTAATTTATATTGTCTTAGTGGGGTTCAAGGGGTCAAAAGTATATAGGCGTGTTTTCAAGAATTTCCGCGCAATCATGTGAACACGTCCGTGAAATGAACACCCCCACCTAAACCCCACTTTTTATAGAGAAAACTCGGGTTTACGGTGACATTTATTATTTTTATTGGTTGTCGGTACTCGTGGGTATTCGATAGATCCGCCTCATTTAGGCGGTTCTAACGAGCACCCACAACATATGTGTGCAGTATTTATAAGAAAAAAAAAAACTCACGGATTTTCATTAGACAAGTAGCCACTTTGGTGATGTGAAAAAAATGCACTATGCCGCAAGGGTGTGTTAGCAAAATGATTTATTTTAACAATTTCAATACATGACCGTGTTTGTTCACAATACCACTATATACAGGGAGTGATTGCTAGTATTTTTTCCTTTCTCTGAGATTCCGATTGTTATGATATTGTTTGCATTTTATAATCTTGTATGCAAATGTTTGAAATAAATACTGTTTTAACCAAGACGTAATCCTTCTTTCATGGGTTTGTTTGCAAATTCGAACTTTGTTTATTCATATGCGTACAAGAAATAGATATTTACTCTATTATATAGTTTATCATTATTATTATTATTATTATTATTATTATTATTATTGTAACTGCATGTCAAATGAAATCGTTCGTCAAAACAAATACCTTTATTTGCAGTGTTTCAGCTGATGGACCAAAGCGTACATGTTGTGTTTATAAACAGATATATTCAAAGAAAATATATACATACACATATGATTCCATACCAAATCAAGCTTTTATACTCACCGAAGTACTTCCTGAGCACGAAGCGCTTATGATGAGCTGTTGTGATCGGTTAATGTCCGTCGTCTGTAGTGCGTCGTGTGTCGTGCGGCGTCAACAATTTGTTTAAAATGCTAACTCCTGAACCCTTCCGCCAATTTCAATCAACCTTCATATGAATGTTGCTAAGGTGACCCTCTACTAAATTAGCTAAGACCTTATTGCTTCGATGAACAAGATGGCCACCAGAGGTAAAAATAGAAACAATCTTTAAATTACAACTCCTATTATACCTTTAGGCTAATTTCATTCAAACTTCATAGGAATGTTACTTAGATCACCTTCTACCATAAGAGCTAAAACTGTTTTGCCGATTTAAGCCCCCCCCCCCCCCCCTCAGTGGAATATTTTTCATTGACCATTCCAAGGCCGTTCTTCTGTCGCGGCTTAGTTTTGTTATAGTTCGTCTTTGAATGCATGCATCTCTTATATCATTTTATTTTGGTTTGGATTGCTAATTGGCCATTTTGCGGGAAAACAACTGTCCTTTTGGCTTTCCGCTAGTGATGTTTCCATCAGGGTCTTGTTACTTAATGTTCGGGTTTCTTTCACTTTGGTGTTTGATGGGAGTAGTGAGGCAGATGCATCTATTCCTGATCATTGCCTTCACTTCTGTATTTCATAGGAATGATGCTTAGGTAACTCTCTAACGAAATAGCTAAACGCGTTTCGCTCTCATGAACAAGATGGCCACCAGAGCTAAACATCGAATGATCTTTGAAGGACAGATCTTCTTGTATTTTTGGGCCAATTTCAATCACAATTCACAGGAATGTTGCTGAGGTGATTCTCTAACAAAGCACCTAAAATGGTTCCGCTCTGATGATCAAGAAAGCCGCCAGATCCAAAAATAGAAAAAAACTTTAAACGACAACTCAAAAACCCTTGAGCCAATTTCATTCAAATTTCGTATGAATGTTGCTTAGGTACCTTCTACCAAAATAGCTAAAATGGTTCCCCTCAGAACAGCAAAATGGCCGCTAGACCAAAAAATAGAAAAAAACGTCAACAATTCGCTATATGTTCCACCTACTTTAATACCCTTTGGCGCATTTCAATCGAACTTTATTGGAATGTTGCTTTACCTAAAACGGTTCCGCGCTGATGAGCAAAATGGCCACCAGAGCTAAAAACAAAAATGTCAAAGATTTGCTTTTAATGGCAATACCTCATAAACCCCAAGGCAAGTTTCAATCAAACTTCAGAGGAATGTTGTTTAGGTGAACATCTACCAAAATATCTTAAACGCATTACGAAAACCTGCCTATACTAATACATTGTAAATTTTACCACAGAAAAAAAACGAAAATTTTAAGATGAAAAGTCGTAATATTTTTCTAATTTCTGCTCAAAATATAGATTGTTGGTACACGTTGGAACCGCCTCGATGAGGCGGTTCTAACGAGTACCCACAATCTATATTTTTGAGCAGAATTTACAAAATAAGGTTTACCCCTGTAAACCCCAGTTTTACTATAAAAGTGGGGTTCAAGGGGGTCAGAATTATATAGGCGTGTTTTCGTGATGGGTTTAGCTGCCATGCCAGAGTTAAAAACAGAAAATGTCAACAATATGCTTATACGCCAACTCCTCATAAACATTTAAACCAATTTCAATTAAACTTCAAAGGGCTGTTGCTTAGGTGACCTACTACCAAAATAGCTAAAAAAGTTCCTCTCTGATGAACAAGATGGCTGCCAGATTTAAAAACAGAAAAATCTTAAGACCACAACTCCTCCTTTACATATACCCTGCCTCCACCAGAGCTAAAAGTAAAAAAAAAAGTTACTATAAACCCTTGGGCCAATTTCATTCAAATTTCACAGGAATTTTACTTAGGTCGATCCTCTACCAAAATAGCTAATACCGTTCAGCTCCGATGAGTACAATGGTCAGAAGCCTACGTGGTGTAGTGGTTATGCTGCTCGCCTTGTAAACCAGGGATCGCAGGATCGATCCCGGGCTTCTTCAGACTTTCGGATGAGTCTTAAAACCGAGGGCCCGTCTCCGTATGACCTTAGCTGTTGGTGAGACGTGAATCTCACTCACTCACTCACTCACTCACTCACTCACTCACTCACTCACTCACTCACTCACTCACTCACTCACTCACTCACTCACTCACTCACTCACTCACTCACTCACTCACTCACTCACTCACTAAGTTCAATGGTCACCAGAGTTAAAAATTACAAAATGTCAACAATTTGCTTTATATGCCAACTCCTCCTAAACCCTTTGTGCCAATTTCAATTAAACTTCATAGAAATGTTGCTTTGGTGACCCACTACCACTGTAACTGATATCGCTCCGCTCTGGCCACCAGAGCTAAAGATATAATAATCTTAACACAACAATTCCTCCATCAAAATATCTAAGGATGAACAAACTGGCCACCATAGCTAAAAATAGAAAATCATCAACAATTTTGTTTTAATGCCAACTCCTCCTAAGCCTTCGAGCCAATTCCAACCAAACTTCACGATCTTTACAGTGTTGTCGGGGACGTTAAACCACAAGTCAAACAAACCAACCAAACTTCAAAGGAATGTTGCTGAGGTGATACTCCTAAATAGCTAAAATGGTTTGGCTCAGATGAGAAAAAATGGCGGCCAAAGCCAAAGATTTTAAAAAGTGCCAACCGTTTAAAAAGTCCTTCGGCCAATTTGATTCAAAGTTTACAGGAATGTTGCTTAGGTGACCCGCTACCGAAATAGCTAAATTGTTCTGGTCTGATAAACAAGATGGTCTCCAGATTACTTTCAGAAGCTATGTAACATCATGAAATTCGGTGAGCGACTCAGGGCCATCTTTGCCCTCTTGTCATGGATTTAGACAAAGTAACGTATTATATCTGTCGGCATAAAGAAATGCCAACATTTATGAAAATCCCTCTCTCTGTCTCTCTCTCTCTCTCTCTCTCTCTCTCTCTCTCTCTCTCTCTCTCTCTCTCTCTCTCTCTTATCTATCTCTTTAACATTTGGTTATTACATGATAGTGCAGGATGAGAGCCGACGCAGTCATATAATTAGGAATCTTAAGCCAGCACACGGGATGGTTCTCCCGGCACAGGGGATAGGCGGATGTAACGTCCCCATTCGAAGGACGGTGCACTTTGTGGCAAATCATGCCAGTGGAGCATGTTCGGACACCGCAATTTTACTACCGCTGCCAGGAGTCTAACGTGGGGCCTCTGGCATCACAAGCAAGTGCACTAACCACTGAGCTACCGCACCCCAGGAAGTATAAGTATTGTTATCGAATAGAACCCCAGTTTAGCGTTGACCTCAGGAGTTTGCAAATGAATCGCGTGGTGAGTGAGTGAGTGTTTGAGTTTTACGTCCCACCAACAGCTAAGGTCATAAGGAGACGGGACCTCGGTTTAAAGACTCATCCGAAAGTCTGGAGAAGCCCGGGATCGATCCTGCGACCCCTGGTTTACAAGGCGAGTAGCGTAACCACTGCGCCACGGAGGCTTCTGAATCGCGTGGTAAACAACATTTAGAGTATCTTCTGTGCATGGCTATTAAACTTAATTTAGCCACATCAGGTAAAATATGTTTTAGAACAGGTGTCCCTGGCAATGGCTTGGGCCAGGCTTGTCATTCGCTCTGCGTTACATGAATGACCGCTGGATGAAATTTCTTAATATTAGCAGGGATGGCTGGCTCTAATTACGACAAACACACCCGTGCGACATAGAGTATTTTCCACATACCCAAAATGGCTATTCATTACGGAAACACGCCTATACAAATACATTGCCACCTTTATCGCCGAAAAAATGAAAATTTTATGATGAAAAATTGTGATACTTTTCTTATTTCTGCTCAAAATATAGATTGTGGGTACTCGTTAGAACCGCCTCATCGATGCGGTTCTAACGAGTGCCCACAATCTATATTTTAGAGCAGAAATAAGAACAATAAGGTATACCCCACCCCCCCCCCCCCCAAACCGCAGTTTTACTATATAAAAGTGGGGTTCGAGGGGCTCAAAATTATATAGGCGTGTTTTCGTGATGTTTCTGGTGAAAATCCCTTATATTTGTCTTATGTATACTGCAAACATAGGTTGTGGGCGCTCGTCACGAAAACACGCCTATATAATATTGAACCCTTTGAGCCCCACCCCTTTATATAGTAAAACTGGGGTTTAAAGGGGTAAACCTTATCTTTCTTATTTCTGCTCTAAAATATAGAGTGTGGGTATTCGTTAGAACCGCCTCACCGAGGCGGTTCTAACGAGTACCACAATCTATATTTTGAGCAGAAATAAGAAAAATATCACAATTTTAAATCTGATTTTTTTTTCATTTTTACGGCGGTGAAATTAACAATGTATTTGTATAGGCGTGTTTTCGTAGTTGAACCGCCTCAGTGGGGCGGTTCTAACGAGTACCCACAAACAATGCCTTGGAGCAGAAATAAGAAAAATAATGTAAACTCCCCAAAAACCGCAGTTTTCTCTAAATATGGTGGGGTTCAGGTGTTGTTCATTTCACGGACTTGTTCACGTGATGTGATTTGGTTTCTAGACAGGCCGATTTGAGTCATTTCTGGGGGAAGTTGTCTGTGGACAATGTTTGCATGACGTGGATCATATAGAAGTAAAATGTTCATCTTGTTGCGTTTTCGTACTCGTTAGTTATACTGGAATAAGTGCTACCATCTTGATTGCTTCTGTTCAAATCTTCATAATCGGTTGTACCCAACTCGTGTCCTGTAATCAAAAGTAATACACGTGTGAGATTATCGGAATCTTTCCTAAGCACATATGGATTCAATTTAGGCATTTTCAACCCGAGGGATGCCCGGGCGGATCGGGACCTGAGGGTTGCCCGTGCAGATCTGAACCCGTGGGATGCCCGGGCTGATCGGCTAAGCCGAGACCCTCGGGTTGAACTGGTACTGTTTAGAGATAGAGGGTTGATAGAGTGCACTCCTGACGCTGTTTCTGGATTCAGCTGACGACTTCCCAGATATTTAATAATAAACGTGTTCAACCAGAAGTCACACGGGGTTGAACTAGTACTGTTTAGAGATAGAGGGTTGATAGAGTGCACTCCTGACGCTGCTTCTGGATTCAGCTGACGACTTCGCAGTTATTTAATAATAAACGTGTTCAACCAGAAGTTACACGGGGCAAGGTCGGGGCTAAGGGCGATTAAATTATTGTGTTGGAGTTTTACGGCCCAACCAACACTATTTAGGTCATTTTGAGCCGGTCAGATTTATCTATTCACACTTTTCCTGGGACGACATATACGTAAGCTGTTATTCAGTACAGTGCACATTCTGTCGCCAAAAACTGACAACTGACCTTCTTGAAGGGAGAGAATGACCGTAGAAAAATTTCATGATCAATCTCCACGAAAGAATGTTGCCGACCCCGGCAGGTATCGAACCCGCGACCACCTGATCACCAGACGCGCATCCGACTGAGGTACCGAGGCGGGCCGGGGCTAAGGGCGAATGTTGTAAGGTTGTAACGACTTTCTCATACGTTCGGAGTCTTTGCCGCGGAACATAACAAGGCTCGACACGGTCCTGATTTAGCCCTGGTGTCAATAAATTGGGTACCCAACGGGTAAAAACCTTCCTGACCATTTTTATTTATTTGGATGGCCGAAGAATTTTAGCAAACGGACACAAACGTTCCTGATCTTGTTTTAATACGGAAAAGATGGCCGACGAATTTGAGCCACATAAATGAGCATCCTACTCTATCAGTATCATTACATTAGCAACATCCTTTTCAGTTAGATGTACAGATGGATCTTCTTGCACACCGGACAAGGAAATCCGCGATTTTACCCTGGGGTAGAAATTTATGTTCTGACCCTGGTGTTCCGACCCCAAATCGAATACAATCGCGTGTTTGATAAATGCACTGGTTGATAACGACCTTGTGTGCGCTGTCGCTAAGGTTGACGTCATGCACGATTCGTGAAATTTGCAAATTGGCTAGATACGCCCCGTTACGTTACATGTACGACGTCCTTAACAATGTCGCGTTTACTAATGGCGGAGTATTGACATTTTTGTTAAACAATCGTGAATAAAATGCGTTTTAAATGTCATATGATAAATAGAATCTTGCATTCGTGTTCATGTAGTATTGAATTTATTAAACTCATTGAGGAAAATGGATAAAATGCTCGGCAAAGCCTCAACTCGCTTAATAAATTCAATAATACATGAGCACTCTTGTAAGATCCTCTATATATATGACTAGTGTCCTTTGAAACCACGTTGTACATTTACAGCTTCGAGGAAACGGTTTGACGATATGCGTTAATAGTGTATGCATTCTAAGGCCATGCTACGGATCCGGGAAGGGACATGATTTTTTATTTTTTTATAAGTTGTTCGCACAAGATAATATCTTGTTCGCACAACTTAATATCTTGTCCGGACAACATATTAAAAAAAAAATTCATGTCCCTTCCCGGGTTCCGTACCATGCAGAAATAACCGTGGCAAGAACTTTGCAAATTACACTCTTATAAAACAAATGACAAATGTTAAAAGAATAAATAAATAAAAACAATAGAAAAAAATAAAGTGACCAAAAGACATACCGAACGAGTATCCACAATCTATGTCTTGAGCAGAAATAAGAATAATATCTTCTTTTTTTTTTTCATCTGAAAATTTTCATTTTTTGGTGGTAAAATTTACAATGTATATGCATAGGCGTGTTTTCGTCATGGAACAAAATTGGTTTTAATGTAAGAACTTTCTCATCTGAGTTCATCTCGGCTCCCGCCCATGAATTTGAAGAAATATATGGGCTGCATGATGCTTCCACGCAGAGCTGAATCCGGCCCGCACAATAGTACTGATAAACCGCTTAGAGGATCTAAGCCTGCATGTCCAGGAACCGCGGTGCGAGGCTGATGCTAATAAACCCTGTCGGCGAGGCGGTTCTAACGAGTACCCACAATCTATGTTTTCAAGAAGATTTAAGAAAAATAATTAAATATCCTATACTTTAGTACTGTATTCTGAATCGTTTGCAGGATAAAATGCATTCTCACTTTTCCAATACAAAAGCATATGTGTCAAAGTTTGACTTAGGCACAAAGAAGGTCAAGGTCAACCCAGGGTCACCATTTTAGAAATTTATGATGGGCCCTGCGTCCCAGATGCTAATTATCAAGTTTCATGGAAATCTGCCCAGTGGTTCTGGAGAAGACTGTTTTTGATGGGTTTTTACCATATATGGCTTGGCGGCCATTTTGGTCATGTGACCTGGACCCCATGAGCAAATTTTGGTTTTCCCCATCCCATGGAGGCTCCATATGAAATTTGACTTCAATCGGCCCAACGGTTTCCGACGAAAAGCAGTTCGAAAATTTTCACATTTTTCGCCTCGGCGAGGCTATACTAAATGGAATGTAATATTTCGCAAGTTCATTGGTTGGAACTCATTGATATCTATCAGTATGCCAAAAATTGTTTAAATATTCCAAGCGGTTAAATCACTATCACAAATTTTCACAAGCGGGTTACGGACGGACAGACAGACAGGCCATATATGGCTTGGCGGCCATTTTGGTCATGTGACCTGGACCTCATGAGCAAAGTTTGGTTTCCCCCATCCCATGGAGGCTCCATATGAAATTTGACTTCAATCGGCCCAACGGTTTCCGAGGAGAAGCAGTTCGAAAATTTTCACATTTTTCGCCTCGGCGAGGCTATACTAAATGGAATGAAATATTTCGCAAGTTCATTGGTTGGATCTCATTGATATCTACCAGTATGCCAAAAATTGTTTAAATATTCCAAGCGGTTAAGTCACTATCACAAATTTTCACAAGCGGGTTACGGACGGACAGACAGACTGACAGAATGACAGACTGACAGAATGACAGAATAACACGGTGATTTTAGGGCACTCTTAGAAATCAACCGACTTCAGTCGGTCGCTTTTTCTGCGGGTCGTGCAATGTATACCCCTGCAAAACCCAAGTTTTACTATATGAAAGTGGGGTTATAGGGGGTCAAATTTTCGTGATGGTCTGCCGCAGTCATAATTGACACCTTAAGAGTTAACATTACACCGATATACAGTATATTGTATAAGATATTTCCTGAATAATTAAGAGGACGCCATAAAAGGTAACTTATAGGTAAACACATTTTGAAAAATGCTGTCTTCCCAAGTCATGATTGACACCTTAAGAGTTAACACTACACCGATAAACAGTATATTGTATAAGATATTCCCTGAATAATTGAAAGGACGCCATAAAAGTTACATAATGTGTAAACACAGATAAGCCTATTTATGAATCGGCTGTAATGTTTGTCCTAAATAATTTTAACACAATTTCGAAAAATGTTCTTTGTCGAGCTATGGTTGACACTTTAAGAATTCAAGAAAAATATAAAAAGTGCCTTAAAAGTCGGTCACAGAAGGTGATTACAGATACGGCATATTTATTTATTTATTTATTTATTTAATAAAATGAGGCATGCAATTAATATGTGAATGGGCTGCAATAGTTGTATGATCACAGAACACCCCATAGTACCCACTTTTATGTAGTAAAATATGGATCATTATTTTTCTTATTTCTGCTAAAACATGTATTGTTGTTTGTCGTAAGAACCGCCTCGCTGAGGTGGATCTAACGATTCCATCAATTTATGTTTCGAGAAGAAATACGAAAAGAAGCAATTGTTTTTTTTTTATCTGAATACTTTCATTTTTTGGTGGTAAAATTTTCAATATTTTTTAATAGACGTGTTTTCGAAATTAATCAAGTCAAAACCTGGAAAATGTCATCTGCAATGGTTATGATTTACACTTTAAGAGTTAATAAAACTGTACATAAATCAACACACCACAAAAATTGTCTATCAAATCAATCACAAAAATTGAACAATGATTAGACTGTTACTTTATTTATTTATTTAATTTAATTAATCAAATTGTTATCTTCAATATTATGATTGGCACTTTAAGGGTTACACATGATTGACACTTGAAAGATTAACACATAGTGGGGGACGACTGGCACGCGCCAACTCATTGTTAAATTAAAGCACGTTTGTTAACTTCGTCATCACGATAACACACCTATGTAATTCTGACCCACGTGTACCCCACTTTTATATAGTACAACTGGGGTTTATAGGGGTATACATTATTTATTTGGCTGTTACTCTAAAACCTCAAATCAGCTGCAGTGAAGATAAATAAGTTTTATACAGTAAAACTGGGGTTTACAGTAGTATACACTATTTTTTTTCTTATTTTTGATCAAAACAAAGATTGTGGATACTCGTTAGAACTGCCTCACCGAGGCGGCTCTGACGAGTTCCTATAATCTATTTTTGGAACGGAAGTATGAAAAATAGCAGAATTTTATTTTATATCTAAACATTTTCATTTTTTGTGGTAAAATTTGTCAGTATAGGCGTGATTTCGTAATGTGAATTTAGACAATTCCATTTTTATTGACGGTGGTTTAGTCAAAGTCATCAACAGAATGGCAAACAGTGTAGATCTGGAGAAAAGACGGCTCATCCTGAGCAGTCGCACCATGTTCTACACTGTTTGCAAAGTAACTGTGTGGACCGGCAGAGTTGAAACTCATTAGCAGAAATTAACAGAATAGCAAACAGTGTTTTGTTCTGCACAAAACACAGATTGTTGGTGCTCGTTTGAACCCCCTCGATTAGGCGAATGTGCACTGTACTGGTTAACCGCCTACGGATAAGCTTGCTCAGGAAAAGTGTTGACAGGTAAACTGACCGGCTCAAAACTGACCTAAATAGTGTTGACTGGGCCGTTAAACTCCAATACAAACACACAAAATCAATCACTGGCTTCAGACTGCCAATTAACTTTTCATGGTGGTTTTAATCGCCATTTAATCGCCATTTCGCAGTTAATGATTTCGACAATTTTTGTCCTTTTGACACATTTGCCGCCCATTCATAATGAATAAAAACATAAATGTAACAAAACTGAGACAAAATAAAAGAAAATAAAGAAAAGAAAATAAAGAAATCCGAGAAATATAACCACTGTATCAAGTATATTATCCGCATGTTGTTTATTACTAGTAATTACAAAATTAATACAAAAAAAAAGCTTTACAGGTTTGATACGATTTCTGGTACATATAATGTGGACTTAGCGATTTTCGCATCTGAAAAACAGCTTATAAACGATTTTTAAGCTCTCGGGGAAGCAATTTATCATTTTTCAGTAGAAATAAACTTTATATCATCGTAAACTTTGAACAACAGTCTAACAGTATATAACAGGGACTTAATTCCAAACAAATCATTTCTATTTAATATTGGCAACCAAACATGGAAATCTGAACGTTTTGTTTAAGAAATAGATCAGCTCTAACTGTGATTTGTTGAGTAATAAATCACAGTTTGGAGGTCAGTTGTAAAGTAGACAAATCACAAGCGCGTAGCGCGCGTGATTTGTCTACTTACAACTGACCGACAAACTGTGATTTATTACTCAACAAATCACAGACAAGAGCTGATCTATTTCGATTCTAACACGCTGAAAATCGGCAATAATGTTGTTGTTTCCTTCAAAATCTCACAACCTTCCGCCATTGTTAGAAGAAATCCCGCTAAAATTATCGACTGAAACACATACATTTATATCCTTTTCTTACGGTTTCGATGCGAGAAAATGACGTTACACCGTCTAACGTCAAGGAAATCGACAAGTGACGTCATAAATTTGATATTTTTAATGACGTCACTCGTCACGCTCTTCCGAGCTGTGATTTGTTGCAGAATAAAACACAGTTATTTTCCATTGCCTATATAGGCGCGCTGTGTTAGAATTAAAAAATACATTGCCGTCTATGGAGCATATAGGCATGACATTAAATTGCAAATGGAAGCAAGAAGAATTAATTATTCATCACTTTGAAATGCACCAAATAAAAACTGAATGATTTTCTTACATGAGGATAACAGTGACTTTTTCTAGTGTTAAGGATAAATAAGATACGAGGAGTTAAGATTTTTTCCTTCATAATTTTAATATGAAAAACCTTCAAAATATACAGGTAACTTTAACCGTCGATTTCCTACGGAAATCGATATTCGGTGGGTCAGGCCTCAGATTCTATGACGGCTCCAACGTAAAGGCTTATTGAAAATTAAAGAGATAATGTTGGTTGGTGCCTGATGCTCTGTCTCTGGTCGGGCTCATCGGAGTCTAACTGTTGGTTTTCTTTTGCTCCAGCATTTCAGTGGTTTCTTGCTGTCGAGTCCTCACCGTTGTCTCACCTCTGTGGTTCTTTGATTTCTGTGTTCACGGAGATGTTGCACTGATGAGTTAGGAGGCCTTCATGCGGACTGAACAAAATTTTTTGTCTAAATCGCGACGGAAGTAAGGGCGAGGATTGTGGCCACGTAAAATCGATTTAAGCCCCCCAGTGGAAATCTTCCACTGACCGTTCCAAGGCGGCTCTTCTGTGGCGATTTATTTATGTTGTTGTTTGTTACTTACTGTGTGTATCACTTGTGTCTTTTAATTTTGGATGGCCATATGGCCATTTTGTGGGAAAGTAACTGTCCATGTGGCCTTCCTTTGTTTAGGTTTCCATTATGGTCTGGTCGCTTAATGTTTGTATTTCTTTCCCTTTGGTGTCTTTTATGGATGGAGTAAGTTAATTGTATCAATTCCTGATCTTTGTTTTACTTCTACTTTGCATATCAGGGCTGTTTTGTTTGTGCCGTGTGGCGGCTGTAAAAGGTCTCCCCGTACATGCATTTAATGCTCTTATTTTTCCAATCCTCAGGGATTGCTTATGCAATTGCTTTTCACTGTTCCATCAATTGACATCCTTTAGATACCTGTTGAAGGTCATTATTAAACCGATGTTCGTTCCTCGTTGTATAACAACTGCTTGTTTGACATCCCTGTACTTTAAGTAGACTAGGATGTTTTGTGGGCTTTTGTTGTACCTTCCTTCTATTCGAAGGAATCTTCTTCAGTAATTTTATTTATTTAATAACCGGTATGAACATCGCTTTAGTTTTGACGGTATCACAACCTTACTAACCAAAATGAGTATTACAAATACATTTAAAATATCAATATCACCCCTTAGGTTACACTCTGCTTCTTCTGTACGGATTCCCCATTCTATTAAGAACTTTAATACTATGTTGCCTTCGGTATTGGTTAGACCCTTAGATTTGTCTTCTGTAACTTCAGTTAATCTCAAAGGAGCAGGCAATACCAATGTTTTTGGGAGTAGTCTTCGTATAAGACTATCTCCTCTCAAATCACCCATCCTTCGAAAATATACTAATCCGTGGAAAAGAAGTGGAATGTATCCTAGTATTTCTAAGTGCAATGCCAAGAGGTGCAGATGTTGTTCGCATTTAAGCACTGCGTCTACCGTTACTTCATCTGTAAACGGTAGACGCTTCTCTGTAGTTAACATGTCTGATTTGACATGACAGTCTACAGATTTAATTTATCTAATTACTTGACGTGCTGCAAACTGTAATATGCAGTACGTCGGTCAAACTAACCGCATGCTTAAAACTAGATTGAACGAGCATTATCGTAGAATGAGTAAGCCTAAGAAAACTGACACTTTCTTGTACCGTCACTTTCGACGTACAGGTCATTCTGTAAATAACATTATTATACAACCAGTGGAAAAACTTTATTACGATGCAAATTCTACATCCAGATTCAAAATAATCAAAAGACATGAAGCTGAACTGAAATGGATTAAATTTTTACAGACCCCTTTTCCACTGGGATTTAATGATAACATTTATCATGAGGGTAATATTTCCAGAATGCCGGACTTTGATATTTTCTCACTCCTGGAATGTCGAAAACGCAGAACTAGATCTCACGGCACCAGGAAAAATGGTAACTTTAAACGTAAATCACGTGCGTTTAAACGAAACAATACTAGACTGAAGTGATTGTCAATTATATTATTAAATCATGGACGCCACTCTATGCTTTCATTTTTAAGTTCATTACCCGTTTCTGTTTTACGTCTTCTGGACACCGAGGCGAATAAATTCTACGATAGTTCTCATCAGTTATATGATGCGGCTCTCTTAACTAGAGGCTATACTCAGCATACTCTCCGTCCTTACATTGATTCTGAAATTAATCATAAACGTCATTTCTTCAAAATATCCTTCATTAATAAGGGTATGGATTTTATAGATTTGCCCAGTATCTTCCGTGAGAGATCGGTGCTTTCTTCCATTCCTGCTTATTTTCAAAATACTGAAACACCTATAATTTGCTATAAATATAACAAACCTGTTAGATCTATCATTTTTAATTTCAATAAACTTGTTTCAGATCTTGATATTGATACTAATACTCCTGATTCATGTGATTGTAAAAACTCTAAGTATTGCTATCCTGCTGCTGGTCATGTAATTACTGGCAATTTGAAAATTATTCCTGATTCTAGGATAAGGAATATAATTTCTAAAGGACCGAAATATCGGTTTCCTTCTAAAATTGATTTCAGTAAATGTAGAGATGAAATCGCTGCTTCCTTGAATGAATTCGGTAATCGATGGTGTAAGCGAGAGTATGTTGAGTGTAAAGCCCTAAAGGACTGGAAACTTAGCATTTTAAGACTAGTGAATAAACGCATTTCTTTCTATTCTCAAAATACTAACTTATTACCTCCTAAGCCCAAGACGTCTTTACGTCATCTTAAACTAGGTATTCAAGAATTTCATAAGAAGTTTGTTTTGGCCCCTGCAGACAAGGCCGCTAACAACGTCGTTGTTGTGTGACGGCTCCACTATGTTAACACGCTTAAGCAGGAGCTTGGTGGTACTAAGGCCTAAGGCTGAAGAGAGAGCTATAGTAGATAAACATGTTTGTCTTTCAGCCACCAAGTTTGCTGTGTGTGTTAACGAAGGCCAAGACAAGCTTCCTACGCTATACTGGTTATCAAAACTTCATAAAAAACCTTACAAAGCACGGTTTATTGCAAATTCTAGTTCTTGCACTACCACTGAACTTTCTAAATTATTAACTTCCTGTCTTACTGCTATTAAAACGCATGTAATTAAATATTGTGATAAAGTCTTTGAAAGATCAGGAAGAAATCTGTTTTGGTCTATAAAAAATTCGAATGAGGTTTTAAATAAATTGAAATCTAGACAGTTTCGTGCTTCTAGTCTGTCTACCTACGATTTTTCCACTCTTTACACTACACTTCCTCATAATCTTTTAAAAGAAAAGCTTAATGATTTAATTGAATGGGCTTTTCACAGAGAAGATTCTCTCTATCTTGCATGTAATGTCAGAAATGCATTTTTCACTTCTAAAGAGCATAAGAATTATACACTTTGGTCATGTCAGAAAGTGTGTGATGCCCTCACCTTTCTACTTGACAATATTTATATTAGATTCGGTACTAAGTTATTTAGACAAATTGTGGGTATTCCGATGGGTACTAATTGCGCACCTCTTGTGGCTGATCTGTTCTTGTATTGTTATGAAAGAGACTTCATTTTGTCGCTTTCCATTGATAACCAATCTGAAATTATTGAAGCTTTTAGCTCTACTTCTAGATATTTAGATGATTTATTAAATATTGATAATACCTATTTTGATGGTTTGATCAGTCAGATTTACCCCCTAGAACTTCAGTTAAATAAAGCAAATTCTTCTGATACCGAGGCCCCGTTTTTGGATTTACATCTATCTATTGTAGATGGATTTGTTTCGTGCAAAATTTATGATAAACGCGATGACTTTGATTTTGAGATTGTAAATTTTCCTTTTTTGGATGGTTATGTTCCTCGTGCGCCATCCTATGGCGTTTATATTTCGCAATTAATTCGATTTGCTAGAGTGTGTAGTCATGTAACTGACTTCAACACTCGTAATAAATTATTAACGGCTAAACTCCTTAATCAGGGTTATCGGTACCATAAACTACGCAAAGCCTTTACAAAATTTTATAGACGCCATTCTGATTTAATTTCAAAATTCAATATTGGACTTAAATCTCTTCTGCAACAAGGTCTATCGGAACCCGACTTTTATGGTGACTTAGTATATAAATTCAGAAAAATATATAACCGCAATGACTTCAGCACCCAATTTCGTAAAATCGTTCTTCGATATAAAAAGATTGGGTACAACATGGATATTATACGACAGACTGCATGCATGGTAGTTAACCCAATCACGGTTGGCAACTTTGCTTCCCTCTTAAATTGCACGCCGGTGGGTCAGGCCTCAGATTCTATGACGGCTCCAACGTAAAGGCTTATTGAAAATTAAAGAGATAATGTTGGTTGGTGCCTGATGCTCTGTCTCTGGTCGGGCTCATCGGAGTCTAACTGTTGGTTTTCTTTTGCTCCAGCATTTCAGTGGTTTCTTGCTGTCGAGTCCTCACCGTTGTCTCACCTCTGTGGTTCTTTGATTTCTGTGTTCACGGAGATGTTGCACTGATGAGTTAGGAGGCCTTCATGCGGACTGAACAAAATTTTTTGTCTAAATCGCGACGGAAGTAAGGGCGAGGATTGTGGCCACGTAAAATCGATTTAAGCCCCCCATTGGAAATCTTCCACTGACCGTTCCAAGGCGGCTCTTCTGTGGCGATTTATTTATGTTGTTGTTTGTTACTTACTGTGTGTATCACTTGTGTCTTTTAATTTTGGATGGCCATATGGCCATTTTGTGGGAAAGTAACTGTCCATGTGGCCTTCCTTTGTTTAGGTTTCCATTATGGTCTGGTCGCTTAATGTTTGTATTTCTTTCCCTTTGGTGTCTTTTATGGATGGAGTAAGTTAATTGTATCAATTCCTGATCTTTGTTTTACTTCTACTTTGCATATCAGGGCTGTTTTGTTTGTGCCGTGTGGCGGCTGTAAAAGGTCTCCCCGTACATGCATTTAATGCTCTTATTTTTCCAATCCTCAGGGTTTGCTTATGCAATTGCTTTTCACTGTTCCATCAATTGACATCCTTTAGATACCTGTTGAAGGTCATTATTAAACCGATGTTCGTTCCTCGTTGTATAACAACTGCTTGTTTGACATCCCTGTACTTTAAGTAGACTAGGATGTTTTGTGGGCTTTTGTTGTACCTTCCTTCTATTCGAAGGAATCTTCTTCAGTAATTTTATTTATTTAATAACCGGTATGAACATCGCTTTAGTTTTGACGGTATCACAACCTTACTAACCAAAATGAGTATTACAAATACATTTAAAATATCAATATCACCCCTTAGGTTACACTCTGCTTCTTCTGTACGGATTCCCCATTCTATTAAGAACTTTAATACTATGTTGCCTTCGGTATTGGTTAGACCCTTAGATTTGTCTTCTGTAACTTCAGTTAATCTCAAAGGAGCAGGCAATACCAATGTTTTTGGGAGTAGTCTTCGTATAAGACTATCTCCTCTCAAATCACCCATCCTTCGAAAATATACTAATCCGTGGAAAAGAAGTGGAATGTATCCTAGTATTTCTAAGTGCAATGCCAAGAGGTGCAGATGTTGTTCGCATTTAAGCACTGCGTCTACCGTTACTTCATCTGTAAACGGTAGACGCTTCTCTGTAGTTAACATGTCTGATTTGACATGACAGTCTACAGATTTAATTTATCTAATTACTTGACGTGCTGCAAACTGTAATATGCAGTACGTCGGTCAAACTAACCGCATGCTTAAAACTAGATTGAACGAGCATTATCGTAGAATGAGTAAGCCTAAGAAAACTGACACTTTCTTGTACCGTCACTTTCGACGTACAGGTCATTCTGTAAATAACATTATTATACAACCAGTGGAAAAACTTTATTACGATGCAAATTCTACATCCAGATTCAAAATAATCAAAAGACATGAAGCTGAACTGAAATGGATTAAATTTTTACAGACCCCTTTTCCACTGGGATTTAATGATAACATTTATCATGAGGGTAATATTTCCAGAATGCCGGACTTTGATATTTTCTCACTCCTGGAATGTCGAAAACGCAGAACTAGATCTCACGGCACCAGGAAAAATGGTAACTTTAAACGTAAATCACGTGCGTTTAAACGAAACAATACTAGACTGAAGTGATTGTCAATTATATTATTAAATCATGGACGCCACTCTATGCTTTCATTTTTAAGTTCATTACCCGTTTCTGTTTTACGTCTTCTGGACACCGAGGCGAATAAATTCTACGATAGTTCTCATCAGTTATATGATGCGGCTCTCTTAACTAGAGGCTATACTCAGCATACTCTCCGTCCTTACATTGATTCTGAAATTAATCATAAACGTCATTTCTTCAAAATATCCTTCATTAATAAGGGTATGGATTTTATAGATTTGCCCAGTATCTTCCGTGAGAGATCGGTGCTTTCTTCCATTCCTGCTTATTTTCAAAATACTGAAACACCTATAATTTGCTATAAATATAACAAACCTGTTAGATCTATCATTTTTAATTTCAATAAACTTGTTTCAGATCTTGATATTGATACTAATACTCCTGATTCATGTGATTGTAAAAACTCTAAGTATTGCTATCCTGCTGCTGGTCATGTAATTACTGGCAATTTGAAAATTATTCCTGATTCTAGGATAAGGAATATAATTTCTAAAGGACCGAAATATCGGTTTCCTTCTAAAATTGATTTCAGTAAATGTAGAGATGAAATCGCTGCTTCCTTGAATGAATTCGGTAATCGATGGTGTAAGCGAGAGTATGTTGAGTGTAAAGCCCTAAAGGACTGGAAACTTAGCATTTTAAGACTAGTGAATAAACGCATTTCTTTCTAT
Organism: Lucinisca nassula; assembly: GCA_963580285.1. Lineage (NCBI taxonomy): Eukaryota > Metazoa > Mollusca > Bivalvia > Lucinida > Lucinidae > Lucinisca > Lucinisca nassula. The sequence goes on along the minus strand of OY757027.1, from coordinate 64,174,464 downwards.
TCTCAAAATACTAACTTATTACCTCCTAAGCCCAAGACGTCTTTACGTCATCTTAAACTAGGTATTCAAGAATTTCATAAGAAGTTTGTTTTGGCCCCTGCAGACAAGGCCGCTAACAACGTCGTTGTTGTGTGACGGCTCCACTATGTTAACACGCTTAAGCAGGAGCTTGGTGGTACTAAGGCCTATGAACTTCAGCCTTTGGCTGAAGAGAGAGCTATAGTAGATAAACATGTTTGTCTTTCAGCCACCAAGTTTGCTGTGTGTGTTAACGAAGGCCAAGACAAGCTTCCTACGCTATACTGGTTACCAAAACTTCATAAAAAACCTTACAAAGCACGGTTTATTGCAAATTCTAGTTCTTGCACTACCACTGAACTTTCTAAATTATTAACTTCCTGTCTTACTGCTATTAAAACGCATGTAATTAAATATTGTGATAAAGTCTTTGAAAGATCAGGAAGAAATCTGTTTTGGTCTATAAAAAATTCGAATGAGGTTTTAAATAAATTGAAATCTAGACAGTTTCGTGCTTCTAGTCTGTCTACCTACGATTTTTCCACTCTTTACACTACACTTCCTCATAATCTTTTAAAAGAAAAGCTTAATGATTTAATTGAATGGGCTTTTCACAGAGAAGATTCTCTCTATCTTGCATGTAATGTCAGAAATGCATTTTTCACTTCTAAAGAGCATAAGAATTATACACTTTGGTCATGTCAGAAAGTGTGTGATGCCCTCACCTTTCTACTTGACAATATTTATATTAGATTCGGTACTAAGTTATTTAGACAAATTGTGGGTATTCCGATGGGTACTAATTGCGCACCTCTTGTGGCTGATCTGTTCTTGTATTGTTATGAAAGAGACTTCATTTTGTCGCTTTCCATTGATAACCAATCTGAAATTATTGAAGCTTTTAGCTCTACTTCTAGATATTTAGATGATTTATTAAATATTGATAATACCTATTTTGATGGTTTGATCAGTCAGATTTACCCCCTAGAACTTCAGTTAAATAAAGCAAATTCTTCTGATACCGAGGCCCCGTTTTTGGATTTACATCTATCTATTGTAGATGGATTTGTTTCGTGCAAAATTTATGATAAACGCGATGACTTTGATTTTGAGATTGTAAATTTTCCTTTTTTGGATGGTGATGTTCCTCGTGCGCCATCCTATGGCGTTTATATTTCGCAATTAATTCGATTTGCTAGAGTGTGTAGTCATGTAACTGACTTCAACACTCGTAATAAATTATTAACGGCTAAACTCCTTAATCAGGGTTATCGGTACCATAAACTACGCAAAGCCTTTACAAAATTTTATAGACGCCATTCTGATTTAATTTCAAAATTCAATATTGGACTTAAATCTCTTCTGCAACAAGGTCTATCGGAACCCGACTTTTATGGTGACTTAGTATATAAATTCAGAAAAATATATAACCGCAATGACTTCAGCACCCAATTTTGTAAAATCGTTCTTCGATATAAAAAGATTGGGTACAACATGGATATTATACGACAGACTGCATGCATGGTAGTTAACCCAATCACGGTTGGCAACTTTGCTTCCCTCTTTAATTGCACGCCGGTGGGTCAGGCCTCAGATTCTATGACGGCTCCAACGTAAAGGCTTATTGAAAATTAAAGAGATAATGTTGGTTGGTGCCTGATGCTCTGTCTCTGGTCGGGCTCATCGGAGTCTAACTGTTGGTTTTCTTTTGCTCCAGCATTTCAGTGGTTTCTTGCTGTCGAGTCCTCACCGTTGTCTCACCTCTGTGGTTCTTTGATTTCTGTGTTCACGGAGATGTTGCACTGATGAGTTAGGAGGCCTTCATGCGGACTGAACAAAATTTTTTGTCTAAATCGCGACGGAAGTAAGGGCGAGGATTGTGGCCACGTAAAATCGATTTAAGCCCCCCAGTGGAAATCTTCCACTGACCGTTCCAAGGCGGCTCTTCTGTGGCGATTTATTTATGTTGTTGTTTGTTACTTACTGTGTGTATCACTTGTGTCTTTTAATTTTGGATGGCCATATGGCCATTTTGTGGGAAAGTAACTGTCCATGTGGCCTTCCTTTGTTTAGGTTTCCATTATGGTCTGGTCGCTTAATGTTTGTATTTCTTTCCCTTTGGTGTCTTTTATGGATGGAGTAAGTTAATTGTATCAATTCCTGATCTTTGTTTTACTTCTACTTTTCATCTCGGTAATTTCCGGCGAATGAAGGAAAAAGTTCAACATGATTTGGCATTTGAATATTCCATTGGTTGTGTCTTGTCAATATCTATCAGAACAAAAAAAAAAAAAAAAAAAATATATATATCAAACTATTCCAAGTGGTTTAGAAGTTGTATCCATTTGCCCTTACTGATTTCGGATTGTTAGGTTTGCCTCGGCGATGCAATTTAAAAAGATATATGATTTTTCACAATTTCATTTGTTAGGTCACGCTACTATCTATCAGCATGCCAAACATATCATATTTCAAGCGGCACGTGTATTGCCATTTTCACACACTCATTACGGACGGATTGACTGGAGAAACTGATTATTGGACACTCGTCCCTCCTGGTGAGGAATTGACGAAGGACGTGTCACCAGTAAACAATTCTGATTCTGTGGAATATAGAATTACATCCATTCGAGCGAAAAAAATGATAAAAATTGACCGTTCGTCAGCAGTTATTTATGCGAAAATCTTTAAAGCTGTAATTTCGACATGAAGATGCATACTAAAAAGACATTTTCAATGGAATTGTTAAAATAATATGCCTTGCCGAGGCATGTCCATCTGTTATCAGTTTGTGAAAATCGCTTGCACATTTTTCTTCATGGATTTTTTTTTTATAATTTTGGCATGCATATACATATTTAATTTGACAAGACCTTACCATCGGAATTCTAGTTCTTTTTATAAATAACCCCCAATCGCTGATGCATGGCCGTCCTTCTGTCCATCCGTATTCAGTTATTGTTTGAAAATTGCAAAAAACTTAAAACCGCTTGGAACATTTTGTTACATGTATGTTGGCATTCAAATACATGTTGACAAAACCTAAAAATACAGAATCTTTGATTTTGTCAGTGTAAGATTTCTTAAGATTTTTGTTTCACCAAACGAACACCAAAAGGCGTATTTTCACGAGTGACGAAGCCACGAGTGAATTTACGTCTTTTTGTGTTCTTGAATGAAATTCATTGAAAATTGAAAAAAATATCAATTTAGAAATGTTCAGCAGGTTTACAGGGTATAATATTGGGTGTAAACTGAATCTTTGCACCTAGGATATAGCTTGGATATTAATTTATCAGATGGTTCACTTGTAATTTGCATCCAAATATTGTTCGCAGTTGCTGGGTTTACCTAGCGTCGCGTGCAGTACGTTACGTCAGTGCTAAAAGTGACGTCATCAACGACTGAATGACGTTTCAGACATATTTCCTGACACACACTACTTACGTAAGGCTAATTAACATCGAATAACCACAGAACATTTGTTATTTTTTTCGATGAAACATCGACATCACGTGAACAAGTCCGTGAAATAAAGACCCCCCTAAACCCCACTTTATATAGAGCAAACTGGGGTTTACGGGTGTAAATATTATTTTCCTTATTTCTGCTCCAAGGCATAGGTTGTGGGCACTCGTTAGAACCGCCTCATTGAGGCGGTTCTAACGAGCACCCAAAACCTATGTTTGGAGTAGAAATAAGACAAATAACACAATTTGTCATAAAAAATGGCCTTATTGGAGGTTTGAAAAATGTACTGTATCACACGGATGTGTTATCGTAATGGAATTCACCAACCGTGGAAATCTTAAATGCGAATCTGCACTGTTTGCACTGACGATATCGGTTTCGATATCTATATTTCATTGAAAAGCATGTAAGAAACGAAAGGATTTTCTTATAATTGTTACAAATAGACTCGCTTAGACAAAAAAAAGAATAAACAAGATGATCGCCTGATAGCTCTGACCGTAAATATATTTTGTAAGGCACAAACTGAAAGATACTGAAAAGATCATTGGAAATTTAAATTGCCAGATTTCTTTTTTTTTTTTTGATTTTATTTTTCAAAAACTTTAAACATTTACATTCAATTTACAAACACATTCATATGTATATTTAGTGTAAAATATTTGATAGTTCAAAGACTTATTTTTATTGTTTACTCCACATTTTAGTATGGAGGTATCTACTGTAGAGATCCCAGAATTTCAGGTAGCAGAAGAGATGTAAGAAAACCATCTAGATAACTTTCCTTATTATTTCATCATTACATTTTTCGGAACTAATACCGAAGGTTGAAGGCAAAGATGCTAATCAAGCTGCATTCTGGGTCTTATCTGTCTCTGCTCTGTTACACTCGCCTGCTACACAAGAAATTTGGGATCACTACTGTATATGTAACTGATAATCACCTATGCATAGCAATTTCTAACATCCCTCCAAGGTTAACGAGATAATTCTATTTCTTAAAACACTTTCTGCTATAGATCCTCCTGCCCTGTGGTGCCGCTGAAGTTCGTTATTGATATTCTCTTTTTATTAACAGGAAAAAGATGAGATGTCTCTCGCAAAATGCCCTATTATATTAACTTAAAACATTGTTTAGTGGGCCCCATTTCGACAAAAACTTTGCTAGGCTATTATCTAAGTATGCTATGTACTTTTCACACCGAAATTTATCTTTTAAAATTGCTATAAAGGTATTTAAATTGAGTTCATTAGCAAAAAACTTAGTTTTATATATGTAATATTTAGCTGTTGTAGAAATGTAGCTCACAAGCTGGTCTCTGCCTTGGGTGGAGAATAAAATATTTTTCCCATCCAATACTAAATGAACATTTGATATTGAAAGTAGCCATTGCCTAAGCTCTACCCAGAAATGTTTCACTTTATCACATTCTACAAAGAGATGGTAAATAGATTCTATATCACTATTACAATATGAACAGAGATTATTTTCTGCCTTTCTTATACGGTACAGAAAAGATTTTGTAACCAAAATTTTATTGTTTATTTTAAACTGAAAATCTTTTAATATAACCTCTTTTAAATTTTTCATTGCTCTATTAGTATTATTAAAATCTTGCTCATTTAGATTCCCAATCTCTCTTACCCATTTGTTTTCAAAAATAATTGCATTTGCTCTGGTCATTATGTCATAGAATCTCCTACATCCTTTTTTATCTTTCAACAAAAAACTTGTATATAAACTACTTGTTACATTAAATCTGTTCATTCTGTGTACATTATTATTGGTTCTTATAATAGTTTTCCATTCGTCTGGTATTTTAGCTAAGAGCCCTTGATAATCCAAAAAAGTCCCGGCTACCCCATATATTGTTTTTAAAGCATCAAAATTGTAAAAATTACCGTTTTGGTCCAGCAGGTCAGAAACTAGCCTAATGCCTTTGTCATACCAATTTTTAATGAAATAATTTGCTTCTTGTGTTAAATTTTTATTATACCATAGTGGAGAGTTTAAAATTTGGCAGACTGACTCAACTTTTACTAAATCGCAAAAATTTGCCCAACATTTCAATACTTCTTCCCAACATGGATTATTAATACGCCCTGCTATTTGAGATGGATATCCTGATCCCATATTTAATAACGTACCAAAGTCAATGTTTGATAGTGAATGCCATGAAGAATTTCTATCATTCTTAACGACTCGTCGAAGCCATGTTATTTTTAGTGCTTTAATAAAGTGCTGAATATGTATCATTCTCAGCCCTCCAGCATTCATGTTTTTTTATAATAATACTTCTTTTGATCCTGTCTGGACCAGAATTCCACATAAACTTATAGAAAAGCCTCTCAAGCTGTTTAATGAGGTCTCCCTGCGGATTTGGTAAAGCCAAAAATAGATGGGTGAACTTAGACAGAGCTAATGATTTGATGACTGTAATTCGTTCAAGCAAAGTTAACTTTCATTTGTTGGCATTTTAAAATTTATGAGCAGGACAAATCACATGCTCAGCTGATGTGAGCAGGAAAAAAGTTTTAAAACCTCGGGGCCAGGTTTCTTCGACATTAGTTGTACCGTAGACCAGACAAATTGTGAAAATGGCAATATCACTTAAATCACTGGGATTTTTTAAGAGAATTAAGAAATATCTACGAGAGATAACCAAAGGAAACAGTTAGAAATGATAAATGGGTAAACATCACAAAAACACGCCTATATAAGTTTGACCCCCTTGAACCCCACTTTTATATGGTAATTATACGATTGACACCGCCATTCTCACATACTTACTTTGTATGTTCCACAATGACGCAGGAGATGATTTATTTAAGCCTTGGCTTACCTTCAGATCCCGCACCATATGTATGTGTTCTATTTTGCTGTTGTAAATAATTCGCTAATAAAATACTGTTTAAACCAAAACTGGGGTAAACCTTATTTTTTCTGATTTCTGCTCTAAAATATTGATTGTTGGTACTCGTTAGAACCGCCTCATCGAGGCGGTTCAAACGAGTACTCACAATCCATATTTTGAGCAGAAATAAGACAAATATAACAATTTTTCGTCTTTAAAATTTCAATTTTTCGGCGGTGAAGTTTACCATGTATTTGTATAGGCGTGTTTCCGTAATGTCAATACGTTGTTCGGGTCATACTAATTAGCTTAAAGTTATTCTTTAACTGATTTGAACACGACGACTTGCCTTGAGGATGAGTTAGCGATTCTTGCTTGGATGCATCTCGTCGGCTGAAATAGAGATTCACAGTTGATAAAGACAAAAGAAATTACAGGGAGGAATATAACTGCAGAGATTGTAATTTGTTCAAACTGTCAAGGTGTAAATTCTTTTCGTAAATAGTTCGATACCTACTCTAATTGAGAGGGAACCTTGTTCATAAGAGTTTGGCAGAGACGAAATTTGTAGGCGAGTCAAAAAGAAAACAGAAACTAGCAATCCTTGCATATGTGTTAGAAAATATGTCGACTGTATCTATGGCAGTACTCATAATGTTGTCTACTTAGTATCACGCCGGCCCCGCCCTTCGGGGCTTGAAGAAATAGATAGGTTGCATGGTGCTTCCACGCAGAGCTGAAACCGACCGCACACGAGTGCTGGTAAACCTCTTAAAGGATCTAAGCCTGCTCAGGCAAAGCGGTGCGAGTCGGACCATCCAATGCTTATAAACCCTATTGGTTTCATTGGGTACCAGGGCTTGAGATGTCATTTCATCTCAATGTCGGGTAAAAGTCCCACACAATTGGAAGCAACGTCTCCAAAATGACCTATACTGTGTTGATGGGGACGTTTAAACTCAAATCAAGCAAACAAATGCTGTGTACGGCATTTGATACTGCAAATTAAGTGTTCGTGTAATTCTAGTTGTGACTCGAAACTGTTTGGCTTGAGATGCCATTTCATCTCAATGTTGGGTAAAAGTCCCACAAAATTGGAAGCAACGTCTCGTAAAAAGACCTTAAATGTATACTGTGTTGACGGGGGCGTTAAAACTCAAATCAAACGAACAAAAATGCTTAGTATCGCGAATATGTGTAGGAGACTGTGTTGTAAGATTCTAACACACCTGTGAGGCGTACACCATGCATTATTATTTGAGCCAGCGCATGAAAAAACCTACAATAAGACATGTGCGCCTAGCGAAGACTCAGATAAGCCTGCGCATCCACATAGTCTAACCAGAGACTTCTCTTGCTGCATGGAGGAGCACTGGGCCCTTAGCTATCATTAGAGCGCACAACGAAGACTCTGATCAGACTGCGCGGTTGCACAGGCTGATATGAGTCTTCGTTTGGCGCACATGTCTTATTGTCGGTTTTGTCATGCGCTGTCTCATTTGTATCTGCTCTGGTTCTTCGACATCTTTACGTTTGAAATACATGCAGAAATTATACTTCAGCGGCGAATTGTTCAAACCTAATGACGTCGTTACATGTAGTAAACGAATCGTTCAAACTTTGATCATTTAATATGGCAAATATGCTACTAGTTTAGCTGACAAAATATGAGCAGCTTTTGTTTTGTTTGTTTGATTTGAGGTTTAACTTCCCCGTCAACACTGTAAATGTCATTTTGGAGACTGTGGGACTTTTACCCGACATTGAGATGAAATGACATCTCAAGCCCTGTCGCCCAATGAAACCAATAGGGTTTATAAGTATGCACGGGCCGACTCGCACCGCTTTATATGGGCAAGCTTAGATCTTCTTAGCGGTTTACCAGTACTCGTGTGCGGGTCGGTTTCAGCTGTACGTGGAAGCATCATGCAACACATATATATTTCTTCAAGCCCCGATGGGCGGGGACCGTATTACAAGCAGCTTTTGTAAATGCAAAAGCTGCTCAGGTTTTTTTTTCAGCAAAAGTACCAACATTTTAGATATTGTACTTGCTAGAACACTTAACAATATGACCACTAACGAGCTCGTTAAGCTAACAAGGCTTTGAACAACTGGGCCTTGGTGTATCGGTACCAGTCTTTGTAAGAACTTTCTTTTCAAACATTCGTGTTTTTATACTTGTTAGGGGAGGCCCCCGCCCATCGGGAATTGAAGAAATAGTTGGGATGCATGATGCGTCCACGCAGAGCAGAATCCGACCGCACATGAGTACTGGTAAACGGCATAGAGTATCTAAGCCTGCCCAGGCAAAGCAGTGCGAGTCGGACTGTCCACGATTATAAACCCGCTTGGTTTCTTTGGGCGACAGGGCTTGTGAAACCGTTGGGTAAAGGTCCCACAAAATTGGAAGCCGGCGTCTCCAAAATGACAGTGTTGACGGGGACGTTTAACATCAAATCGAACAAAAATCAAATAGAATACTTGAATAATTAACCCCGCCAATCTCTCTTTATAGTTTACGAGGATTCTCTTTTCATCGAGGTGTTACCATGATAATCTTAAAATCTGGAGCCAGTTGTTCAAATAATTGTTAGCGTAACGAGCTCGTAAGTAGTAAAATTAGCCCATTGCCATCTACATACCTTGTACTATCCACCTACAAAGTTTCAAAAGTGAAACTTCAATGGTTGCAGAATTGATCCATTTACAAGAAACGTGACGGACAGACAGACGGAGACAGAGAGACTGACGGACTGACGAACCCTGGTACGAAAACAATATACCCGATTTTTCTTCGAAAAAAGCGGGTATAAAAAACATTGGGAACACTCTTGAGGCCACTGTTTGGTTCAAGCATCATCAAACTTGCTCAGAATGATTATATTGACAATTTCTCGGTCATATTCGAATATGGATCATGTCGGAGCAAAACGTAGGTCAGTAGGTCAAATCATATAAAAACCTTTTGAACATGCTAGAGGCCACATTTTTTGTCCAATTATCATCAAACTTGCTCGGAATGAGACAATTTCTCGGCCAAGTTAGAATATGGGCCCTATCGCGTCAAAACGTTGACCAGTAGGTCAAAGCATAGAAAAAACGTCGTGAACATACTAGAGTCCACAGTTTAAGTGAATCATCAACAGTCTTGCTCAGAATGATTATCTTGACAATATCTCAGTCAAGTTCGAATAATGGTAATGTCAGGTCAAAAAGTAGGTTAGTAGGTCAAATCAAATGAAACAAAAACACTGTGAACACTCTTGATGCCCCTATTTTGGTCTAATCCCCATGGAACGCTTGAGCTAGGAAACCTCCATGCGGATCAGTTTGTTGGTGTTATTATGTTTGATACTGTATTTGAACTGGGGACGAGTGTTGAAATTGCATAAACTCCGGAGTTGAAGCCCCCCCCCCCCCCACCCCACCCCCAGTAGTTTTACTACTGACCGTTCCAAGGCGGTCGATCTTTTGCAGTGTATTAATTGGCTTTGTGCCGTTGGTTCATGTTTAGTCTGTTTTTGCGTGTACTTTCATAACACATACTTGATTTAAATAACTATATTATATCTTTATTTTTTGCAGTATAAAATTCTAACTTTTCTAAAACTAAGACTGACTTGTCAGGTGAGACATGTATCTTAGCGGAATTGGTTGCCACGTTTTGTTATATTTTAAAATTGCAAGTCTCGCTACTTTGGACATCTCCTTCCAGATGCCCGGGACTTCCTTGGAGCGTGTGCCATGTTTGCTGATGTTGGCTCGGTGGGGGACGCCTATCTGGATCGGGCGTCTCTTTCCTGATGCCTCCAGCTGATATGTCTCATGGGCTACGTCGGTCGGTGTGTGCTCGGAGGGGGATGTGCTTTGTTTGCCGGGTCTTGTCCATCATCCGTTTCGGTTTCAAAACTTTGGGGTTTAGACACACTGATGAAGATTAAATATCAGAAAGGCCTCTGTGTCACTAAATTTGGTATAGTTACACCTTAATTACTTTCTTTAGGTGACTTGAGATGACTGAGTTCTTTGATTGTGGCCTTTCCTGGGCGATCTTTTCTTACTAGTTTGCTCAGAATGTTCATCTTGGCAATATCTCACATTATTTTATTATTCTTCTTTCTCTCCATATAGGCCAATGTTAAATTTTTCGTCAAAGATTTCTCAAGAACCACTACTATGAAATGACTTTTATTGTGTAAGAGACAATGGGCTTTCGTGGCTTATTTGTTCATCTGTTCTTACATTCTTCTTTATCTCCATATATGCCAATGCTAAATTTTTCGTCAAATATGTCTCAAAACCGTAGAAGCCTCAAACTTGGCATCTTAAGCAATCATGATGACTCGTATTGTGTAAGAGACAATGGGCATTATCCGCTTATTTGTTCATCTGTTCTTTCATTCTTCTTTTGTCTCCGTATAGGCCAACGTTAATTTTTTGTCAAAGATTTCTGAAGCACTGTAAAACCTAGATGCCTCAAACTTGGTATGCAATGCAATAATGATGATATATATTGTGTAAGAGACACTTGACTTCGGCATACCGAACTTTTTCCTTCATAGGCGGCGATCGGAATAAGTCGTGAATTTCCGTTAAAACCTATCTGGGCGAGATATTCGAGTTATCTCCCTGTATACCACTGGGATCAAGGTACAGAATAGCCAATATTTTTTCTCTAGTCGCTGACCTCAGGGAATCATAAATCATATATCTGCAGATATGACACTTTGATCTACCTGTAGGTATTCAAAGGAGCGCTTAAGTAGTGCTCAAATCAAGGCTATCTAAATGTGAAAAAGAACTTCTAAAAGTAACAACCATGCCTTTTCATTTCGAGCCATCTAGTATGAACGAACATATTTAACATATTGAAGAGCTACATAATGTAGAATTGCTTAATAATAATAATAATAATAATAATAATTATCAATATTATTATTATTATTAGTAGTAGTAGTGTTTTTTTTATTATTTATTTTATTTTTTTTTACATGTAGGATATTGGGTCTATATCTCTTGTCAGTGTCTTGTGCAGTGATTTTAAAAAAGGATTAAGGTCAAATATGATACGTGAAATCTCTTGACTCCGATCTTTTTATGCATTTGTTTTATCTATTTATTTAAATAAATAACGCCATGAAAAATATTGTTAGCCAATCACGAACACACGCCCATAAGACTCGATCAAGATGAACTCAGATTTTGTTTGTTTGTTTGATTTGAGATTTAACGTCCCCATCAACACTGTAAAGGTCATTTTGGAGAAGTTGCTTACAATTTTGTGGGACTTTTACCTGACATTTAGATGAAATGACATTTCAAGCCCTGTCTCCAAATGAATCCAATAGGGTTTATTAGCATCCGCCTCGCACCGCGGTTCCTGGACATGCATGCTCAGATCCTCTAAGCGGTTTACCAGTACTATTGTGCGGGCCGGACTCAGCTTTGCGTGGAAGCATCATGCAGCCCATATATTTATTCAAGCCCCTATGGGCGGGAGCCGAGATGAACTCAGATGAGAAAGTTCTTACATTAAAACCAATTTTGTTCCATGACGAAAACACGCCTATACATATACATTGTAAATTTTACCACCAAAAAATGAAAATTTTCAGATGAAAAAAAAAAATGATATTTTTCATATTTCTGCTCAAGACATAGATTGTGGATACTCGTTAGAACAGCCTCGGCGAGGCGGTTCTAACGAGTACCCACAATCTATGTTTTTAAGAAGAAATAAGAAAAATAATGTATACCCCTGCAAACCCAAGTTTTACTATATGAAAGTGGGGTTATAGGGGGTCAAATTTTCGTGATGATCTGCCGCAGTCATAATTGACACCTTAAGAGTTAACATTACACCGATATACAGTATATTGTATAAGATATTTCCTGAATAATTAAAAGGACGCCATAAAAAGTAACTTATAGGTAAATACATTTTGAAAAATGTTGTCTTCCCAAGTCATGATTGACACCTTAAGAGTTAACACTACACCGATATACAGTATATTGTATAAGATATTCCCTGAATAAATGAAAGGGTGCCATAAAAGTAACATAATGTGTAAACACAGATAAGCCTATTTATGTATTTATTTATTTTTTATAAAGGACATTTCACACATATTTGAATCGGCTGTAATGTTTGTCCTAAACAATTTTAACACAATTTCGAAAAATGTGTTTTGTCGAGCTATGGTTGACACTTTCAGAATTCAAGAAAGATATAAAAAGTGCCTTAAAAGTCGGTCACAGAAGGTGATTACAGATACGGCATATTTATTTATTTATTTATTTATTTATTTATTTATTTATTTATTTATTTATTAAAATGAGGCATGCAATTAATATGTGAATGGGCTGCAATAGTTTTATGATCACATCACAAAAACACCCCATATTACCCACTTTTATGTAGTAAAATATGGATCATTATTTTTCTAATTTCTGCTAAAACATGTATTGTTGTTTGTTGTAAGAACCGCCTCGCTGAGGTGGAACTAACGATTCCATCAATTTATGTTTCGAGAAGAAATACGAAAAGAAGCAATTTTTTTTTTATCTGAATATTTTCATTTTTTGGTGGTAAAATTTTCAATATTTTTTAATAGACGTGTTTTCGAAATTAATCAACTCAAAACCTGGAAAATGTCATCTGTACGAGTTATGATTTACACTTTAAGAGTAAAAAAAACTGTACATAAATCAAGACACCACAAAAATTGTCTATCAAATCAATAAAAAAAAGTGATCAATGATGAGACTGTTACTTTATTTATTTATTTATTTATTTATTTATTTATTTATTTATTTATTTATTTACTTAATCAAATTGTTATCTTCAATATTATGATTGGCATTTAGAGGGTTACACATGATTGACACTTTAAAGATTAACACATAGTTGGGGACGACGCGCCAACTCATTGTTAAATTAAAGCACGTCTGTTAACTTCGTCATCACGATAACACCTATATTATTCTGACTCACGTGTACCCCACTTTTACAAAGTACAACTGGGGTTTATAGGGGTATACATTATTTATTTGACTGTTACTCTAAAACCTCAAATCAGCTGCAGTGAAGATAAATAAGTTTTATACAGTAAAACTGGGGTTTACAGTAGTATACATTATTTTTTTTTTATTTTTGATCAAAACAAAGATTGTGGATACTCGTTAGGGTTCCGGGTCATTTCGGCCCATAACAAAATCGGCCCATGTCAAAATCGGCCCATAGCAATATCTGCCCATAAATGATTTAAAGGCTGATATAGGGGTCAATTATCAGCCAAAATTAAAACAAAATGAAAGATATAGTTAATTTATGCTAAAATAAATATATATATATATACAATTTATTTTTACCGCTTTTCACCGCTAGGCATCTGTATCTTATTTTCAATAATAAACTCCCTCAGATGTGAGTCTTCTCGCAATGCAAACTTTGTAATGGAAGATAAGAAATAAAAATAATATAAAAGAGGGTGTGTTTATTTAGCAAACAATGTATATTTAAGAACTTGTAAATACTAGTTCTGGTGCCATTGCTTATTTGTTTATATTGTTGGCATAGTCGGTATAAAAAATGATTAATAATCACTTTAGGTTGTTGCCTTTATCGACACGTGCCTTAAAGCAACAAACACAACAAACATAAGGATTATCACTTTACTCAAACCTCAGTCATTATCGGGGCACGTGCCAATCATCAATAAGTCTATGTCTCCTAATGTGTGTCTTTAATTCTTTCTTTGTTTCTTGCTTTTCGGTTTCGTTTTATGAATGTTATTGGACAGGGGCGCACCGACAGCTATATGTGGGCCTAGCGCCGGGGCCCAACGAAAGACTCACATCAGCCTGTGTATCCGCGCAGTCTGATTTGTGTCTAACTATGAATCATGAAGTAGCCAAAGCTACCTCATGCCTCCAGCGATCATGACCATACTGTGCGACTGAACAAGTCGAGCTGTGTATGCTGCCCCCAACCCCCCCCCCCCCTGGGGGGCGGGGGGGCTTCGTGAGGTAGTCAAAGTCATCAATAGAATGGCAAACAGTGTAGATCTGGAGAAAAGACGGCTCATCCTAAGCAGTCGCACCATGCTCTACACTGTTTGCAAAGTAACTGTGCGGACAGGCAGAGTTGAAACTCATTAACAGAAATTAACAGAATAGCAAACAGTGTTTTGTTCTGCACAAAACATAGATTTTTGGTGCTGGTTTGAACCCCCTCGATGAGGCGAATGTGCACTGTACTTGTTAACCGCTTACGTATAAGCTTGCTCAGGAAAAGTGTGGACAGGTAAACTGACCGTCTCAAAACTGACCTAAATAGTGTTGACTGGGCCGTTAAACTCCAATACAAACAAACAAACAAAATCAATCACTGGCTTCAGACTGCCAAATAACTTTTCATGGTGGTTTTAATCGCCATTTAATCGCCATTTCACAGTTAATGATTTCGACAATTTTTGTCCTTTTGACATATTTGCCGCCAATTCAAAATGAATGAAAACATAAATGTAACAAAACTGAGACAAAATAAAATAAAGAAATCCGAGAAATATAACCACTGTATCAAGTATATTATCCGCATGTTGTTTATTACTAGTAATTACAAAATTAATACAAAAAAAGCTTTACAGGTTTGATACGATTTCTGGTACATATAATGTGGACTTAGCGATTTTCGCATCATGAACTGCAGTACTGAAAAACAGCTTATAAACGATTTTTAAGCTCTCGGGGAAGCAATTTATCATTTTTCAGTAGAAATAAACTTTATATCATCGTAAACTTTGAACAACAGTCTAACAGTATATAACGACTTAATTCCAAACAAATCATTTCTATTTAATATAGGCAACCAAACATGGAAATCTGCACGTTTTTGTAAAAAAATACATTGCCGTCTATGGAGCATATAGGCATGACATTAAATTGCACATGGAAGCAATAAGAATTAATTATTCATCACTTTGAAATGCACCAAATAAAAACTGAATAATTTTCTTACATGAGGATAACAGTGACTTTTTTCTAGTGTTAAGGATAAATAAGATACGAGGAGTTAAGATTTTTTTCCTTCATAATTTTAATATAAAAAACCTTCAAAATATACAGGTAACTTTAACTGCCGATTTCCTACGGAAATCGATATTCAACTCGGTAATTTCCGGCGAATGAAGGAAAAAGTTCAACATGCTCGGCTAATTTTTTTATTTATATTTTTTTTTTTTCGTTTTTCTTTCTCACCATATACATGTACGCCAGTGTAGGCCTACTAAGCAATCATGATGACTTGTATCGTGTAAGAAGTAATGGACATTACATTCCGATAACTCACCCGTGCGACATAGTGCATTTTTTCACATCTCCAAAATGACTACTTTTTCTGATGAAAATCCTTGATATTTTTCTTATAAATGCTCATAACATAGATGGTGTGTGCTCGTTAGAACCCCACAACCTATGTATTGGAGCAGAAATAAGAAAAATAATGAATACCCCCGTAAACCCCAGTTTTCTCAATATAAAGTTGGGTTTAGGGGGGGGGGGGTCTTCATTTAACGGACTTGTTCATGTGATGCTCGCTTATTTGTTCATCTGTTCTTTCTTCTCTCTCTCAATATAGGCCTATGTTAAATTTTTCGTCATTTCTCAGGAACTACAAAAGCTAGAAGTCTCAAACTTGGTATACAATGCAATGGTGATGACTTGTACTGTGTAAGAGGCAATGGGCATTAGCCGCTTATTTGTTCATCTGTTCTTTCTCTCCATATAGGCCTATGTTAAATTTTTCGTCATTTCTCAGGAACTACAAAAGCTAGAAGTCTCAAACTTGGTATACTATGCAATGATGATGACTTGTATTGTGTAAGAGATAATGGGCTTTCTCGGCTTATATGTTCATCTGTTCTTACATTCTTCTTTCTGTGCATGTACATGTAGGCCTATATGGAGATAAAGAAGAATTAAAGAACAGATGAACAAATGAGCGGATAATGCCCGTTGTCTCTTACACAATACAAGTCATCAATGTATATACATATAAAGAATATTTATTTTTTGAGGTGGATACCAAAAATATTTCATCGAGTGTGTTGAAAACATCCAAATTTTCACGACTACGAAGCACGAGTGAGAACTCGGATGTTTTCAACACACGAGATGTGATACATTTGCCATCCGCTAAAAAATGTTAAATAAAATTTTATTTTTATTTAATAATATATTAGGATAGTCACGGTAATTGATCGATCGTATCGTACGTCACATTTTTGACCTGGCAATGACGTCACAACTATCAGTTTCAAAACATAAACAGATCGCCATTTTGAAAACCACATTTTAACAGCTATAAGTGAGCTTTTCAAGGTATTTTACAGACTTATCTTGTCGATAACATATGACTTTTAGCGAGAAAAAGAAGTCCGGGTTGCTACTTTGGAAATAACAAAGTCATGTTATTTTTCGCAGTGAAATTATCATTGTTTATTTTTAGTTGTATAACTAATACATATACATTCAACACAAAGAAGCTACAAGGTTACAATATTATACAAATACGATTCAGGAGAAATTATGTCTTTAGACTTTTGAAAAATCTGTATCCCATCTTGCTTACACTATAGGCAATAGTGATACGTGATTTAGCTTGTAAACAAGACCCTAAGTATTTTATTTCATGGATTTGTGTGTCAGCATTCCTTAGAAATTACATAATCTGCTGCAGGCTCCACGGGGAGTGGATAAGTTCTTATTCCAACACTTGTTTTTAAAAACTCACGACTTTGTGCATGTAAGCAAAGGCCAATTATTAGCCTCTAGAACTTTTGCATTGTAGCATTGGTACCTATGAAAAAGGTAGGCGATTGTAGAACAGAACAGAACAAGAGATCCATCTTAAAAGTTTTTCTAATGGGATGTTTTATACTACAATTGAAGTTGGGTGTAAGATGAATTCATCAGTTTATTTGAAGCGTTTTGTTTTTAGCAGAAATTCCTGCACAGCGAGGAAAACATGTTTATTCTGGAGTAAAGAAAGCATTGATTTCACTGCAAAGTATAAAATAAATATATTTTCGTACAAATTAAAATGAGGTAACAAGGAAATTTGATGTTGTAATGGTTGTCCTTGTGGAGAGGGGTTGACTTTAGATTGACTTTCTGTCAGAACGATAAACCTACCGAAGAAAATGAAAGGATTATTGGATTATTGCTTTCCATTACGACAATACACCGGTGCGACATAGTGCATTTTTTCACATATCCTAAATGGCCATTTTTTCTGATGAAAATCCGTGATATTTTTCTTATAAATACTGCAAACATAGGTTGTGGATGCTCGTTAGAACCGCCTTATGGAGGCGGTTCTAACGAGTACCCACAACCTATGTCTTGGAGCAAAAATAAGAAAAATAATGTCTCCCCCGTCAACACCAGTTTTCTCTATATAAAATGGGGTATAGGCGGGTCTTCATTTCACGGACTTTTTCACGTGATGCTACGACAACATATTTTGCAATTTGAACCAGCCCATAATAAAAGGGCACTTATCACAGAGAAGACTAGACACTACAAATACACGCCTATTCAGTTATATTGAACATATATTGCAATTTGAACCAGTCCATAATAAAAGGGCACTTATCATAGAGAAAAATAGACATTACAAATACACACCTATTCAGTTATATTGAACATATATTGCAATTTGAACCAGTCCATAGTCACACAGAAGAGTGGAATTTACGAATACCCTTCTATTCAGTTCCATCACGTGAACGAATCCGTGAGATGAAGACCCCCTAAACCCCACTTTATATAGAAACTGGGGTTTAAGGGGGTATACATTTTTTTTCTTATTTCTGCTCCAAGACATAGGTTGTGGGTACTCGTTAGAATCGCCACAATGCGGCGGTTCTAACGAGCATTCACAACCTATGTTTCCAGTATTCGGATATTTTTCAAATCTTTGCTTACAACATAAATTGTGGATACTCGTTAGAACCGCCTCTAACGAGTACCCATAATCGATATTTCTGTGTGGAATTAAGAAAACAAGTACATGTGTATACTTCTATACTCGTTAGAATCGCCTCAATGAGGCGGTTTTAACGAGCATCCACAACCTGTGTTTCCAGTATTCGGATATTTTTCATATCTTTGCTTACAACATAAATTGTGGATACTCGTTAGAACCGCCTCTGCAAGGCGGTTCTAACAAGTACCCACAATCTATATTTCTGTGTGGAATTAAAACTATCAAGTACAGTACTAGTAAAATCTGTCTTAGTGGCCACCTCTATTTAGCAAGCAACCTGTCTTAAGCAGGCATTTGGCTACCAAAAAAGGCAAATTTGTTAGATTTCACCAGTATTGAGCAAGCACCTGCCTAAAGCAAGCACAAATTTGTTTTCCCTTAGGCGCTTGCTTAATACAGGTTGGACTGTATACAGATACCTCTCTAAACTCCTGATTGACTATATAACAGTGGGTGTAAGGAGGGCCAAATTATACAGGCGTGTTTTCGTGATGAAAAGGTTAAGACCGAGCCAGCGTATCCACCTAATTGGGCTCTATAAATGCATGACCTCTGACATGAAGCTACCTATGGGCATTTACAAAGGGACATATGCAAAGGCTCGCTTAAGCCTTGACAAGGTACCGCTTTCTCGTGGGCCATCTTATCGTTACGATAACACACTCGTGTGACAAAGCGCATTTTTTCTTATCTCCAAAATAGCTGCTTTTCTGGTGAAAATCTTTTACTCCAAACATAGGTTGTGGGTGCTCGTTAGAACCGCCTCATCGAGTAACCACAACCTATGTCTTGGAGAAGAAATAAGAAAAAAGATGTATACCCCCGTAAACCCCAGTTTTTCCTATATAAAGTGGGGTTTTGGGGGGCTGTTCATTTCACGGACATGTTTACGTGATGTAATGAAATGAATAATAAACTTATATATAGAACTACAGGGAAACGTAATTAGGACAGAGCATGCCCAGGCAAAGCGGTACGAGTCGGCACGTCCATGCATATAAACCTATTGGTTCATTGGGCGACAGGGCTTGAGATGTTATTTTATCTCAATGTCGGGTAAAAGTCCCACAAAATTGGAAGCAACGTATCCAAAATGACCTTTACGGTGTTGGCGGGGACGTTAAGCCTCAAATCAAACAATGTAGGACAGTTCGGCTACTTACTTCTTTTTCAGCAATATAACATTGCAAATAACAGACACTATTAGTAGAAGAAATAAAAGTCCAACGACGGCTGAAAGTGCTGTTGTGGATGTGCTGTCCGTGCTGTCTGTGCTGTCTATGCTGTTCTGTTCCGGCGGTGATGTCAATCCTGTTTAAACATTGGTAAACATTTGTTATAACTGTATTGCGGCTTAGCCAGAAAATGGTGTTTATGAAATGAAATACTATGCGCTGAGTATATAAGTATCGATCCTGTTTAAACATTGGTAAACACATTTGTTATAACAGTATTTCAGCTTAACCAGAAAATGGTGTTTATGAAATACTATGAAATACTATGCGCTGAGTATATAAGTATAGATCCTGTTTAAACATTGGTAAACATTTGTTACAACTGTATTGTGGCTTAACCAGAAAATGGTGTTTATAAAATACTATGAAATACTATGCGCTGAGTATATAAGTATCGATCCTGTTTAAACGTTGGTAAACATTTGTTATAACAGTATTGCGGCTTAACCAGAAAATGGTGTTTATGAAATACTATGAAATACTATGCGCTGATTTGTTTGTTTGTACTGGAGTTTAACGGCCCAGTCAATACTATTTAGGTCATTTTGAGCCGGTCAGTTTACCTATCCACACTTTTCCTGGGCAGGCTTATACGGAAGCGGTTAACCAGTACACTGCACATTCATTCGCCAGAAATTGACAACTGCCCTTCTTGAATCAATGGCCATAGAAAAGGTTTCATGATCAATCTCCACGAAAGGATGGTATCGAACACGCGTCCTCCTGATCACCAGTCAGACGCGCATCCGACTGAGATACCGAGGCCGGCACCATGCGCTGAGTATATACATGTAAGTAAAGTGAGCGGCTATCAGCATTAAAAAGACGTTGTTCACAATTTTATCGTAGAGCTATCTAAATCCAAAAAGGGATGTGTACATGATGCGTACATGCGTACATGATGTCCCTTAAACATGTCATGAATACGAAAACACGCCGATACAAATACATACCAGACTTTACCGCCGAAAAAATGAACATTTTAAGACGAAAAATTGTGATATTTTTCTTACATTTGCTCAAAATACAGATTGTGGGCACTCATTAGAACCGCCTCGATGAGGCGGTTCTAAAGAGTACCCACAATTTATAATTTAAAGCAGAAATAAGAAAAATAAGGTTTACCCCTGCAAACCCCAGTTTTACTATATAAATTTGGGATTCATGGGGTTCAAAATTATATAGGCGTATTTCGTGATGATTGACTGCGATGATTAATTGAACTTGAAGGCACCTACCATCAAAACAGTACGTGTGTATTTTCCTTATGCAAAAGTGAACGACCATTCGCGTTCTATATCACGAAAACGCGCCTATATAATTTTGACCCCCTCGAACCCCACATTTACATAGTAAAACTGGGGTTTGTGAGGGTATAAATTATTTTTCGTTTGTTTGTTTGTTTGGAGTTTAACGGCCCAGTCAACACTATTTAGGTCATTTTTGTGCCGGTCAGTTTAACTATCCACACTTTCCTGGGCAGGCTTATACGTAAGCGGTTAACCAATACAGTGCACATTTAAATTATTTTTCGTATTTCGGATCTAAAACCTAGGTTGTGGGTACTTGACAGAATGAGGCCGGTTCTAACGAGCACCCACAACCTATGTTTTAAGTAAAAATAAGGAAAATATCACAATTTTTCACCTGAAAAATTACTTTTCTCGGCCGGCGTTTAAATTTGCAATGTATTTGTAAAGACGTGATTTTGTAATGTATACGAAAGTTTATCCGTATCCTGCTGACTATATTAATTAGCCACATCCATTTCTGACTATCCACCAATCAAAATACTCGATACAATGTATATTTTAAAATTCATAAAGTGCAACATTGTGATAACACACCAGTGCGACATAGTGCATTTTTCACATCTCCAAATCGCCCCCCGCCCATCGGGGCTTGAAGAAATATATGGGCTGTATGATGCTTCCACGCAAGGCTGAAACCGACCCGCACACAAGTACTGGTAAACCGCTTAGAGGATCTGAGCCTGCCCAGGCAAAGCGGTACGAGTCGGCCCATCCATGCTTATAAACCTTATTGGTTTAATTGGGCGGCAGGGCTTGAGATGTCATTTCATCTCAATGTCGGGAAAAGTCCCACAAAATTGGAAGGAACGTCTTCAAAATGACCTTTACAGTGTTGACGGGGACGTTAAACCTCAAATCAAACAAACAAAACATCACTAAAATGACTACTTTTCTGATGGACATCCGTGATATATTTTCTTTTTTTTTATATCGCAAACACACTCGTAGGTTGTGGGTGCTCGTCAGATCCGCCTCATTGAGGCTTTGTAACGAGTACCGCAACCTTTGTGTTGGAGCAGAAATTAGAAAAATAATGCAAACCCCGTAAACCATACTTTTCTCTATATAAAGTGGGGTTTAGTGTGTGTGTGTGTGGGGGGGGGGTGTTCATTTCACGGACTTGTTCACTTCTTCACATTTACCAGATCACCAACCAAGACATTATCTTACCTTTCCTTTCTTCACAGTAAGCACCAGTTAATCCAGTAACACACCCATCTATGCAGCTACCATTGCCAACATAACAGAGTCGGTGCCCCTGACACGTAGGACTACATTTCGCCTCGCAATTGCAGCCATAGTGGGTTAATTTACACCCTTGCAGACACTCGCCGGTCGTTCTGTTGCACACATTGTCCTTACACCCTTCTTCACAAGATCTGTTGCAATACGGTCCCCAGTATCTACTCTTACAGCCATATACACATTGTCCTTACACCTTTCTTCACAAGATTTGTTGCAATACGGTCCCCAGTATCTACTCTTACAGCCATATACACATTGTCCTTACACCTTTCTTCACAAGATTTGTTGCAATACGGTCCCCAGTATCTACTCTTACAGCCATATACACATTGTCCTTACACCTTTCTTCACAAGATTTGTTGCAATACGGTCCCCAGTATCTACTCTTACAGCCATATACACATTGTCCTTACACCTTTCTTCACAAGATTTGTTGCAATACAGTCCCCAGTATCTACTCTTACAGCCATATACACATTGTCCTTACACCCTTCTTCACAAGATTTGTTGCAATACAGTCCCCGGTATCTACTATTACAGCCATATACACAAAGTCCATAACCGTTCTCACATGTTTGGTTTTTGTTTATTGCGATGCAATTAGGACTACATTTGTTCTCGCACGAAGACCCGAACATATCGGATTTACACAATGAACAACCAGATGCATTGGACTGACTACACTGCAGACAGTTTGCGGAACAACCTTTGTTGCAATGGAGACCTGTCCAATTGTCTAAGCATCCATATGTGCATGAACCATCGGTGTGGTTACATATTTTGTTTCTGCAATGGTTTGAACGCCGTACACATGTCTTGATATCATTTAGGTAGTAACGCGCTTGGCATTCATGACATATATTTTCATCACAAAAGTTACAATGTTGCATACCCACAACCTATGTTTGCAGTATAAATAAGTAAAATATCAATGGATTTCATCAGAAAAGTAGCTATTCTTGGAAATATGAAAAATGCACTACGTCGTAATGGCTATCATCTTTAAATATACTATTGACTTACATTGGTGTGAACATCTTATATACATACCTGATGTAGTTTCGTTACAGTAAGGCCCAGTATATCCTGCAATACAACTCGCTAAGCAACTACCGTTGACAATATCACAGACCCGTCCATCTTTACTAGGAGTATTACACTTCTGGCTACATTCGTTTTCGCAGTCTCTACCATAATGCCTTGCTTTGCATCCATGTAAACAATCTCCTGTAGTTCCATTGCAAATATTACCCATACATCCTTGTTTACAAGTCTTGTCACAATTTGATCCCAAGTATCCATTAGTACAACCAAACAAACAGTGCCCATAATTTTTCTCGCATGTTTTGTTTCCATTTACTAGGTTACAGTTCGAGCTGCATTCGTTTTCACAGGATAAACCGTAAAATCCCGATTCACATAACGAACAATCTGATGCGTTCAGTTGGTTACACAGCAAACAGTTCAAAGCGCACTGTTCGTTGCAACGATGACCTGACCATTTCCCCAAGCATCCGTCTGTACATGACCCATCCGTGCGATTACAGCCTTCGTTTTTACAATTAACTGAACACCGTACACATGTCTTTGTATCATTAAGGTAGTAACTCTCTTGACATTTATGACATACATTATGCTCAAAACATATTTTACAATTTGGTGGGCATTTTTCACATGTGTACATTTTATTATACAGTCTCTGATAATAGCCCGATTTGCAACCTTCAATACATCCCCGGGTTTGGGCACATCCAACGACACTACAGCCGATGCCGCATTGCTTGTCACAAACACGTCCCCAGTATCCATCTTTGCATTCCGTGCAGTGTGTCTCATTTGTGCAATCATAACACTTATCAGGGCATAGAGTACATTCATAGCCATTTTTGTTTTCATTGTAGGTTTGATAGTATTGACCGTCACATCCTGAAGTACAACCGTCATTTTTACTGCATTCAGTACTGTAACATCCTACACAGTCGTACTGACAAACAGAACCCCATTTATTCTTATTACATGACGTACAGTTGTAATAGTCCTTACAACTGCTGCATCTACTAGGGCAATTTCGGCAATCATTTTCCGCATGAAGATACTGGTTAGCTGCACATCTCTGTGAACAAGTACCCAGCTCCTTATTACATGTTCCATCATGACACGTGGATATACACTCGGTCTGACAAGACTGTCCATATGTACCAGCAATGCATTTGCTACAGTCTACTGAGCTTGCGCATAATGTGCAATTAATGGGACAATCAATATTGCAAAAACTACTGGTGCCAAGCTTCCCAGGAACACATCCGATGCAATCATCAGACTCCGAGCATTTACAGTTAGTATGAAAACAGCGGAAACATCGTCCATCACGCAGGTAGAAGCCATCAGGACAGCTGGTGCAGTAGACGGGTTGAGAAGAGGAACATGTTGCAGGACACGTTGCATAAGCACATAGGTCACTTGGGCAGTTAGTGTGAGCACATTTGTAACAGGTATCACATCCACGACAAAACAGGTAACATTCCAGACATGTAGCAGCAAACAGAAAATACCCGTTAACACACATAGAGCAGTTGTTTCCATTGCAGTTATCAGAGTTACAGTTATCAACTGTACAGTTTGACAGCACGGGATCTGAAATAAAGGTAATGGAATTATGAGCCGGGGCAGGACAAAACCCACCATAGGAAGTACGATATGTATGATCAGCGAGTCTCAGATTTGCAATCCGAAAACACGCCTATACATAATACACTGTAAATTTTTTCGTCAGAAAAAGGACAATTTTAAGATGAAAAATTGTGATATTAAGAAAAAAGTGGGGTTCAAGGGGGGGGGGGGGGAGGAGGGGGGGGGGCGTCAAAAGCATATAGGCGTGTTTTCGTGATGGCTATGCATTTGCGCATTCTGAGCTTTCTTTAGTGTTCAATGAGCCGCCTATTACCCCAGGCTATCCATAGAACGACAAGGAAATGCTTTGCAGCACGACAAGCTAACCCCACTTCCACAAAACTGGGGTTTAAAGTGGTAAAAAGCGTGTTTTCGTGATGGCTATGCATTTGCGCATTCTGAGCTTTCTTCAGTGTTCAATGAGCCTCCTATTACCCCGGGCTATTCATAGAACGACTAGGAAATGCTTTGCAGAACGATAAGCTAACCCCACTTCCACAAAACTAG
The DNA here is from genome assembly GCA_963580285.1 of Lucinisca nassula. Lineage (NCBI taxonomy): Eukaryota > Metazoa > Mollusca > Bivalvia > Lucinida > Lucinidae > Lucinisca > Lucinisca nassula. The sequence goes on along the minus strand of OY757027.1, from coordinate 64,149,098 downwards.
GGTTTAAAGTGGTAAACCTTATTTTTGTTATTTCTGCTCGAAAATATAGATCTTGGGTACTCGAATACCCACAATCTATATTTTGACCAGACATTTGAAGAAGATAAAAAAATACACAAAAAACACGATCTTTGTATTTTCAATTTTAATCTCAAATATCATATTTGGTGGCAAAAAAATTCAACATAATTAAATAGGCGGGTTTTCAAAATGGTATGGGTAATCTGTTCTTAGCCTAAGCTGGTCATTTGCTTAACCCTTATCCTGCTGCATAAATTAATTAAACACACCCATTTCGACTCTCATCTAATCAAATTCCTTGATATATTGAATTGATTCATATTTACAAATTGGATGACAAACAGTATAGATCCTGATCAGAAGCCATTTGTTCTAGATCTTTTACTGTTTGCATAGGTAGGGGTTTTCGTTTTCAGTGGGATAGGGATTTACATGTAATAACGTTTCCTTATATATTTGTATGTTTGTATTGAAGTTTGACAGCCCAGTTAACACTATTTTTTGAGTCGGTCAGTTTACCTGTCCACACTTCCGGGGCAAGCTTATATGAAAGCAGTTAGCCAATACAGTGCGCATTCTTTCGCCTGAAACTTTCCAGTAAGTGTGGTCGCCGCGGCAAAGAAGGAAACTATGTCATCTAATAATTAGTGTTGTGTATATCCTAGACACATAAAGATTTCGCTCAATCTTCTTCTTCTTCTTATTTTTCTTCTACTTCTTCTTCTTCGTCGTCGTCGTCGTCGTCGTCGTCTATTTTGTTACGTTTGTAACGTGTACGCAAGTGCATGTCAGCGGATGCTACGCCCCCGGAAACAGATGACACATTCGACTGAAACAATGACGTGTTCCACTGAAAATGTGTGCTACATCTCACTGGGGACATCTAAACGAGATACCAAAGTTCGTTTTAAATCGAATTGAAGAAAAACAACAACAAAAAACTCTGTTCCCTATATATTGCAAGGTAATTTGGTGTGCCTGGATTGTGCCCCGCAAACATAGTTGAACTCATTTGCAAATAAAGCAACAGAACTGATTTGCGGATAAAGTAAAAAAACACAATGGGGCTTATAATAATATCTTCCGAAATGGAATCATATACAGTCAATCCTTTTTATACCGACATTCGTTATAATGGCAAAACTCGTTATAACGACAATTTCAATGGAATGAATTCTTAGCTCAAGGCTTAGCCACGATTCCGAGCGACGTGGGCTTCCTTCGGGTTTGAAATGCCCAAATCGAACTCATAGTCATGAAAGAGTCTTGTTATTTAATACTCAAAGGAACAAATGTTATAGATATTTGTGAGAATCGCCTCACCGAGACGATTCTAACAAGTTATAACGAGGGTCCTCTGGAATTCATACTTATACAAAACTACACTGAATTAACAAGCTTCTTGTGCTGTTAGCTGAAGCAGAGACTCAAATCAGCTTGCGTGTCACCGGTTTAGATATATAGCATACTTGCACAAGTATATGAAGTTGGCTTGGAGTCTGGAGTATGGAGTTTGGAATTCGATTTATTCCGTAGTAGTAAAGTATAGTAAAATATTTGTAAATGTAAGGCAAAATAGATATTCCAAGCCGCGAATCCCAAGCCAAGTTCACACACTCTACTTGCACTGGCATGTGTGCAGCCCAATCTATTGATTTCTCCAAGCAGCGCTGGGTGGGTGGGGGTGGGGGGGGGGGGGGGCACAGACTTCTATGTTTACAATCAATGAACATACTCAAGTGTGTTTTTCTCCGGGAACTGCGGTTTTCGCCCACCTCTGATTTACGATCGCCTCTATATAAGTGAAATAATCTTGAAAGGGTCGTAAAACACAATCCCAACCTATGAACATCCATATTGTTCGCTGCAAAAACTCCTATCCGACGCCGACGCCGACGTTTTCTTTGGGTGCACTTAACAGAAGAACTAACAAAGTTGTGTAACATAGTGCCGTTTTTCGTACCTCCAAAACGGTTAATTTTCTGATGAAAATTTGTGATATTTTTCTTATTAATACTTCATATATGAGCCCCGCCAAGCGAATTTGGGTCTTCGAGCATTCCGTCGTGACAAGTTTTAACTGCGCATGCCCAGCCATTCAGAGGGGCCAGGGATATGGCTTTCTGTCTGAAGGTTCCTCTTGATTCAATGCTTGTATGAGCGAGCAGCGAAGGTTCTGGCGAGACTGCGCGAATGCGCAGGCTCGCCTGAACCTTCGCTGCTCGCATAGGCGATAAGTACCAAAATCGCTTGACGGGGCCCATGTCGTGTGTGCTCCTTAGAACCGCCTCATTGAGGCGGTTCTAACAAGTACCCATACACTGTGTATTGGAGCAGCATTATGTATAAATGTAAAGCCCTGCAAACCCCATTTATCTCTATATAAGGTGGGGTTTGGAGTGGTGTTCAGTTCACAGTTAACATTATGTTGTCGGTTTGCGCGTCTTATTGTTTTTGCTTTTACGGTCCTTTCAAGATAATTTCACTTATTTCGAGCCGATAATTTATCAGAGGTGGGCGAAAACCGGAGTACCCCGAGAAAAACACCTTCCCTTACGTTGCAGAACATGGCGCTTCACATGTCACACGAGCGAGGCTCGAACCATAGCGGTAAGGAACCTTATGATTAAGAGTCAGCGCTCTTACCCACTGGGCAACGTTGGCCAATTAACCCTTATCTTGCTGATCACGACAACCCCTATCTTTGCAAACAGTGTAGATCCAGATCAGATGGCTTCTGATCAGGATCTACAATGTTTGGCATTCAGTTTACGAATTTGTAGCAATGAATTAAATCAAGTAATTTGATTGGTTGATGTTATGAAATGGGTGTGGCTTAGATGAATATTCAGCAAGATAGAGTTAATATATTGCAATGTATTGTACAACACATGTAGGGCTGGAGCCGAGCGATGGTCTCCCTGCTCACCGGCAACGGGGAATAGGGGTACCACCGAAGGGTACGGTGTGGTACCAGCATGGATTCGTTCCCTGGGACCCCACCAGCTGCCGACCCGCGACACGGGGAAACTGGAAAACAACAACAATTCATGTACCAATACGATAAACACGTTGGTTGTCGCATTTCTTTACATCATGCACCTGTGGTATCTACAGTAAAATTCCGATATCAAGACCAGCTAAATAAAAATAGGACTAATTCTTCAGCTAAAACACATGAAAAAGGTTTCAGTAATTCTTTTTTGTGTTTTACTATACCCAGTGTCCTGCAGTAAGAGACCAACCTCCGGGGCTATTAAAAGGTAGTCTTAATGACCATTTTCGAACAGTTCAAAAGATGGGCTTAATACTGTATTTGAATAGTTTTCCACTGTTCATCAAATTTGAAATGCAACAATATTGCGTGCATGTACGAGTACCGTGCGATACTATGCCTTTTTAAAGGTTTCGGGTTAAGAGTTTGTGTATTTTTTTTTTTTTATTTAGGCCTATTTAAATATATTTTTATTATTATATTGTCGGACTCTGTGATTGGACAGTCCACCTTTGATGTGCCAGTCAAAAATCGTGATTGATAGGATGACGTAATAATAATAATAATAATAATAATAATAATAATAATAATAATAGTTACAATAATAAGAGAAAATAAGTCTAACTTACCTAGTTGAAACAACAACACAAGAATGTAAATAATAAAACCCATGGCTCGTGTTGTCTGAATCCCTTATCTTAAAATTAAGTGTCAGTCTTTGTAGTCACCTGACGTCCTCAATGTAACCTTGTCAATACTTAAATTATCTTATATGGACGTGAGGGGCGGATACTAAATTCCGTCCCAAAGGTCACTGTCTGGCTTCACGAGGCTTGCCGAGTGATGTAGAACAGTGATCCCGAGGGACGAACTATTCTATTCACCCTCACACCCATATAGGATTCTTTTTCTTGCATCCCTCCATTTCTTAGCGCGGATCTTTAATGCTTCAGTCACTTCGGCTGCCCACTCCCGCCATATCGTGATGATACTGCGGGAATGTAGAGTGACGTCACACAATGTGCTGTGACGTAAACCTCATCGACGGAGCATATGAGGTCGTATTCAACCAGTGCATTTTTTCAACTACGCGACAATTTTCGATTTTGGGTAAGAACATCAGGGTCAGAACAGGATTTATATCCCACGCTAAAACTATGGATTTCCTTATCTGGTGTACAAGAAAGACAAATCCATCACTACCTGTTTTCGCTTAGTACATATATCTTGAATCACCGGTATTACGATCATCTAAAATTATGACTAAAGAAAACATATTTAAAAGCTTTCAGTCATTTTTGCGCTCAGTGTCTTCTAGAAAGCGACCGTCTTTGAGACAGTTCAAAAGTGGTCTTAAAGACCACTTTTGAACTGTCTCAAAGGTGCTCTAATTAAGCGAATTTTACTGAATCTGTACAAACTAAGCCACTAGAACGAGGGTTTGTGAAGGAGTAATTTCTTTCCTTTAAGTCCGCTATAGAAAAAAGACACAGAATATAAGTTGTCCCCACCGATTGTTGATCTATTTGCAATTAATACCAAACCCGGAAGAAAAGAAATGTTGATTTAAAGCTTGGGTAACAATTTTGGGTTAAGCAAACCACAGGTGCATGAAACTGTCTTCCTTTTAATGGTGTGTTTATTTGTTTGGTTGAGATTTAAAGTCCCCGTCAACACTATTTAGGTCATTTTGGAGACGTTGCTTCCAATTTTGTGGGAGTTTTACCCGACATTGAGATGAAATGACTTCTCAATCCCTGTTGCCCAATGAAACCAATAGAGTTTATATACACTGGACGGTCTGACTCGCACCAGTTTGCCTAGACAGGCTTAGTTCGTCTAAGCCGTTTACCAGTACTCATGTGCGGCCAGTTTTAGCTTTGCGTGGAATCATCGTGCAGCCCAATCCATTTCTCCGAGTCCCGATGGGCGGGGTGTTAGTATTTTATATTCTCTTATGAACTACAAATAGGGAAAAGTATTTAAAAGCTGGGAGATATGTCAAACCCCTGTCATCGCCGTACCGTGGACCAACCATTGCAACAACGCACATGGCCCTTTCTCAGTGATTCTTGAAAAAATGACCCAATTTTGAAAATACCCTGTTTCTAATGTTTGTCCCTTCATGGTGGCTAAACAACGCAGTCCATGGGTGAAAATAAGCAATATAAGCCAAGAGGCATATTCAGGAACTTACTTCCAATTCTAAAACCAATGTCTTTTGGTACGATTACTGAGTTAGCACCATTAATATACCAGTGGGGTATGCGTTTATGCCATGTCACAAGGCATGGTTTCATACTGAAGTGCAAATATCTAACCTTTTGTTGTCTGGATGGAATGGGATTGCAATTGCGGTTCAACGGTACGATGCTCAGGAAACAATAAGCATAATTTAAAGACTTATTGCATTCAGTGTCTGGACAAAATGCCGTAAAAATAGGGTGTCACTAAAACAGCACTCACCTACCGTTACGGATCTATATTTGGTCACATTGTGCAGACAGGAATAATTCTTTGCTTAAAACTATGTCTTATATTCCATCAAAGGAATGTTCTGATAAATAAACCATTAAGTGTTCGATCTCCTTTCGAAATAAACATAATATGAAATCTGAAAGTGGATAATTAATTTGTCACTTTTCAGAGCCTCGCATCCGCAACGGTGCTTTCAAAAGGTCAATGGATTGAATTGAACACTTTAAGCTAATTGCCATATATTTTGAAAAAGACTGTACTGATATGAAACATAATATTGACCATTGGTCCAACAACAACGGATTGGTTTATAATAAACAAACTGTCCTCCACCTCCGTAACTTCTCTCCTCCATAACGTAAAAACCTAAGCCGATATAGGTATCGGAACATCTTTGTGTGCATCAAGTGCTATTTGTGCTAGTAATATCAAATCACAAAAGCAAAACATTTGATTTTGGTCTAGCTACAGACTGTGGGGAGAAATCTGTCGTTATGGAAGAGATGTTACGGAGGTGAGTTATAATGTTACGGAGGCGAGCAATTTTAGAAGTGAGCGTTACTTAATCAGAAAATCAGTAGCCCAACTAAATGTTAGTTGTTGGCACAAGCTATGAGTTTAACTTCATAAATATACTCATTGGGTTAGCATAGACTGTTGGATGTAACAGACACATGGGTTTACAAATATAAACTCTCCTCCGTAACGAGCTTGTTTTACTGTCAAAAACTCAAAAACTATTGAAATGGGGTGGGTAAAAGTTTTGGTAAAATATTAAAATGTGGGAATAAACCGAAAGAAAACATATCAGTCGAAATTCCATTAGGTTCATTATTCTAACTTTTTGGTTTCATAATCGGGTCATTTTTTCAAGAATCACTGTTCTACGGTGTAGGCTCTGATTAGACGGCATAAATATGGGCTGGTCAGAGAAGCATCCTCTCGCTTGTAGGGACTAAGTTGACAATGTCAGTGACACTAATGGCATTCACATTCCACTCTTTAACGCTGGTCAGAGTATCATTCTCTCGCTTGTAGAGGCTATTGTGACAATGTCAGTGACACCAATGGCATTCACATTCCACTCTTTAACGCTATTCAGAGAATCATTCTCTCGCTTGTAGGGGCTAATGTGACAATGTCAGTGACACTAATGGCATTCGCATTCCACTCTTTAACGTTGGTCAGAGAATCATTCTCTCGCTTGTAGGGGCTAATATGACAATGTCAGTGACACGAATGGCATTCCCATTCCACTCTTAAACTCTGGTCAGAGAATCATTCTCTCGCTTGTAGGGGCTAATGTGACAATCTCAGTGACACTAATGGCATTCGCATTCCACTCTTTAACGCTGGTCAGAGAATCATTCTCTCGCTTGTAGGGGCTAATGTGACAATGTCAGTCACGAGTGACACTAATGGCATTCACATTCCACTCTTTAATGCTGGTCAGAGAAGCATCCTCTCGCTTGTAGGGGCTAATGTGACAAGGTCAGTGGCACTAGTGCCATTCGCATTCCACTCTTTAACGCTGTTCAGAGAATCATTCTCTCACTTGTCGGGGCTAAAGTGACAATGTCAGTGACTCTGATGGCATTCGCATTCCACTCTTTAACGCTGGTCAGAGAATCATTCTCTCGCTTGTAGGGGCTTATGTGACAATGTCAGTGACACTAATGGCATTCACATTCCACTCTTTAACGCTGGTCAGAGAAGCATCCTCTCGCTTGTAGGGGCTAATGTGACAAGGTCAGTGGCACTAATGCCATTCGCATTCAACTCTTTAACGCTGGTCAGAGAATCATTCTCTCGCTTGTCGGGGCTAAAGTGACAATGTCAGTGACTCTGATGGCATTCGCATTTCACTCTATAACGCTGGTCAGAGAATAATTCTCTTGCTTGTAGGGGCTAATGTGACAATGTCAGTGACACTAATGACATTCGTATTCCACTCTTTAACGCTGGTCAGAGAATCATTCTCTCGCTTGTAGGGGCTAATGTGACAATGTCAGTGACACTAATGGCATTCGCATTCCACTTTTACGCTGGTCATAGAATCATTCCCTTGCTTGTAGGGGCTAATGTGAAAATGTCAGTGGCACTGATGGCATTCGCATTCCACTCTATAACGCTTGTCAGAGAATCGTTCTCTTGCTTGTAGGTGCTAATGTGACAATGTCAGTGACACTAATGGCATTCGCATTCCACTTTTTAACGCTGGTCAGAGAATCATTCCCTTGCTTGTAGGGGCTAATGTGAAAATGTCAGTGGCACTGATGGCATTCGCATTCCACTCTATAACGCTTGTCAGAGAATCGTTCTCTTGCTTGTAGGGGCTAATGTGACAATGTCAGTGACACTTATGGCATTCGCATTCCACTCTTTAACGCTGGTCAGAGAATCATTCTCTCGCTTGTAGGGGCTAATGTGACAATGTCAGTGACACTAATGGCATTCGCATTCCACTTTTACGCTGGTCATAGAATCATTCCCTCGCTTGTAGGGGCTAATGTGACAATGTCAGTGACACTAATGGCATTCGCTTTCCACTTTTGAACGCTGGTCAGAGAATCATTCCCTCGCTTGTATAGGCTAATGTGACAATGTCAGTGACCCTGATGGCATTCCCATTCCATTCTTTAACGCTGGTCAGAGAATCATTATCTCGCTTGTAGAGGCTAATGTGACAATGTCAGTGACACAAATGGCATTCGCATTCCACTCTTTAACGCTGGTCAGAGAATCATTCTCTCGCTTGTAGGGGCTAATATGACAATGTCAGTGACACTAATGTTATTCGCATTCCACTCTTCAACGCTGGTCAGAGAATCATCCTCACGCTTGTAGGGGCTAATGTGACAAGGTCAGTGGCACTAATGCAATTCGCATTCCAGTCTTTAACGCTGGTCAGAGAATCATTCTCTCGCTTGTAGGGGCTAATGTGACAATGTCAGTGACACTAATCACATTCGCATTCCAGTCTATAACGTTGGTCAAAGAATCATTTTCTCGCTTGTAGGGGCTAATGTGACAATGTCAGTGACACTAATGGCATTCGCATTCCACTCTTTAACGCTGGTCAGAGAATCATTCTCTCGCTTGTAGGGGCTAATGTGACAATGTCAGTGACACTAATTACATTCGCATTCCATTCTTTAAGGCTGGTCAGAGAATCATTCTCTCGCTTGTAGGGGCTAATGTGACAATGTCAATGACACTAATAACATTTGCATTCCACTCTTTAACGCTGGTCAGAGAATCATTCTCTCGCTTGTAGGGGCTAATATGACAATGTCAGTGACACTAATGGCATTCGCATTCCACTCTTTAACGCTGGTCAGAGAATCATTTTCTCGCTTGTAGGGGCTAATGTGACAATGTCAGTGACACTAATGGCATTCGCATTCCACTCTTTAACGTTGGTCAGAGAATCATTTTCTCGCTTGTAGGGACTAATGTGACAATGTCAGTGACACTAATGGCATTCGCATTCCACTCTTTAACGTTGGTCAGAGAATCATTCTCTCGCTTGTAGGGGCTAATGTGACAATGTCAGTGACACTAATGGCATTCGCATTCCACTCTTTAACGTTGGTCAGAGAATCATTCTCTCGCTTGTATGGGCTAAAGTGACAATGTCAGTGACACTAATGGCATTCGCATTCCACTCTTCAACGCTGGTCAGAGTATCATTCTCTCGCTTGTAGGGGCTAATATGACAATGTCAGTGACACTAATGGCATTCGCATTCCACTCTTTAACGCTGGTCAGAGAATCATTTTCTCGCTTGTAGGGGCTAATGTGACAATGTCAGTGACACTAATGGCATTCGCATTCCACTCTTTAACGTTGGTCAGAGAATCATTCTCTCGCTTGTAGGGACTAATGTGACAATGTCAGTGACACTAATGGCATTCGCATTCCACTCTTTAACGCTGGTCAGAGAATCATTCTCTCGCTTGTAATGGCTAAAGTGACAATGTCAGTGGCACCAATGGCATTCGCATTCCACTTTTTAACGCTTTGCATGCTGAGCATCTTTCAGTACTTTTTTCAGAAAACTGGATTTGATATGGCAAGCAAATTGTCTCCTATAGTTACAATTTGCTTGAGGGCTTTAATTTGAACAATCTTGGTAAAGGTGCACTAGATGAAGCTTCATACATGTACCAGATATCAAAGACCTGGTTTCCGATAAGAAGATTTTTTAAGGTTTTCCCTATATAAACCTATGTTAAACCAGTAGCCCCCGCTGTGGGGGCATGTTTGGCCCCAGGGCTATAATTTGAACAATCTTGCTAGAGGTCCACTAGATGAAGCTTCATACCAAACATCAAAGAGCTGCACCTTCCGGTTTCAGACAAGAAGATTGTTGATGTTTTTCCCGATATAAACCCATGTAAAACCAGTGGGCCCTGTCGCGTGGGCATTTTGGCCCCAGGGCTATAATTTGAATAATCTTGGTAGAGGTACACTAGATTAAGTTTCATTCCAAATATCAAAGACCTGGGCTTATGTGAAACCAGTTGACGCCGGCGCGCGGGCATGTTTGGTCCTAGGGCTATAATTTGAACAAACTTTGTAGAGGTCCACTAGCTGAAGCTTCATACCAAATATCAAAGACATGGGCTTTCTAGTTTCAGACAATATGTTTTTTTTTTCTTATTCTCTCCTTTTTGTTGCCATGACAACCAGAGTTCTGCATAGAATGAAATTCTTTGAACAAGTTTGAGAGAGAACCACCCAAGGATAATTTCTGCCAACTATGGTCAATTTCTGTTCAGAGGTTTATGTGATGTCATTTAGAGGATTTGTGGACGGACGAACGGACGGACAACGACGAAGGAGGGAGAGCGATCACAATAGCTCCCCCGGAGCCTTCGGCTGAGGTGAGCTTCAAGCGGGGTGATCAAAATTAGGCGGGTTTCCGTGATTCTATTCAGCACTATTCCGTCGTTTTCATTGAATATATAGCATCTATATATTAAATGTAGGTGTTAAATATATTTTACAGGGACAGGATGGGAGCTGCAACTCTGTATTTTACGTGAATTCAACCCTCATCCTATCTTTAAAACAAGAAAAATAAAAACATGCTCTAATGGACGGAATCTTGAATGATATGGGATTTGAAAGAAATACGAACGCCGATGTATATGTTTTGAAATACATGTGGTATGAATTACATTAATAAGTGTTTATAAAATATGAAATATAGCGGCGGGTTTTTTCCAGTCACTTCGTACCCAAGTCATTTCGTACCGTTTTGGTCATTTCGAACCCGTTAAATTTTGCAATTTGGTCATTTCGTACCCACTTTGGTCATTTCGTTCCCTATTTGGTCATTTTGTAACCTCTTTTCTCGGAAAGGTTTTTGGTTATTTCCTACCCTCTTTAGTCATTCGTACCCACTTTTAATTTTTCTGGGAAACGTTTTTGGTTATTTCGTACCCGATTTTTCAATCGTAGATACAAAAATGACTTTGGTATGATATGAATTGTTTAAATGCTTTTCTGTAGGTCGCCTGAGCCGAAAGCTCATCGGGAGCTATTGTGATCGGTCACCGTCCGTCGTCGTCGTCGTTGGAAGCCTCAGCTGTGCTACTGACCTTGTAAACCAGGGATCGCAGGATCGATCCTGGGCTTCTACAGACTTTCGGATGAGTCTCTAAACCGAGGTCGCGTTTCCGTATGACCTTAGCTGTTGGTGGGACGTAAAACTCAAACACTCACTCACTCGTCGTCGTATGTACGTTCACAATTTCTTTAAATGACATCTTCTCAACCACTGAACAGATTTTGATGAAACTTGGCAAAAATGATCTGTGGAGGGATCTCTTAAAAGATGTTCAAAAAATCCCATTCCATGCAAAACTCTGGTAACCATGGCGAAAAAAAGGGGAAAACTAGAAAAACTTTAAAAAGAATCTTCTTGTCTGAAACCGGAATGCCAAGGTCTTTGATCTTTGGTGTGAAGATTCATCTAGTGGACATCTTCCAAGATTGTTAGAATTAGAGCCCAGAGGCAATAAATGGCCCCGCCCCGTGGCCAAGCTGTTTTACATAGGCTTATACAGGGAACACATTTAAAAATCTTCTCTGAAGCAGAAGGCCCAGGTCTTTGATATTTGTAATGGAGCTTCATCTAGTGGACATCTACCAAGATTATTCAAATTAAAGCCCTGGGGAAAAAATTGCCCCGCCCCGGGGCCCAGCTTTTTTACATAGGCTTATACAGGGAAAACCTTTAAAAATCTTCATCTCTGAAACCAAAAGGTCCAGATCTTTGATATCGAGGCGACTTAAACGAATTTCAACAATCTTTGCTTACAGCAAAAACATGAAAAAGCTTTTATCGGAAAAGACTCTTTAATAAATAAGTAAAGCGTTTTGTCAAATTCGTACCTTTTTGGTCAATTTATACCCAGGTATGAAATGACCAAAACTGTTGCAAAATGACTCGGGTACGAAATGGTTGTTTGTGGGTACAAAATGACCCCAAAACGGGTACGAAATGACCAAAATGGTACGAAATGACTAGGGTACGAAATGACTTGGGTACGAAATGACCGGTTTCCAACGGCGTCATGATTTTTGCCTGATCTTATACATATGCCTGTCTGATTCATTCACCAGTACCAGCTTTGTAGACATGCAGGTAACCGGGCACTAGAAGTTTTGTAGAAATGCAGGTAACCGGGCACTAGAAGCTTTGTAGAAATGCAGGTAACCGGGCACTAGAAGCCTTGTAGAAATGCAGGAAACCGGTTTCAAAGGTAACCGGGCACTAGAAGCTTTGTAGAAATGCATGTAACCGAACACTAGAAGCTTTGTAGAAATGCAGGTAACCGGGCACTAGAAGCTTTGTAGAAATGCAGGTAACCGGACACTTGAAGCTTTGTAGAAATGCAGGTTTCAAAGGTAAGCGGGCACTAGAAGCACACTGGGGCTACCCAACTTCTTCAACAAGTTTTGAAAAAGCGTAACACATCACATAAAATGTTCACATTAACGCATACACTTATAAAACAGTACAGTTAAACATTGAACCAACAACAACCTTCAGGTGCCCCAACGAAAGGTCACAAAGATCATGCATGAAAACAATTATGGCGACCTTAATAGATGAAGAAACAGCTGGTATACATTACAAGTTACTTTTAGTTGCATACAGTAAATTTCCTATATTAAGACCACCTTTAAGACTGTTCAAAAGTGGTCTTTAAGACCACTTTTGAACAGTCCTAAAGTTGGTCTCTGACCAGAGGACAGTGTATGCAGAAAACACAAATAAAGAATAACTGTAACCTACTAAATAAGCTTCTTAAAGCAGAATTAGACTGAATTTTAAGTGGTCTTAATAGCGGAATTTTACTGTTGTTGAAAAACTAATTGCTTGCGATGAATTTAAAATCGCCATGATAAAGATTCTAACACAACACGCCAATGTGGGCAATCATCACGTAGACATGCCTATATAGTGTTGACCCCCTGGAACCCCATTTTTATACAGTAAAACCGGGGTTTACAGGGCTAAACCTTATTAGCTCACCTGAGCCGAAGGCTCTAGGTGAGCTTTTGTGATCGGTCACCGTCCGTTGTCGTCGTCGTCGTCCGTCCACCTGTACGTCCACACTTTCTTGAAACGACATCCCCTCCTTAAACACTGAGCAGAATTCAACGGAACTTGGCAGAACTGATCCTTAGGTGGTCCTCTCTCAAAGTTGTTCAAAGAATATCATTCCATGCAGAACTCTGGTTGCCATGGCAACAAAAAGGGGAAAATAATAATAAAAAAAACTTAAAAAATCTTCTTCTCTGGAACCAGAAGGCCCAGGTCTTTGATATTTGGTATGAAGCTTCATCTAGTGGACCTCTACCAAGATTGTTCAAATTATAGCCCTTGGGCCAAAAACACCCCGCCCCGGGGGCCTTTGGTTTTACATAGGCTTATATAGGGAAAATCTTTAAAAATCTTCTTCTCTGAAACTGCAAGGCCCAAGTCTTTGATATTTGGTGTGAAGCTTCATCTAGTGGACCTCTACCAAGATTGTTCAAATAATAGCCCCGGGGCCAAAAACGACCCCACCCCGGGGCCCACTGGTTTTATATAGGCTTATATAAGGAAAACATATAAAAAATCTTCTTCTCTGAAACCAGAAGGCCTAGGTCATTGATATTTGGTATGAAGCTTCATCTAGTAGACCTCTACCAAGATTGTTCAAATTATAGCCCTGGGGCCAAAAACGACCCAACCCCGGGGCCCACTGGTTTTACATAGGCTTACATAGGGAAAACCTTTAAAAATCTTCTTTTCTGAAACCAGAAGGCCGAGGTCTTTGATATATGGTATGAAGCTTCATCTAGTGGACCTCTACCAAGATCGTTCAAATTATAGCCTAAGGGCCAAAAATGGCCCCGCCCCGGGGCCCACTGGTTTTATATAGGCGTATATACGGAAAACATATAAAAATCTTCTTCTCTGAAACCAGAAGGCCTAGGTCACTGATATTTGGTATGAAGCTTCATCTAGAGGACCTCAACAAAAATTGTTCAAATTAAAGCCCTGTGGCCAAAAACGACACCATTCAGGGGCACACTGGTTTTACATAGGCTTATATAGGGAAAACCTTTAAAAATCTTCTTTTCTGAAACCAGAAGTCCGAGGTCTTTCATCTAGTGGACCTCTACCAAGATTGTTCTAATTATAGCCCTGGGGCCAAAAATGGCCCCGCCCCGGGGCCCGCCCATTGGTTTTATATAGGCTTATATAGGAAAAATATATAAAAATCTTCTTCTCTGAAGCCAGAAGGCCTAGGTCATTGATATTTCGTATGAAGCTTCATCTAGTGGACCTCTACTAAGATTGTTCAAATTATAGCCCTGGGTCCAAAAACGACCCCGCCCCGGTACCCACTGGTTTTATCGAGGCTTATATAGGGAAAACCTTTAAAAATCATCTTTTCTGAAACCAGAAGTCCGAGGTCTTTCATCTAGTGGACCTCTACCAAGATTGTTCAAATTATAGCCCTAGGGCAAAAAAACGGTCCCGCCCGGGGCCCACTGGTTTTATATAGGCTTATATAGGGAAAACATATAAAAATCTTCTTCTCTGAAACCAGAACATATATGAGAAACCAGAAAGGCCAGGTCATTGATATTTGGTATGAAGCTTCATCTAGTAAACCTCTACCAAGATTGTTCAAATTAAAGCCCTGAGGCCAAAAATACCCCCGCGCCAGGGCCCACTGGTTTTACATAGTCTTATATAGGGAAAACCTTTAAAAAGCTTCTCGTCTGAAACCAGTAAGCTCAGGTTTTTTATATTTGGTATGAAGCGTCATCTAGGGGACCTCTACCAAGATTGTTCAAAATATAGCCCTGGGGCCCAAAACACCCCGCCCCGTGGCCTACTGGCTTTACATGGCCTTATAAAGGGAAAACCTTTAAAAATCTTCTTTTCTGAAAACAGAAGGCCGAGGTCTTTGATATTTGGTATGAAGCTTCATCTAGTGGACCTCTACCAAGATTGTTCAAATAATAGCCCTGGGGCCAAAAATGACCCCGCCCCGGGGCCCATTGGTTTTAAATAGGCTTATATACGGAAAACATATAAAAATCTTCTTCTCTAAAACCAGAAGGCCTAGGTCATTGATATTTGGTTTGAAGCTTCATCTTGTGGACCTCTACAAAGATTGTTCAAATTAAAGCCCTGGGGCCAAAAACGACACCACCCCGGGGCCCACTGGTTTTACATAGGCTTATATAGGGAAAACCTTAAGAAAGCTTCTCGTCTGAAACCAGAAGGCCGAGGTCTTGATATTTGGTATGAAGCTTCATCTAGTGGACCTCTACCAAGATTGTTCAAACTATAGCCCTGGGGCCAAAAATGGCTCCGCCCCGGGGTCCACTGGTTTTATATAGGCTTATATAGGGAAAACATATAAAAATCTTCTTCTCTGAAACCAGAAGGCCTAGGTCATTGATATTTGGTATGAAGCTCCTTCTAGTGGACCTCTACTAAGATTATTCAAATTAAAGCCCTGGGGCCAAAAACGACCCCGCCCCGGGGCCCACTGGTTTTACAAGGGCTTATATAGGGAAACCTTTAAAAATCTTCTTTTCTGAAACCAGAAGGCCGAGGTCTTTGATATTTGGTTTGAAGCTTCATCTAGTGACCTCTACCAGGTTTGTTCAAGTTATAGCCCTTTGGCCAAAAACGGCCCCGCCCGGGGCCCACTGGTTTTATATAGGCTTATATTAGGAAACATATAAAATCTTCTTCTCTGAAACCAGAAGGCCTAGGTCATTGATATTTGGTATTAGACTTCATCTAGTGGACCTCTACCAAGATTGTTCAAACTAAAGCCCTGGGGCCAAAAACGCCCCCGCGCCAGGGCCCACTGGTTTTACATAGGCTTATATAGGGAACCTTTAAATTCTTCTTGTCTGAAGCCAGACGGCCCAGGTCTTTGATATTTGGTATGAAGCTTCATCTAGTGGACGTCTACCAAGATTGCTCAAATTATATATCCCTAGGGCCAAAAACGGCCCTGCTCCTGGGCCCACTGGTTTTATTTAGGCTTATATAGGGAAAACATATAAGAAACCAGAAAGGCCAGGTCTTTGATATTTGGTATGAAGCTTCATCTAGTGAACCTCTACCAAGATTGTTCAAATTAAGGCCCTGAGGCCAAAAATGCCCCCGCGCCAGGGCCAACTGGTTTTACATAGACTTATATAGGGAAAACCTTTAGAAAGCTTCTCGTCTGAAACCAGAAGGCCCAGGTCTTTGATATTTGGCATGAAGCGTCATCTAGTGGACCTCTACCCAGAATGTTCAAATTATAGCCCTGGGGCAAAAAACGACCCCGCCCGGGGCCCACTGGTTTTACATAGGCTTATAAAGGGAAAACCTATAAAAATCTTTTTTTCTGAAACCAGAAGGCCGAGGTATTTGATATTTGGTATGAAGCTTCATCTAGTGGACCTCTACCAAGATTGTTCAAATAATAGCCCGGGGGAGAAAAACGGCCCCGCCCCGGGGCCAACTGGTTTATATAGGCTTATATAGGGAAAACATATAAAAATCTTCTTCTCTGAAACCAAAAGGCCTAGGTCATTAAAATTTGGTATGAAGCTTCATCTAGTGGACCTCTACCAATATTGTTCAAATTAAAGCTTCTTGGGCCATTAACGCCCCCGCGCCAGGGCCCACTGGTTTTACATAGGCTTATATAGGGAAAACCTTTAAAAACCTTTTTGTCTGAAACCAGACGGCCCAGGTCTTTGATATTTGGTACGAAGCTTCATCTAGTGGACGTCTACCAAGATTGTTCAAATTATAGCCTTGGGCCAAAAACGGCCCTGCCCCGGGACCCACTGGTTTCATATAGGCTTATATAGGGAAAACATATAAGAAAGCAGAAAGCCTAGGTCTTTGATATTTGGTACGAAGCTTCATCTTGTGGACGTCTACCAAGATTGTTCAAATTATAGCCTTGGGCCAAAAACGGCCCTGCCCCGGGACCCACTGGTTGTATATAGGCTTATATAGGGAAAACATATAAGAAACCAGAAAGCCCAGGTCTTTGATATTTGGTATGAAGCTTCATCTAGTGAACCTCTACCAAGATTGTTCAAATTAAAGCCCTGAGGCCAAAATGCCCCGCGCCAGGGCCCACTGGTTTTACAAAGACTTATTTAGGTAAAAACCTTTAAAAAGCTTCTCGTCTGAGGTCTTTGATATTTGGTATGAAACGTCATCTAGTGGACCTCTACCAAGATTGTTCAAATTATAGCCCTGGGGCCAAAAACGACCCCGCCCAGGGACCAAATGGTTTTCCATTGGCTTATATAGGGAAAACCTTTAAAAATCTTCTTCCCTGTAACTAGAAAGCCCAGGTCTTTGATATTTGATATGAAGCTTCATCTGATGGACCTATACCAAGATTGTTCAAATAAGAGCCCTGGGGCGAAAATGCCCCCGCGCGTGGCCCACTGGTGTCTGAAACCAGAAAACCCAGGTCTTTGATATTTGGTATGAAGCTTCATCTAGTGGACATCTACAAAGATTGTTTATATTATAGCCCTAGGGCCAAAAAAGACCCTGCCCCCAGGCCCACTGGTTTTATATAGGCCTATACTATGGAAATCATATAAAAATTTTCTTGTCGGAAACAAGAAGGCCAAGGTCTTTGATATTTGGTATGAACCTTCATCTAGTGAACCTCTATCAAGATTGTTCAAATTATAGCCCTGGGACCAAAAACTCCCCCGCGCCGAGGCCCACTGGTTTTCCATAGGCTCATATAGGGAAAACCAGTGGACCTCTGCTAAGATTGTTCAAGTTATAGACCTGGGTCCAAAAATTGCACCGCCCTGGGACCTACATGTTAATATCTTAGCTCAGGTGAGCGATATAGGACCATCATGGTCCTCTTGGTTTTCTTATTTCAGCTCTAAAATATAGATTGTGGGTACTCGTTAGAGCCGCCTCATCGAGGCGGTTCTAACGTGTACCCACAATCTATATTTTGAGCAGAAATAAGAACAATATCACAATTTTTCATCTTATTTTTTTTTTTTTTTTTTTTCATTTTTACGGCGGTAAAATGTATTGTGTATTTGTATAGGCGTGTTTTCGTAATGAGTAAAGAAACTACATGTAATAAATCAAAGGAAGTGCCGGACATGAATAGTCGCCATTTTATTACGTCACCCCCAGTTTTTTGACGCCATTTTCTGGCTTCGAAGACGCTGACAAAAGGGTTTAAATGCATGTGTTACAGTCAAAAGCTTTTGCGGAATTTCTCCTAATAATCGCGAAAGGTTGGAATCAAAGCACTGACAGTACTAGCGGGTCTAGTGTCTGTGAGTGTAGATTGGGAAAATAGGCCTGGACTAGGACTTAAACTGTTTCGTTTAACCCTTCAATTTTTGTACTGTTAGCAAACAGTGTAGACCCTGATCAGACGATGCGTTTTTCGTCGCCTGACCGTTAAAATCCTATACTGTTAGCAAGCAGTGTAGACCCTGATCAGACGCTGCGTTTTTCGGCGCCTGACGCTTAAATTCCTATACTTTTAGCAAACAGCGTAGACCCTGATCAGACGCTGCATTTTCGGCGCGTGACCGTTAAATTCCTAAACTGTTATAAAACAGTGTAGATCCTGATCAGACGCTGCATTTTCGGGGCCTGACGCTTAAATTCCTATACTGTTAGCAAACAGTGTAGACCCTGATCAGACGCTGCGTTTTTCGGCGCGTGACCATTAAATTCCTATATTGTTAGCAAACAGTGTGGACCCTGATCAGACGCTGCATTTTTCGGCGTCTGACACTTTAATTCCTATACTAGTAGCAAACAGTAAAGACCCTGATCAGACGCTGTGTTTTTCGGCCCCTGACACCTGTATTCCCTTACCGTTAGCAAAAAGTGTGAACCCTGATTAGACGCTGCGTTTTTCGGCGCCTGACACTTTAATTCCTTTACTGCTAACAAACGGTGTAGACCCTGATCAGACGCTGCATTTTTCGACGCCTGACACTTAAATTCCCTTACTGTTAGCAAACAGTGTAAACCCTGATTAGACGCTGCGTTTTTCGGCGCCTGACCATTTAATTACTAAACTGTTAGCAAAAAGTGTAGATCCTGATCAAACGCTGCGTTTTTTGGCCGCCGACCATTAATTGCCTATATTGTTAGTAAACAGTGTATACCCTAATCAGACGCTGCGTTTTTCGGCGCCTGACCCTTAAATTTCTATAGTGTTTGCAAACAGTGTAGACCCTGATCAGACTGCGTTTTTCGGCGCCTGACCCTTAAATTCCTGTACACCAGATCAGACGCCGTTTGCTGCTCTTAGTCTGCGGTGGACTATCATCAGTTGTCTTTCTAACTCAATCAGAAAACGGGCTTCCATGATTTTTGAATAATCTCTATGAATTTGTTTGAGTTAAGATTTAGCGTCCCCGTGAACACTAATTAGGTCGTTTTGGAGACGTTGCTTCCAATTTTGTTTACCCGACATTGAGATGAAATGACATCGCCCAATGAAACCAAAAGGTTCATACCCATTGGACGGTCTGGCTCACACCACTTAGCCTGGGCAGGCTCAGCCCTTCTAAGCGGTTTACCAGTACTCCTATGTGGCCGGTATACGGTCTGCGTGGAGACACCATGCAGCCCAATCTCTAGGTAAATGAAAATCCTAATTGCTCTCCGCGGAGGCTCTGATTAGCTGATCTGAATCTTTGTTAAACTAAGATGTTTGGAGACTCAAATGAGGGAGTGGTTGTGTGAGGCGAAGGAGTCGTGTATCTTACGTCAGCGGAGCGTGTAACTGATATTGGCCTAGGCCTATACTTTGGCAAGGCCTGGCATCCTTTTCCTACAGTTTCCCTGTCCCTCTCTTTCATCTCCGCTACTATCTCTTCTCTCTATGGTACAAAATGACCAACAAGAGTTGACGTGCTTCTAAACAACATTCTTACACAGCGCGCCTTTATTGACCTAGGCAATGGAACTGGACTGTGTTTTATTATGATTATGCAACAAAACACCATTTGAGAGAGCGTGACGAGAGACGTCATTAAAAGTGGCCGTTTGATGACGTCACTAGTAGAGCCCTCGACGTTAGAAAGTGAAACGCTATTTTGTCGCATCAAAAACATCACACAAGCACATAAATGCATATGATACAGTCAATATGTTTTGCAGGATTTCTTTTATAACAGCGACGAAAGGTTGTGAGAATTTGAAGGAAACAACAACATTATCGCCGAAATTTTAAGCGTGTTAGAATCGAAATAGATCAATCCCGGTCTGTGATTTGTTGAGTAATAAGTCTCAGTTTGTCGGTCAGTTTTAAGTAGAAAAATCACTCGCGCTACGCCCTCGTGATTCGATCTACTTAACGACTGATCTCAAAACTGTGTTTTATTACTCAACAAGTCACAAGATCAGTGGCAAAGTAAATCAAATCACAAGCGCGTAGCGAGCGTGATTTGTCTACTTGCATGTACAGCTGACCGATAACGTGATGTATTACTTATCAAATCACAGTTAGAGCTAATCTATATCTTAAACAAGACACACTAATAAAATAGGGTTTCCAGTATTCATGGTACACTGGAATGTAATAGCTCGGGTCAAAGTCTTTTAACATGTTCTCGTAATGTGCAGGCTGATCTAAGTCTTCGCTGGACTATGATGTCAGAAAACAAAAACTAATCTGGGTACCCACTCAGTTGGTTGTCTGCATGATTAGCCCATTTTGTACCGGAAACCTCAGAAGGGGTAGTTAGCAAACAGTGCAGACCCAGATCAGACGCCACACAACGCGGCGTCTGATAAGGGCCTACACTTTTTGCAAAATTTTCAGCTAATTTCCAAATAGTTTTTGAAGAAAACACAACCTGACAACCCTAAATTTTGAAATGGACTCCTGCTAAATATAAGGTGGAAGATTCCATTTGGTACAAAAGGGTAAATCACTGGGCACATGGTATCGAATCACTGCGCACATGGTATCGAATCACTGGGCACATCACCGGGTTAATCACTGGACACACGGTTAATCACTGGGCACATGGTTAATACCGGGAACATGGTTAATCACTGGGCATATGGTATCGAATCGCTGCGCACATGGTATCGAATCACTAGGCACATGGTTAATCACTGGACACACGGTTAATCGCTGGGCACTTGGTTAATACTGGGCACATGGTTAACTACTGGGCACATGGTTAATCACTGGGCACATGACTAGTCACTGGGCACATGGTTAATCACTGGGCACATGGTTAATCGCTGGACACATGGTTAATACTGGGTACATAGTTAATCACTAGGCATATGGTAAATCACTGAGCACGTGGTTAATCACTGGGCACATGGTTAATACTGGGCACATGATTAATCATTAGGCACATGGTTAATCACTGGGCACACGGTTAATCACTGGGCACATGGTCAATCACTGGGCACATGGTCATTCACTGGGCACATGGATAATCACTGGGCACATGGTTAATCACTGGGCACATGGTATCATAATACAGCCGTCGACTCTCGTTATCTCAAACTCTAAGAGAATGGAAATTTGGTTTGAGTGAGTGAGTTTTAGTTTTACGTCCCACCAACAGCTAAGGTCATACGGAGACGGGACCTCGGTTTAAAGACTCATCCGAAAGTCTGGAGAAGCCCGGGATCGATCCTGCGATCCCTGGTTTACAAGGCGAGTAGCGTAACCACTGCACCACGGAGGCTTCTAAATTTGGTTTGAGATACATGTAACAGTAATTTGAGATAAGAGGAGTCAAAACATTACGAAAACATGCCTATACAAATACATTGTAAATTTTACCACCTTAAAACGAATATTTTAGATGAAATATTGTGATATTTTTCTTATTTCAGCCCAAAATATAGATTGTGGGTACTCGTTAGAACCGCCTCATCGAGGCGGTTCTATCGGGTACCCACAATCTACATTTTAGAGCAGAAAAAAAAAAATACCTTTGTTAACCCCAGTTTTACTATATAAACGTGGGGTTCAAGAGGGTCAGAATTACATGTATATAATCGCGTTGTCGTGATGACAAATTGAATATATTGCAACATTAGATCAACAGAGCACATGCTCCAGTTTGACTTCAGCAGTCGTTTGAGATATCCGTGTTTGAGAAAACAGAAGTCAGTTATAACTTACAGCAAAGGCACTTATCAGACAGTGACGGTGCGCAGTCTAATCAAAGTCTTCTCTGGGCGTAAATACACGTAGACACCGGTTTTGGTACGGCTCATAAAGATACAAAGTTGCTCAACATGTAAACAACAATACATGTAATAATGATAATAATTATTATATATTAAACAATATCAAGTGGTCTCAGCTGAAACCTCAGCTTTTCAACAACTTCATGTGAACAAAAGAGACTGAATGTAGGAAAGTCACGCAATGTTGGCGTATATGATATCAAAGTCTATTTATTTTCTGTTTCACAATTTTAAGAGAAACGAAAATACATGTCATTTTTTAACCTTCCTGTTTGCTTCACTGTATACTTATCTCCTCCGATAATACGATCTACTCGTTTCGAACGGCCCCCGCCCATCGGGGCTTGAGGAAATAGATGGGCTGATTAATGCTTGACGCAGAGCTGAAACCGACCGCACACGAGTACTGGTAAACCGCTACGAGAATCTAAGCCTGTCCATGCAAATTGGTGCGTGTTGGACCCGTCCATGCTTATAAACCCTATCGGTTTCATTGGGCGGCAGGGCTTGAGATGTCATTTCATCTCAGTGCCGGGTAAAAGTCCCACAAAGTTGGAAGCAACGTCTCCAAAATGACCTTTACAATGTTGATGGGGACGATAAACACCTAATCAAGCAAACAAAATGTAAGGGAAACGAACATACATGCCATTTTTTTCACATTTTTTACAAGGAACACCTTGTTTGCCTTCATTGTATACTTATCCCCTCCGATAATACGATCTACTCATTATAGCTGGTAGAAGCCTCCGTGGTGTAGTGGTTATGCTACTCGCAGGATCGATCCTGGACTTCTCCAGACTTTCGGATGAGTCTTTAAACCGAGGTCCCGTCTCCGTATGACCTTAGCTGTTGGTGGGACGTAAAACTGAAACACACCCACTCACTCTGTAAAAGGTATGCTGTGTATACTCATTAGAATCGCCTCATTGATGCGATTCTAATGATTGCACACAACCTACCTTTATCATATGACGTCGTTGATAAGCAGCGGATAACGCCGTGTAATAAAAATCGTATGACCACACGTGTAATAACACTTTGGCGGGAATAAGTAACGTCATAACGACCTCCATGTTAACCATGCATTTTAGGGAAAAAAATGTCAAATTTAAAGGCGATAAAATCCAATTTAAAGTGGTCATATGATAAACAGAATCTTACACTCGTTGCCATTTCATATGAAATTTATGAAACTCGCCGAATGCTCGTTTCATAAATTTCATATGAAATGACCACTCGTGTAAGATCCTCTATTTATTTAATTATCGTTAGGATATTATGCTTTAAGAGATGATTTAACCAACCTCTGTTTCGAACAAATGTGCATTGTCCCAAAGATCTTCGAGTTATCGAAGTTCGGCTGTAACTGTTTGCTTTCTTTTCCACAAGTCACACACGCTACATCAGATTCTCATGTCCTTACCACTCTCTAAGCTAAAACAGCTAAAACCGTTGATATTTAAAAAAAACAAAAAAAAAAAAAAAAAAAAACAGGATCTGACATCTCGTGCAAATTTGCTTGAAATATCAAATTCCGTTGTCCCGGAATAAAAGAAGATAAATATTTGAAGAGAAATACGGACAGTTCAATGTGCATTTTATCAATATCTACGGCCTTCTGCCCTCGCGCATCGGGGCTTGAAGAAATAGATGGGCTGCATGATGATGCCACGCAGAGCTGAAACCTTCCGCACACGAGTACTGGAAAACCGCTTAGAGGATCTAAGCCTGTCCATGAACCGCGGTGCGAGTCGGTCCGTCCATGCTTATAAACCCTGTTGGTTTCATTGGGCGACAGGGCTTGAGATATCATTTCATCTCAATGTCAGGTAAAAGTCCCACAAAATTGGAAGCAACGTCTCCAAACTGACCTATACTGTGTTGACGGGGACGTTAAACCTCAAATCAAGCAAAACAAAACAAATAAGGCCTTTGGAATTTTGGGTGTGGGATAAAAATTATATAGGACATAAAACTGTGCATGATTATGTGATGTGATGTGGCAATATATGTTACGTATATATGTATCTATACGACATATAATTACATGTACATGTAGTTCTTGCATAAATATCTATGCGCATGGCTGTTTGAAACCATTGTCAAATGGACCCAAAGCCGTGCTCAAACAGCAAAAACCATGTTCAAATCATTCGCGTGCTGTTTGAACATGGATTTTGAGCTTTTGATATCACAAGACTGGCCTTGCTTTGTTTGCGTTACGTTGAGCGACGTAACGTTATCGCACTGAACGTAGCGTTTTAGGGTTTTATGATGACGTCAGATGGTTACTGCGGAACAACGTCATTGTAAACAACATTCTGAACTAGCTGCCATGTTGGTTCGCCGGTCGCATTTGAAGAATTTATATGGAGTTTATCGTCAAAATTTCCTGTTGGAATCGTAAGTTATGCAAGAACAACGATCATCTATGGTTATTTCATTGCATTAACATTTGCCGGATCCCTCGGAAGATATTTGAACATTCGGCCTGGCGGCCTCATGTTCAAACAGCTTCCATTGGGCCCCGGCGAATGTTACATGTAACGCATGAAAAACCATGGTTGATCCCTATATTGTAAAACACTAAGCTGCATCCCGAGAAGTGTTACTACTGACACTCTGGGGAACAAAAGATTCAGATCGTACAGGAAATTCAATGCTCGTACTCGTGCCCTTCAATTGTGACCTTCACCTCGAGTCAGCATGGTTGGGTTATAGGCTCTGCACATCATCTGGCTTAGGCCAGCATTTGACCAAAGTTTACTGAAATTCTTTCAGTGGTTAAAGGAATTATGGAACGGCAACAAAAAAAAACAAAAAAAAAAAAAAAAAACAAGAAACAATCAAGGATCAAACTCGTGACCTTCAACTGTGACCTTCTTGAGTTGAAATGTATTTTGCTTAAGAAATAAAACCCGGAAGAAAAGTATCATTTAATTGTAATGGGTATTTTAATCAGACTTAGACCCTTTCTAGAACATATTTAACGTCACTACAGCTGGTGGCTGGGAATGTGTGCCGGCCGTAAAAAGTCTCCCTGCCCTATATCTTGTCCTTTGGGATCATTTATTCCATTGTTGAATTTTGAAAATATCTGAGGATCACTGATGAGGCCTACTTGGCCGAAACCAGCTAGTCTGGCCCAGAAAACATGTGCACTCCATATTTCCGGTTCTGTGGTGTATTCCTTGCTTCCAAAGGATAACCCCTTCTAGAACATATTTAACGTCACTACAGCTTTCCCATGGGATCCAGGTCACATGACCAAAATGGCCGCCAAACCATATATGGTCTGTCTGTCTGTCCGTCCGTAACCCGTTTGTGAAAATTGGTGATAGTGACTTAACCGCTTGGAATATTTGAACCATTTTTTTGGCATACTGATAGATATCAATGAGATCTAACCAATGAACTTGGAAATATTACATTCCATTTAGTATAGCCTCGCCGAGGCGAAAAATGTGAAAATTTTCGAACTGCTTCTCCTCGGTAACCGTTGGGCCGATTGAAGTCAAATTTCATATGGAGCCTCTATGGGATGGGGGAAACCAAACTTTGCTCATGGGGTCCTGGTCACATGACCAAAATGGCCGCCAAGCCATATATGGTCTGTCTTTCTGTCCGTCCGTAACCCGTTTGTGAAAATTGGTGATAGTGACTTAACCGCTTGGAATTGTTAAATAATTTTTGGCATACTGATAGATATCAAAGGGATCTAACCAATAAACTTGCGAAATATTACATTCTATTTAGTATAGCCGCGCCGAGGCGAAAAATGGGAAAATTTTCGAACTGCTTCTCCTCGGAAACCGTTCGGCCGATTGAAGTCAAATTTCATATGGAGCCTCTATGGGATAGGTAGGGGAAACGAAAATTTGCTCATGGGGTCCAGGTCACATGACCAAAATGGCCGCCAAGCCATATATGGTAAAAACCCTTCAAAAATAGTCTTCTCCAGAACCACTGGGCAGATTTCCACGAAACTTTATAAATAGCATCTGGGACGTAGGCCCATCATAAATTGCTAAAATGGTGACCCTGGGTTGACCTTGACCTTCTTTGTGCCTAGGTCAAACTTTGACACATATGATTTTGTATTGGAAAAGTGAGAATGCAATTTATCCTGCAAACGATTCAGAATACAGTACTAAAGTATAAGATATATTTTTGCTCCTTACGAAAATGCGCATTTATTGGGGGAACCGTTTTAGGTCCAGGTCACATGACCAAAATGGCCGCCATACCCATATATGGTAACACTCATAAAGCTAAAAGCATCCGGCGGGTCGTGCACTTCAGCTGAAGCATTGGTTGTTATGATATTGTTTGCATTTCATAATTTTGTATGCAAATATTTGATATAAATACTGTTTTAACCAAGACGTAATCCTTCTTTCATTGGTTCATTTGCAAATTCGAACTTTGTTTATTCATATGCGTACACGAAATAGATATTTACTCTATTATATAGTTTATTATTATTATTATTATTATTATTATTATTATTATTATTATTATTATTATTGTTGTAGCTGCATGCCATTTGGAATCGCTCGTCAAAACAAATGCCTTTATTTGCAGTGTTTCAGTTGATGGACCAAAGCGAACAAGTTTTTTTATAAACAGATATATTCAAAGAAAATATGTACATACACATATGATTCCATACCAAATCAAGCTTTAATACTCACCTGAGTACTTCCTGAGCACGAAGCGCTTATGATGAGCTGTTGTGATCGGTCAATGTCTGTCGTCTGTAGTGCGTCGTGTGTCGTGCGGCGTCAACAATTTGTTTTCAATGCTAACTCCTTAACCCATCGGCCAATTTCAATCAACCTTCATATGAGCTCCGCCAAGCGAATTTGTGTCTTCGAGCATTCCGTCATGACAAATATTAACTGCGCATGCCCAGCCATTCAGAGGGGCCAGGGATATGGCTTTCTGTCTGAAGGTTCCTCTTGATTCACTGCTTGTATGAGCGAGCAGTGAAGGTTCTGGCGAGACTGCGCGGATGCGCGGGCTCGCCTGAAGCTTCGCTGCTCGCATTGGCGATAAGTACCGAAATCGCTTGACGGGGCCCATATGAATGTTGCTAAGATGACCCTCTACTAAATTAGCTAAGATCTTATTGCTTCGTTGAACAAGATAGCCACCAGAGCTGAAAATAGAACATTCTCTAAATTCAAACTCCTATTATACCTTTAGGCTAATTTCATTCAAACTTCATAGGAATGTTACTTAGATCACCTTCTACCGAAAGAGCTAAAACGGTTTTGCTCAGATGATCAGAATGATCGCCAGAACTAAGCATGGAAAAAGACGTAAACATATTGCTCCTCCTTAACCCTTGAGCCAATTTCATCCAAACTTCATAGTACTAGTCTTTTACCGTAGTGTAACTATTGATTTTCTTTTGCTCCAGCAATTCAGTTATTTCATGCTGTAGAGTCCTCACCGTTGTTTCACCTCAGTCTGTAATTGCTTGATTTTTATATTCTCGATTAGTTTGGAAGCCTTCATATGGACTGTTTAAATCATTCCTCTAATCCACGACAAAAGAGAGGGCGAGAATTGTGACAACGTAAAACCGATTTAAGCTCTCAGTGAAATATTTTTCACTGACCATTCCAAGGCCGTTCTTCTGTCGCGGCTTTTTGTTGTTATAGTTCGTCTTTGAATGCATGCATCGCTTATTTCATTTTATTTTGGTTTGGATTGCTAATTGGCCATTTTGCGGGAAAGCAACTGTCCTTTTGGCTTTGCGCTAGTGATGTTTCCATCAGGGTCTTGTTACTTAATGTTCGGGTTTCCTTCCCGTTGGTGTCTCTGATGGGAGTAATGAGGCAGATGCATCTATTCCTGATCATTGCCTTCACTTCTATATTTCATAGGAATGATGCTTAGGTAACTCTCTAACAAAGTAGCTAAACTCGTTCCACTCTAATGAATAAGATGGCCACAAGAGCTAAACATCGAATAATCTTTGAACGACAGATTTTCTTGTACTTTCGGCCAATTTCAATCACATTTCACAGGAATGTTGCTGAGGTGATTCTCTAACAAAGTAGCTAAAATTGTTCCGCTCTAATGATCAAGATAGCCGCCAGGTCCAAAAATAGAAAAATATTTAAACGACAACTCCTCAAAAACCCTTGAGCCATTTTTATTCAAATTTCGTATGAAATGTTGCTAAGGTACCTTCTACCATAATAGCTAAAATGGTTCCTCCTAAATCACAAGTCAAGTTTCCTCCAAACTTCATAGGAACGTTGCTTAGGTGACCCTCTACCAAAATAGCTAAAATGGTTCCTCCTAAATCACAAGACAAGTTTCCTCCAAACTTCATAGGAACGTTGCTTAGGTGACCATCTACCAAAATAGCTAAAATGGTTCCTCCTAAATCACAAGGCAAGTTTCCTCCAAACTTCATAGGAACGTTGCTTAGATGACCATCTACCAAAATAGCTAAAATGGTTCCTCCTAAATCACAAGTCAAGTTTCCTCCAAACTTCATAGGAACGTTGCTTAGGTGACCCTCTACCAAAATAGCTAAAACAGTTCAGCTGCTATGCCAGAGTTGAAAACAGAAAATGCCAAAAATATGCTTACATGCCAACTCCTCCTAAACATTAGGTCCAATTTCAATTGGGCCCCGTCAAGCGATTTTGGTACTTATTGCCTATGCGAGCAGCGAAGGTTCAGGCGAGCCTGCGCATCCGCGCAGTCTCGCCAGAACCTTCGCTGCTCGCTCATACAAGCAGTGAATCAAGAGGAACCTTCAGACAGAAAGCCATATCCCTGGCCCCTCTGAATGGCTGGGTATGCGCAGTTAAAATTTGTCATGACGGAATGCTCGAAGACACAAATTCGCTTGGCGTGGCTCAATTAAACTTCAAAGGACTGTTGCTAGGTGACCTACTACCAACATAGCTAAAATAGTTCCTCTCTGATGAACAAGAGTACAATGGTCACCAGAGTAAAAATTAGAAAATGTCAACAATTTGCTTTATATGCCAACTCCTCCTAAACCCTTTGTGCCAATTTCAATCAAACTTCATAGAAATGTTGCTTTGGTGACCCACTACCACTGTATCTGATATCGCCCCGCTCTGGCCACCAGAGCTAAAGATATATACTGAGAGGCAAAAGTAAGTATACAGGTTACTGAATGCCAATTTACGTCCCAATCTTTCAATCTCTACATACATATGAGGTATCATAAATAAGGACAACCACAGCCGCATAATTTGATTAACGGATAATGAAATTGTGTCACTTGAAATGGACAGGGAGTCTGATCCAATATTTCGTCTTGAGTAGCTTCCCTTTAAACATGTGTTTCGAATAAGGGTTATTCAATACATGATTTTTCATGCAAAAATTTAAAGAATGGCATCTGATTGGCAAGAATATGTCGCATATTGAAAATAAACAAAAGGTAAAGTCCAACATCTTTTCTCCAAGAAAATGGCATTTTCGCCTTTTACGTTCTTCCTTTTATTAAATGCATTATGTTTCTATAGTATTTGTATTGAAGATTAACTTTCCATTGTGCAATTTTAGAGGTGAACATAAAGATGCCGTGCAAAACAATAAGTATGCGAAAGTTTCAAATGAATATCTCTTTCACGATCTGAGAAAAAGACTCATTTAATTCACTATGATTTTAATTGAAAGGGAGCTAATCCGGAACAGGCAAACATTCCAATTGAGTTTGAAGCTGTTTGTTTGGGTTTAATGGCAAAGTAATGATGTGGTCTTATCGATGAACATCCGTACATGACTTTTGCGGTGTGCACAGATTTTAATTGTCGCGTGCAACATGAGATTTTATTGGAAATATTGATTTTCAATTAAGGGCAATAACTCCATCATGGATGACTGTTACAGGAAAAGAATTGGAGTTTTACAAACTTGGACGATTGGGAAAAGCGGACATAGGCATATTTTATTACAGACAGCAATACAAGATCCGGTATTCTAAATCAAAAAGTGTATACTTTTTTATTGCCTCTGAGTATAATAATCTTAACACAACAATTCCTCCATCAAAATATCTAAGGATGAACAAACTGGCCACCATAGCTAAAAATAGAAAATCATCAACAATTTTGTTATAATGCCAACTCCTCCTTAGCCTTCGAGCAAATTCAAACCAAACTTCACCATCTTTACAGTGTTGTCGGGGACGTTATACCACAAGTCAAACAAACCAACCAAACTTCAAAGGAATGTTGCTGAGGTGATACTCTACCTAAATAGCTAAAATGGTTTGGCTCACATGAAAAAAATTGCGGCCAGAGCCAAAAATATTAAAAAGTGCCAACCGTTTAAAAAGTCCAATTTGATTCAAAGTTTACAGGAATGTTGATTAGGTGACCCGCTACCGAAATAGCTAAATTGTTCTGCTCTGATAAACAAGATGGTCTCCACATTACTTTCAGAAGCTATGTAACATCATGAAATTTGGTAAGCGATTCAGGGCCATCTTTGCCCTCTTGTCATGGATTTAGACAAAGTAACGTATTATATATGTCGGCATAAAGAAATGCCAACATTTATGAAAATGTCTCTCTCTCTCTCTCTCTCTCTCTCTCTCTCTCTCTCTCTCTCTCTCTCTTATCTATCTTTTACATTTGATTATTACATAATAATGAAGGATGAAAGCCGACGCAGTCATATAATCACGGTAGGGATCAGGGGATGCTTCCCCCGGCACAGGGGATGGGCGGATGTAACGTCCCCATTCGAAGGACGGTGCACTTTGTGGCAAATGATGCCAGTGGAGCATGTTCGGACACCGCAATTTTACCGCCGCTGCCATGAATCTAACGTGGGGCCTCTAGCATCACAGGCAAGTGCACTAACAACTGAGCTACCACATCCCTGCAATTTTAAGTGTTATTATTGAATAGAACCACAGTTTAGCGTTGACCTAAGGATTTTGCAAATGATTCGCGTGGTAAACAACATTTAGAGTATCTTCTGTGCATGGTTATTAAACTTAATTTAGCCACATCGGGTAAAATATGTTCTAGAACATGCGTCCCTGGCAATGGCTTGGGCCAGGAATGTCATTCGCTCTGCGCTTCATGGATGACCGCTGGATGAAATTTCTTAATATTGCATCACGAAAACACACCTACATACTTTTGACCCCATTTAACCCCACGTTTATACAGTAAAACTGGGGTTTACAGGGGTAAACCTTATTTTTCTTATTTCTTCTCTAAAATATAGATTGTGGGTACTCGTTAGAACCGCATCGATGAGGCGGTTCTAACGAGTACCCACAATCTATATTTTGAGCAGTAAATAGAAAAATATCATATTTTTTCATCTGGAAAATTTCGTGCTTTCGGCGGTAAAATTTACAATGTATAGGAATGTTTTCGTAATTGGCAGGGATGGCTTGTCCTCATTACGATAACAAACCCGTGCCGACATAATGCATTGTTCACATATCCAAAATGGCTACTTTTCTGAAGAAAATCTCTAATATTTTTCTTATGTGCACTGCAAACATAGGTTGTGAGTGTTCGTTAGACCCGCCTCAATGGGGCGGTTCTAACGAATACCCACAACCATTGCCTTGGAGTAGAAATAAGAAAAATAATGTAAACCCCCGTAAACCGCAGTTTTTTCTAAATAAAGTGGGGTTCAAGTGGTGTTCATTTCACGGACTTGTTCACGTGATATGATTTGGTTTACAAACAAAGTAGAAGTGGAGGCAATGATCAGGATCGATACAATCAACCCACAGCTCCCATCAGAGACACCAAAGGGAAAGAAACACAAACATGAAACAGCAGACCCCAACAGCGGAAAGCCAAAAGGATAGTTCCTTTCCCACAAAATGGCCAATAGGTTATCCAAAATAAATTAATATAAGCGACAAAAACACCCAAAGACAAACCATAACAAAAATATACCGCGACAAAAGAACCGCCTTGGAACGGTCAGCCCAGCCGATGTGAGTCATTTCTGGGGGCAGTTGTAAGTGGACAATGATTGTATGACGTGGCTTTTATAGAAGTAAAACGTTCATCTTGTTGCGTTTTCATACTCGTTAGTTATACTGGAGTAAGTGCTGCCATCTTGATTGCTTCTGTTCAAATCTTCATAATCGGTGGAACCCAACTCGTGTCCTGTAATCAAAAGTAATACACGTGTGAGATTGTCGGAATCTTTCCTAAGCACATATGGATTCGATATAGGCATTTTCAACCCGAGGGATACTCGGGCGGATCGGGACCTGAGGGTTGCCCGTGCAGATCGGGACCCGTGGGATGCCCGGGCTGATCGGGACTCGAGAGTTGCCCGGGCTAATCAGGAACAGAGGCTAAGCCGAGACTCCAGTCGGCCATGTCATCCCTTGGGTTGAACTAGTACTGTTTAGAGATAGAGGGTTGATAGAGTGCACTCCTGACGCTTCTGGATTCAGCTGACGACTTCCCAGATATTTAATAATAAACGTGTTCAACCAGAAGTCACACGGGGCAAGGTCGGGGCTCAGGGCGATTTGAATTATTGTATTGGAGTTTAACGGCCCGGTCAACACTATTTAGGTCATTTTTGAGCCGGTCAGTTTTACCTATCCACACTTTTTCTGGACAGACTTATACGTAAGCTGTTAATCAGTACAGTGCACATTTTGTCGCCCAAAACTGACAACTGTCCTTCTTGAATCGGCGGAAGGGAGAGAATGACCGTAGAAAAAATTTCATGATCAATCACCATGAAGGAATGTTGCCGACCCCGGCAGGTATCGAACCCGCGACCACCTGATCACCTGTCAGACGCGCATCCGACTGAGGTACCGAGGCGGGCCGGGGCTAAGGGCGAATGTTGTAAGATAGTAATGACTTTCTCATACTTTCGGAGTTTTTTGCCTTGGAACATAGCACGTCTCGATACGGTCCTGATTCAGCCCTGGCCCCGAGGTCACTTGAGCATGAAATTTGTCCTGCTCACACATTTTAAAGTGCCAACAATTGTTAGCATTTTAAAATTTGTGAGCAGGACAAATAACATTCTCTGCTATCTGAGAAAGAAAAATCGCTCAGCTTCTTAGTATTTTAATTTTTATGAGCAATACAAGTTTCATGCTCAGCTGAGTTGAGCATGAAAAAAGTTTTATAACCTCGGGGCCTGGTGTCAATAATTTGGATACCCAACGGGTAAAAACCTTTCTGACCATGTTTTTATTTGGATGCCCGAAGAATTTAAACCAACGGACACACACCTTCCTGATCTTGTTTTAATGTGGAAAAGATGACCGAAGAATTTGAGCCACATAAATGAGCAGCCTACTCTGTCAGTATCATTACATTAGGAACATCTTTTACAGTTAGATGTACAGATGACACAGGCCTTCCGGTTCCTGGATCTTCTGCCCCTGAATAAACCCAACGATCTGGCAACAGTTCTATGTGCTAGTGGAGTTTCTCCGGCCTCCGCCCATCAGAGCTTGAAGAAATAGATCGGCTGCGTGATGCTCCAATGCAGATCTGAAACCGACCGCACACGAGTATTGGTAAACTGCTTAGAGAATCTAAGCCTGCACAGGCAAAGCGGTGCAAGTCGGGTCGTCCATGCTTATAAATCCTTTTGGTTTCATTGGGCGACAGGGCTTGAGATGCCTTTTCATCTCAATGTCGGGTAAAAGTACCACAAAATCGGAAGCAACGTCTCCAAAATGACATATGCAGTGTTGACTGGGACGTTAAACCTCAAATCAAACAATGTTTATTTTCCCAATACACTATCAAAACATCGTTTTGTCTCCACAGCACTTTATGCTATCTATCCTCGAATTGCACAACACACTTCTTGTTCCTCTGGGAAAATATCGCCACTTTTGTCACCATTTTTGGTCAGTATATATGACTAGTGTCCTATGAAACCACGCTGTACATTTACATCTTCGAGGAAACAGTTTGAGAAGGACATTGGTCGATATGCGTTAATAGTGTATGCATTCAAAGGCCATGCAGAAATTACCGTTGCAAGAACTTTGCAAATTACACGCTTATAACACAAAAGATAAATGTTAAAAGAATAATTCTAACACAGTGCGCCTATATAGGCAATGGAAATTAACTGTGTTTTATTCTTCAACAAATCACGGCAAGGAAAAGCGCGACGACTGACGTCATTAAAACTGCAAATTTATGACGTCACTAGTCGATTTCCTTGACTTTGGACGGTGTAACGTCATATTCTCGCATCAAAAGCGTAAGAAACGGATATAAATGCATGCGGTTCAGTCGATAATTTTAGCGGGATTTCTTCTAACAATGGCGAAAAGTTGTGATATTTTGATGGATACAACAGCATTATTGCCGATTTTCAGCCTCTTTGAATCGAAGTTGATCAGCTCTAGTTTGTAATATGTTTAGTAATAAATCACAGTTTGTCGGTCAGTTGTAAGTAGACAAATTACGCGTGCTACGCGCTCGTGATTTGATCTTCTTTACGATTGACCTCCAAACTGTGATTTATTATTCAACAAATCAAAGTTAGAGCTGATCTATTTCGTAAATAAATAAAAAAATAGAAAAAAAAAATAAAGTGAGCAAAAGAATTTGGCATTTGAATATTCCATTGGTTGTGTCTTGTCAATATATCAGAACAAAAAAATATCAAACTATTCCAAGTGGTTTAGAAGTTGTATCCACTTGCTCTTACTGATTTCGGATTTTTAGATTTGTCTCGGCGTCTGATCAGGGCCTCCACTGTTTGCTAAAAGTTCAGTCAATTTCCAAATAAAAATTTTGAAGAAAACACAACCTGACACCCCTAAATTTTGAAATTGACTCCTGCTTTACATAAGGACGAAGATTCCATTTGGTACAAAAAGGGTTAAGGTTATTTCATTTTCAGGGGCATAATAACAATCCATGGATATTTTAAATACCAGCTTTCTTCGTCATTAGTCGTGCCATGAACCTGACAAATTGCGAAAATGGCAATATCACTTAAATCCCTGGGATATTAAGAGAATAAAGAGATATCTACGAGAGATAAACAAAGGACACAGTTAGAAATGATAAATGGGTAAACATCACAAAAACACGCCTATATAAGTTTGACCCCCTTGAATCCCGCTTTTATATGGTAATTATACGATTGACACCGCCATTCTCACATATTTACTTTGTATGTTCCACAATGTCGCAGGAGATGATTTATTTAAGCCTTGGCTTACCTTTAGATCCCGCACCATATGTTTGTATTCTATTTTGCTGTTGTAAATAATTCGCTAATAAATTACTGTTTAAACCAAAACTGGGGTTTACAGGGGTAAACCTATTTTTTTCTTATTTCTGCTCTAAAATATGGATTGGTGGTACTCGTTAGAACCGCGGTTCAAACGAGTACTCACAATCTATTTTTTGAGCAGAAATAAGACAAATGTCACAATTTTTCGTCTTAAAAATTTCATTTTTTCGGCGGTGAGGTTTACCATGTATTTGTAAAGGCATGTTTCCGTAATGTCAATACGTTGTTCGGGTCATACTAATTAGCTTAAAGTTATTCTTTAACTGATTTGAACACGACGACTTGCCTTTTGGATGAGTTGGCGATTCTTGCTTGGATGCATCTCTTCGGCTGAAATAGAGATTCACAGTTGATAAAGACAAAATAAATTACAGGGAGGAATATAACTTCAGAGATTGTAATTTGTTCAAACTGTGAAGCGGTAAATTCTTTTCTTAAATAGTTCGATACCTACTCTACTTGAGAGGGAACCTTGCTCATAAGAGTTTGGCAGAGACGAATTTTTTTGGCAAGTCAAGCAGAAGTCATAAACTAGCCATCCTTGCATATGTATCAGAAAATTTCCGAGTGTATTTATGGCTGTACTCATAATGTTGTCTGCTTAGTATCACGCCGGCCCCCGCCCATCGGGGCTTGACGAAATAGATGGGCTGCTTGATGCTTCCACGCAGAGATGAAACCGACCGCACACGAGTACTGGTAAACCTCTTAGAGGATCTAAGCCTGTCCAGGCAAAGCGGTGCGAGTCGGACCATCCAATGCTTACAAACCCTATTGGTTTCATTGGCCAACAGGGCTTGAGAAGTCATTTCATCCCAATGTCGGGTAAAAGTCCCACAAAATTGGAAGCAACGTCTCCAAAATGACTTATACTGTGTTGACGGGGACGTTAAAACTCAAATCAAACAAACCAATAGCTTAGTCTCACGAACATGTGTAGGAGACCTGTATTGTCAGATTCTAATACAAATGTGAGGCGTACACCACGCATTATTATTTGAGCCAACGCATGACAAAACCTACAATAAGACACGTGCGCACAGCAAAGACTCAGATCAGCCTGCGCATCCATGTAGTCTAACCAGAGATTTCTCTTGCTGCACAGAAGAGGACTGGGGCCTGAGCGATCCTTAGAGCGCACAACGAAGACTCTGATCAGACTACGCGGATGCGCAGGCTGATCTGAGTCTTCGTTGGGCGCACATGTCGTATTGTAGGTTTTGCCATGCGCTCGCTCATTTGTCTCTGTTGCGGCTACCTCTTTCTGGTTCTTCGACATCTTTACGTTTGACATACATGTCGTTCGTCGTCCGTCGTGCGTCATCCGTCCTGCGTGCATAATAGTTTCTTGTGAACTCTCTAGAGGCCACAATTCTGCTCCAATCATGCTCGGACTTGGCTAGAATGAATATCATGACAATATTTCGGTCTAGTTTGAATATGGATCTAGTCAAAAGGTAGGTCAACAGGTCAAATCATAAAAAAAACTTGTCAACACTCTAGAAGACATATTTTTGGTCCAATGAACATCAAGCTTGCTTACAATAATCATCTTGACAATATCTCGGTTTAAATAGGGTCATGTCCTAGAAACAAAACCATTGGGAACACTCTAGAGGCTAGAGTTTTGGTTCAATCATCATTAAACTTGCTCAGAATGTTCATCTTGACAACAACTCGGTCAAGTTCGAACAATGGCCATGTTGGATCAAAAAGTAGGTCACTATGTCAAATCATAAAAACACATTGTCCGATCACTCTTGAGATCACCGTTTGGTCCGATCATCATGAAACTTGCTCAGAATGATTATATTGACAATTTCTCGGTCACATTCGAATATGGGTTATGTCGGGTCAAAAAGAAGGTGAGTAGGTCAAATAATATAAAAACCATGCTAGAGGACACAGTTTTGTCCATTTGTCATGAAACTTGCTAGGAATGAACATCCTGACAATTTCTCGTTCATGTTTGAATATGGGTCCTATCGGGTCAAAAAGTAGACCAGCAGGTCAAAGCATAGATAAACCTTGTGAACACTCTAGGGTCCACAATTTTACTTCAGTCGAATATGAGTTCTATCGGGTCAAAAAGTAGACCAGAAGGTCAAAGCATAGATAAACCTTGTGAACACTCTAGGGTCCACAAACTTACTTCAGTCATCAACAATCTTGCTCAGAATGATTATCTTGGCAATATCTCGGTCAAGTTGGAATAATGGTCATGTCAGGTCAAAAATAGGTCAGTAGGTCGAATCAAATAAAAAAAAAACACTGAACACTCTTGAGGCCACCGTTTTGGTCAATCACCATCAAACTTTTGAGCTAGGAAATCTCCATGCGGATCAGTTTGTTAGTGTTATTACGTTTGATATTGCACTGGAACTGAGGGCGAGGGATGAAATTTCATAAACTACGGAGTTTGAGGCCCACCCCACACGCCCCATTAGTTTTACAACTGACCGTTGAAAGGCGGTCGTTCTTTTGCAGTGTCTTAATTGGCTTTGTGCCGTTGGTTCCTGTTTCGTTTGTTTTTGTGTGTGTCTCTATGTCACTTACTTTCTTCAGGTGACTAGAGATGACTGAGTTCTTTGATTGTGGCCTTTCCTGAGCGATCTTTTCTTACTTATTTGCTCAGAATGTTCATCTTGGCAATATCTCACATTCTTCTATCATTCTTCTTTCTCTCCATATAGGCCAATATTATTTTTTTTCAAACGTTTCTCAAGAACAACAAAAGCTAGAGGTCTCAAACTTGGCATACTATTCAATGACTTGTGTTGTATAAGTTCTCGGCTTATTTGTTCATTCGTCTTTCTCTCCATATAGGCCAATGCTAAATGTTTCGTCAAAGATTTTTCAAGAACCGTAGAAGCTAGAAACCTGAAACTTGGCATCCTAAGCATTGTGATGACTTGTATTGTGTAAGAGACAACAGGCATTATCAGCTTATTTGTTCATCTGTTCTTTCATTGAATTTCTTCTTTATCTCCATATAGGCATGTTAATGTTTTTTTCAAAGATTTCTCAGGAACAACAAAAGCTAGAAGCCTCAAACTTGGTATACTTTGCAATGATGATGACTTGTATTGTGTAAGAGAGAAAGGTCCACTTATTTGTTCATCTGCCCTTTCATTCTTATTTCTCTCCCTATATGCCAATGTTAAGTTTTTGTCAAAGATTTCTCAGAGACTGCAAAAGCTAGAAGCCTCAAACTTGGTATGCAACTTATATTGTGTAAGAGACACTGGACTTTCTCGGCTTATTTGGTTTTTCATTCTTCTTTCTCACCATATACGCCAATGTACTAAGCAATCATGATGACTTGTATCGTGTAAGAGATAATGGACATTAGCCACTTATTTGTTCATCTGTTCTTTCTTCTTTCTCTCCATATAGACAAATGTTAAATTTTTCGTCATTTCTCAGGAACTACAAAAGCTAGAAATCTCAAACTTGGTATACTATGCAATGGTGATGACTTGTATTGTGTAAGAGATAATTGGCTTTCTCGGCTTATATGTTCATCTGTTCTTATATTCTTCTTTCTATGCATGTAGGCCTATATGGAGAGAAAGAAGAACGAAAGACCAGATGAACAAATAAGCGGATAATGACCATTGTCTCTTACACAATACAAGTCATCAATGTATATACTTAAAGGATATTTACATTTTTAGGTGGATACCAAAAATATTACATCGAGTGTGTTGAAAACATCCACATTTTCACGAGTGCGAAGCACGAGTGGAAATTCGGATGTTTTCAACACACGAAATGAGATACTTTTGGCATCCGCCGAAAACAGTAATTTTTTTTTTTATTTAATAATTTATTAGGATACTTACGGTAATTGACTGATTGACCATCGTATCGTGCGCCACAATTAGACCTGTCTATGACGTCACAACTGTCAGTTTCAAACGATTTTGAATACAGCATTTTTACAGTTCAAAGAGAGCTTTTCAAGGTATTTTACAGAATTATCTTACAAATAATATATGGATTTTGGCAAGAAAAGTAGTTCGGGTTGCTACTGTGAAAATAACAAATCCATGTCATTTTTTCGCAGTGAAAATATCATTTTTATTTGTTTCAGATATGCATTGATTTCACTGCAAAGTATCAAATAAATATATATTCGTACAAATTAAAATGACGTTACAAAGAAATTTGGTGTTGTAATGGTTGTCCTTGTGAAGAGGGTTGACTTAGGGAATAACGGTATTCAAAATTGTCATTTGGGAAGGTAAATGTGAGAAATTTCGTTTTACGGCGACGCGTCAGCGGAGCCGTAAAACGTAATTTGCGACCGTGAAACGAATTTCATTACAGTTATCCGCATTCTAATGCACTTACTCACTTGTTTTGTTAAAACTTGAACTATTTTGCACATAGCGGCAACCGCTGTGAGCTGCATAAAACCAAATGGCAGCCAATGAAAAGCGACGTTACGTGATGACGTCGGGTTTCCGACAGTATATCGCAGAATATACATGTACCGTCGCAAATGTTTGACGTTATCCATCAGACGTCGTGTTACATACACACGTGCGTTAGAATTTAGATTGACTTTCTGTCAGAACGATAAACCTACCGAAGAAACTGAAAGGATTATTTTATTAATGCTTTCTACGACAAAATATTTTGCAATTTGAACCAGCCCATAATAAAAG
This sequence comes from Lucinisca nassula, assembly GCA_963580285.1. Classification (NCBI taxonomy): domain Eukaryota; kingdom Metazoa; phylum Mollusca; class Bivalvia; order Lucinida; family Lucinidae; genus Lucinisca; species Lucinisca nassula. The sequence continues at coordinate 64,108,855 of OY757027.1, read as the reverse complement.
GGCACTTACCACAGAGAAGAATAGACATTACGAATACACGCCTATTCATTATATTGAACATATATTGCAATTTGAACCAGCCCATAATCACACAGAAGAATAGAAATTACGGATACACGCCTATTCAGTTACATCACGTGAACAAATCCGTGAGATGAAGACCCCCTAAACCCCACTTTATATAGAGAAAACTGGGGTTTAAGGGGATATACAATATTTTTCTTATTTCTGCTCCAAGACATAGGTTGTGGGTACTCGTTAGAATCGCCACAATGCGGCGGTTCTAACGAGCATCCACAACCTATGTTTCCAGTATTCGGATATTTTTCAAATCTTTGCTTACAACATAAATTGTGGATATTCGTTAGAACCGCCTCTAACGAGTACCCATAATCGATATTTCTGTGTGGAATTAAGAAAACAAGTACATGTGGATACTTCTATACTCGTTAGAATCGCCTCAATGAGGCGGTTCTAACGAGCATCCACAACCTGTGTTTCCAGTATTTGGATATTTTTCATATCTTTGCTTACAACATAAATTGTGGATACTCGTTAGAACCGCCTCTGCAAGGCGGTTCTAACGAGTACCCACAATCTATATTTCTGTGTGGAATTAAAACAATCAAGTACAGTACTAGTAAAATTTGTCATAGTGGCCACCTCTATTTAGCAAGCAACCTGTCTTAAACAAGCAGGCATTTGGCTACCAAAAAAGGCAAATTTGTTAAATTTCACCAGTATTGAGCAAGCACCTGCCTAAAGCAAGCACAAATTTGTTATCCCTTAGGCGCTTGCTTAATACAGGACTGTATACATGTACCTCTCTAAACTCCTGATTTACTATATAACAGTGGGTGTAAGGAGGGCCAAATTATACTGGCGTGTTTTCGTGATGGAAAGGTTAGGACCGAGCCAGCGTATCCACCTAATGGGGCTCTATAAATGCATGACCTCTGACATGAAGCTACCTATGGGCATATGCAAAGAGACATATGCACAGGCTCGCTTGGGCCTTGACAAGGTACCGTTTTCTCGTGGGCTTTCTTATCATTATGATAACACACCCGTGTGACAAAGCGCATTTTTTCTTATCTCCAAAATAGCTGCTTTTCTGGTGAAAATCCGGGATATTTTTCTTTCTTTTACTCCAAACATAGGTTGTTGGTGCTCGTTATAACCGCCGCATCGAGGCGGTTCTAACGAGTACCCACAACCTATGTCTTGGAGCAGAAATAAGAAAAATGATGTATACCCCCGTAAACCCAAGATTTCCTATATAAAGTGGGGTTAAGGGGGCTGTTCATTTCACGGTCATGTTTACGTGATGTAATGAAATGAATAATAAACTTATTATATAACGAACTACGAGGACTGTTCAAATATGAATGCAACTAAGCACATAAAAATGATTCCGTGATAGATTTCGATGAAAAATTTATTTTGTCCCCTCAAAGTATTCCCCTTTAACAGATATACAAAATTTCAGTCTTCTGATCCAATCATTGAATGCATTTTGGTAGTCTTTTCGAGGTATACTATGAAGGCACTGGAATATTGCAGAACCGAGCTGTTTGCGCTGTACAAATTTTCGACCAGAAAGGTATTTTTTTCAGCCGCGGGAACAAAAAAAAAAGTCACACGGGACAAGGTCAGGGGAATACGGGGGGTGAGGGAGTTCAACAACCTTTTCCTGCTTCAGATAGTCTTGCACAATGAACGCCTTGTGCGATGACGCATTGTCATGTAGCAATCTGACATAGGCCAAACCAGTTGCGGGTCTTCGTTTTTTGAAATATTTCTTCAATTTTCGAAAAACTTTATTCTTGTAAAACTTCGCATTTACAGATTTGCCTTTAGGCACAGCAACCTGAATAGCAGGGCCCTGATTTGAAAAGAATATGGCATACATTACCTTCTTGACGCTCATGGTCCGCTTTGCAATGCATGGTTTTTGCAATACTTTGTTGCCCATATTTTGTTCTGAATCTTTCGTTTTGGCTCAAAAAAGTGAACCCATGTCTCGTCACCTGTGACGACATTAGCGAAAGACCGTGCATTGTAATTTGGAAACTTTTTAAGCACATTCTTGGCGCACTGAACGCGTGTCTTTCTCTGCTCATCTGTCAATAGATGGGGAATCAATCTAGCACAGATCTTTCTCATTTTCAAATCCCGTTTCAGAATTGTATGAGCTGCTCCTAATGAGATGCCAACCATACTAGCTATTTTGCCTAGTGGTGTATCGTGCATCGGTAGCAACTATTTCTTTCACTCTAGCAACCATCTTGGCAGATGTTGCATTTTTCGGCCGACGATCATGTAGTGCATCTTCTGTTGAGCCTAGCCCACAGCTGAATTTCTTACACCAACGAAAAACTGTCGGAAAAGACATTACATTATGCCCATAAACCGAACATATTTCATCAAAAATGTCTTTGCACCGTATACCAAGAATACAACGATCCTTAATATAGGACCGTATTTCAACGGCGCACTCTGACCTTCTTCAAACCATGTGTTGTATTAGTATACAAGAGTAGACAGTGTTTATCGAACGATATACATGGCTAAAGTGCACGGATTTTAACAGGTTTGGTATCAATGTATAAGTAAAATGTTTTTCTACGCTGTGATATATATTTCGAAGGTGATTTTCGCATTAGTGCATGAGAAAACGTTCTACCCGCTTTCATATTTGAACAGTCCTCGTACAGGGAAACGTAAGTAGGACAGAGCATGCCCAGGCAAAGCGATGCGAGTCGGCCCGTCCATGCTTATAAACCCGAATGGTTCATTTGGGGGGGGGGGCAGAGCTTGAGATGTCATTTCAAATCAAACCGTGTAGGACAGTTAGGCTACTTACTTCTTTTTTAGCAATATAATGTTGTAAATAACAGACACTATTAGTAGTAGAAATAAAACTCCAACGACGACTGAAAGTGCTGTTGTGGATGTGCTGTCTGCGCTGCTCTGTTCCGACGGTGGTGTCAGTCCTGTTTAAACATTGGTAAACATTTGTTATAACTGTATTGCGGCTTAACCAGAAAATGGTGTTTATGAAATACCATAGGGGCTTGAAGAAATATATGGGCTGCATGATGCTTCCACGCAGAGGTGAATCCGGCCCGTACGCTAGTATTGGTAAACCGCCTAGAGGATCTAAGCCTGTCCAGGAACCGCGGTACGAGGCGTACCGTCCATGCTAATAAACCCTATTAGTTTCATTGGGCGACAGGGCTTGAGATGTCATTTCATCTCAATGTCGGGTAAAAGTCCCACAAAATTGGAAGCAACGTCTCCAAAATGACCTTTACAGTGTTGACGGGGACGTTAAACATCAAATCAAACAAAATCGATCCTGTTTAAACATTGGTAAACAGTTGTTATAACTGTATTGCGGCTAAACCAGAAAATGTTGTTTATGAAATACTATGAAATACTATGCGCTGAGTATATAAGTATCGATCCTGTTTAAACATTGGTAAACATTTGTTATAACTGTATTGCGGCTTAACAAGAAAATGGTTTTTATGAAATACTATGAAATACTATGCGAATACTATGCGCTGATTTGTCCAAAAAGGGATGAAACCCATGATAAACAGTAACTTAAGTATTTCAGGTCATAATTATGAGGCAGTTAAATCTAAAGAGTCAGTTTTCTTACATGATGCGTACATGATGTGAACATGATGCGTACATGATGTCCCTTAAATATGTAATGAATACGAAAACACGCCGATGCAAATACATTGCACGCTTTACCGGCGAAAAAATGAATAAGATGAAAAATTGTGATATTTTTTCTTACTTCTGCTCAAAATATAGATTGTGGGCACTCATTAAAACCGCCTCGATGAGGCGGTTCTAAAGAGTACCCATACTTTATATTTTAGAGCAGAAATAAGAAAAAATAAGGTTTACCCCTGCAAACCACAGTTTACTATATAAATTTGGGTTCATGGGGTTCAAAATTATATAGGCGTATTTCGTGATGATTGACTGCGATGATTAATTGAACTTGAAGGCACCTACCATCTAAACAGTACGTGTGTATTTTCCTTATGCAAAAGTGAACGACCATTCGCGTTCTATATCACGAAAACACGCCTATATAATTTTGACCCCCTCGAACCCCACATTTATATAGTAAAACTGGAGTTTGCAGGGGTATAAATTCTTTTTCGTATTTCGGATCTAAAACATAGGTTTTGAGGCGGTTCTATCGAGCACCCACAACCTATGTTTTAAGTAAAAATAAGGAAAATATCACAATTTTTCATCTTAAAATTTACTTTTTTCGGCGTATAAATTTGCAATATATTTGTATAGGCGTGTTTTTGTAATGTATACACAAGTTTATCCGTATCCTGCAGACTATACTAATAAGCCACACCAATTTCTGACTACCCGCCAATCAAAATACCCGATAAAAATATTTTTTTTTAAATTCATAAAGTTCCACATTATGAAATGACTTTCATATAAGCACTTTGCTTACCGTCAGATCCTATGTCATTTTGCATGTATGTATCTATGTATGTCTTTGTAATTTATTTGCAAATAAATATTGTTTAAACCAACATTATGATAACACACCCGTGCGACATAGCGCATTTTTTCACATCTCCAAAATGGATACTTTTCTGATGAACATCCGTTATATGTTTTCTTTTTTATATCGCAAACATACTCGTAGGTTGTGGGTGCTCGTTAGAACCACCTCATGCAGGCTTTGTAACGAGTACCGCAACCTATGTGTTGGAGCAGAAATTAGAAAAATAATGCAAACCCGGTAAACCCTAGTTTTCTCTATAGACACATCCAAACACTACGTCATCACCCAATAATACTATTTGCCGGGACTTACCGGTGGTGGGCAAAAAACGTATTTGGCCGTTTGCCGCCATTGTAAATGCGATGTTATTTTCTGTAAACTTGTATTTTGTTTGGAATCGAAACGACAAAATTGACCTTTAAACTTTTAAAATAGACATGTCTTAGCTAGTTATTATTGATTTCTGGTATATTTAAGGATGTTTTGATGATAATTACCTGTTAAACTTAGGCAGGTAACGAGGCGGCATGGTCTTAATTATTTGTTATAAAAATGCGCAAAACGAATGACTAAAATGCGGAAGATGCAGGAATGAAGTCTAGACTATATTTATCTACTCATTTAAAGTGTAATTCGATCGATTTTCTGTAACAGTCAACTAAAATATGCCCGTAATATTAAACCTATTTACAATGTGTTTATATGGAACCAGCGGCTTTTTGCCAACCACGAAAGATCATTATCAAAAGGAAAAGTAGTTTTGCGCATGCGCAGTGACAAGTAAACAAGGTCACGTGTCAAAACATTGGATCCGTCTATATAAAGTGGGGTTTAGTGTGTGTGTGTGTGTGCGGGGTGTGTGTGTTCATTTCACGGACTTCTTCATGTCTATAACATACATGTGCCAGATCACCAACCAAAACATTATGACCTTACCTTTCCTGTCTTCACAATAAGCACCAGTAAATCCAGTAACACATCCATCTATGCAGCTACATGTACCATTGCCAACATAACAGAGTCGGTGCCCCTGACGAGCACTACACGTAGGACTACATTTCGCCTCGCAATTGCAGCCATAGTGGGTTAATTTACACCCTTGCAGACACCCGCCGGTGGTTCTGTTGCACGCATTGTCCTTACACCCTTCTTCACAAGATTTGTTGCAATACAGTCCCCAGTATCTACTCTTACAGCCATATACACATTGTCCTTACACCTTTCTTCACAAGATTTGTTGCAATACAGTCCCCAGTATCTACTCTTACAGCCATATACACATTGTCCTTACATCCTTCTTCACAAGATTTGTTGCAATACAGTCCCCAGTATCTACCCTTACAGCCATATACACATTGTCCTTACACCTTTCTTCACACGATTTGTTGCAATACTGTCCCCAGTATCTACTCTTACAGCCATATACACATTGTCCTTACATCCTTCTTCACAAGATTTGTTGCAATACAGTCCCCAGTATCTACTCTTACAGCCATATACACATTGTCCTTACACCCTTCTTCACAAGATTTGTTGCAATACAGTCCCCAGTCTCTACTCTTACAGCCATATACACATTGTCCTTACAATTTTCTTCACAAGATTTTTTGCAATACAGTCCCCAGTATCAACTCTTACAGCCATATACACATTGTCCTTACATCCTTCTTCACAAGATTTGTTGCAATACAGTCCCCAGTATCTACTCTTACAGCCATATACACATTGTCCTTACACCCTTCTTCACAAGATTTGTTGCAATACAGTCCCCAGTATCAACTCTTACAGCCATATACACATTGCCCTTACACCTTTCTTCACAAGATTTGTTACAATACAGTCCCCAGTATCAACTCTTACAGCCATATACACATTGTCCTTACACCTTTCTTCACAAGATTTGTTGCAATACTGTCCCCAGTATCTACTTTTACAGCCATATACACATTGCCCTTACACCCTTCTTCACAAGATTTGTTGCAATACAGTCCCCAGTATCTACTCTTACAGCCATATACACATTGTCCTTACATCCTTCTTCACAAGATTTGTTGCAATACTGTCCCCAGTATCTACTCTTACAGCCATATACACATTGTCCTTACACCTTTCTTCACAAGATTTGTTGCAATACAGTCCCCAGTATCTACCCTTACAGCCATAAACACATTGTCCTTACATCCTTCTTCACAAGATTTGTTGCAATACAGTCCCCAGTATCTACTCGTACAGCCATATACACATTGTCCTTACACCCTTCTTCACAAGATTTGTTGCAATACTGTCCCCAGTATCTACCATTACAGCCATATACACATTGTCCTTACATCCTTCTTCACAAGATTTGTTGCAATACAGTCCCCATTATCTACTCTTACAGCCATATACACATAGTCCTTACATCCTTCTTCACAAGATTTGTTGCAATACAGTCCCCAGTATCAACTCTTACAGCCATATACACATTGTCCTTACACCTTTCTTCACAAGATTTGTTGCAATACTGTCCCCAGTATCTACTTTTACAGCCATATACACATTGCCCTTACACCCTTCTTCACAAGATTTGTTGCAATACAGTCCCCAGTATCTACTCTTACAGCCATATACACATTGTCCTTACATCCTTCTTCACAAGATTTGTTGCAATACTGTCCCCAGTATCTACTCTTACAGCCATATACACATAGTCCTTACATCCTTCTACACAAGATTTGTTGCAATACAGTCCCCAGTATCTACCCTTACAGCCATAAACACATTGTCCTTACATCCTTCTTCACAAGATTTGTTGCAATACAGTCCCCAGTATCTACTCGTACAGCCATATACACATTGTCCTTACACCCTTCTTCACAAGATTTGTTGCAATACTGTCCCCAGTATCTACCCTTACAGCCATATACACATTGTCCTTACATCCTTCTTCACAAGATTTGTTGCAATACAGTCCCCAGTATCTACCCTTACAGCCATAAACACATTGTCCTTACATCCTTCTTCACAAGATTTGTTGCAATACAGTCCCCAGTATCTACTCTTACAGCCATATACACATTGTCCTTACAATTTTCTTCACACGATTTGTTGCAATACAGTCCCCAGTATCAACTCTTACAGCCATATACACATTGTCCTTACACCCTTCTTCACAAGATTTGTTGCAATACTGTCCCCAGTATCTACCCTTACAGCCATATACACATTGTCCTTACACCTTTCTTCACAAGATTTGTTGCAATACAGTCCCCAGTATCAACTCTTACAGCCATATACACATTGTCCTTACATCCTTCTACACAAGATTTGTTACAATACAGTCCCCAGTATCAACTCTTACAGCCATATACACATTGTCCTTACACCTTTCTTCACAAGATTTGTTGCAATACAGTCCCCAGTATCAACTCTTACAGCCATATACACATTGTCCTTACATCCTTCTACACAAGATTTGTTACAATACAGTCCCCAGTATCAACTCTTACAGCCATATACACATTGTCCTTACACCCTTCTTCACAAGATTTGTTGCAATACAGTCCCCAGTATCAACTCTTACAGCCATATACACATTGTCCTTACACCTTTCTTCACAAGATTTGTTGCAATACAGTCCCCAGTATGTACTCTTACAGCCATATACACATTGTCCTTACACCCTTCTTCACAAGATTTGTTGCAATACTGTCCCCAGTATCTACTCTTACTTACAGCCATATACACATTGTCCTTACACCTTTCTTCACAAGATTTGTTGCAATACGGTCCCAAGTATCTACTCTTACAGCCATATACACATTGTCCTTACACCCTTCTACACAAGATTTGTTGCAATACAGTCCCCAGTATCTACTCTTACAGCCATATACACATAGTCTGTCACGGTTCTCACCTGTGAGCCCCGCCAAGCGAATTTGTGTCTTCGAGTACTCCGTCATGACAAATTTTAACTACGCATGCCTAGCCATTCAGAGGGGCCAGGGATATGGCTTTCTGTCTGAAGGTTCCACTGCTTGTATGAGCGAGCCACGAAGGTTCTGGCGAGATTGCGCGGATGCGCAGGCTCCCCTGAACCTTCGCTGCTCGCATAGGCGATAAGTACCAAAATCGTTTGACAGGGCCCAATTGTTTGATTTCCGTTTACTGAGATGCACTTAGGACTACATTTCTCGCAGGAAGTCCCGAACAAATCGGATTTACAAAATGAACAATCAGATGCATTGGACTGACTACACTGCAGACAGTTTGCGGAACAACCTTTGTTGCAATGGAGACCTGTCCAATTGTCTAAGCATCCATATGTGCATGAACCATCGGTGTGAAATATGAAAAAAATGCACTAGGTCCCACGGTTGTGTTATCGTAATGGCTGTCATCTTTAAATATACTATTGACTTACATTGGTGTGAACATCTTATAAACATATCAAAAGGCATTCTGTCTTACCTGATATATTTTCGTTACAGTAAGGCCCAGTATATCCTGCAATGCAACTCGCTAAGCAACTACCGTTGACAATATCACAGACACGTCCTTCTTGTCTAGGAGTATTACACTTCTGGCTACATTCGTTTTCGCAGTCTCTACCATAATGCCCTGCTTTGCATCCATGTAAACAATCTCCTGTAGTTCCATTGCAAATATTACCCATACATCCTTGTTCACAAGTCTTGTCACAATTTGATCCCCAGTATCCATTCGTACAACCAAACAAACAGTGGCCATAATTTTTCTCGCATGTTTTGTTTCCATTTACTAGGTTACAGTTCGAGCTGCATTCGTTTTCACAGGATAAACCGTAAAATCCCGATTTACATAACGAACAATCTGATGCGTTCAGTTGGTCACACAGCAAACAGTTAAAAGCGCAGTGTTCGTTGCAACGATGACCTGACCATTTCTTCAAGCATCCGTCTGTACATGACCCATCCGTGTGATTACAGCCTTCGTTTTTACAATTAACTGAACACGGTACACATATCTTGGTACCACTCAAGTAGTTACTTTCTTCACATTCGCGGCATGCATTATTCTCATAACATATTTTACAATGCTCTATACATTTAGCACAGGTGTAAGTATTGTTGAACACTTTAGGATAATAACCGTTTTTGCAGCCTTCAGTACAGCCTTTCATTTGTTCACATGCCACAGTACTACAACCGATGCCGCATTGCTTGTCACAAACACTTCCCAAGTATCCAGCTTTGCATTTCGTGCAGTGTGTCTCATTTGTGCAATTATTACACGTACCAGGGCAATGCGTACATTCATAGCCATGTTTGTTTTCATTGTAGCTTTCATAGAAATATTGATCACATCCTGAAGAACAGCCGTCAGTTTTACTGCATTCAGTACTGTAACATCCTACACAGTCGTACTGACAAACAGAACCCCATTTATTCCTATTACATGACGTACAGTTGAAATAGTCCTTACAACTGCTGCATCTGCTAGGACAATTTCGGCAATCATTTTCCGCATGAAGATACTGGTTAGCTGCACATCCCTGTAAACAAGTACCCAGCTCTTTATTACATGTTCAATCATGACACGTGGATATACACTGGGTCTGACAAGACTGTCCATATGTACCAACAATGCATTCGCTACAGTCTACTGTGCTTGCACACGAAGTGCAATTAATGGGACAATCATTATTGCAAAAATTACTCCCGTATTTCCCAGGAAGACATCCGGTGCAATCATCAGACTCCGTGCATTTGCAGTTAGTGTGAAAACAGCGGAAACATTTCCCATCACGTAGGTAGAAGCCATCAGGACAGCTGCTGCAGTAGACGGGTTGTGAAGAGGAACATGATGCAGGACATGTTGCATAAGCACATAGATCACTAGGGCAGCTAGTGTGAGCACATTTGTAACAGGTATCACATCCACGACAAAACAGGTAACATTCCTGACATTTATCAATAAACAGGTAATAGCCGTCAGCACACTGTGAGCAGCTATTTCCATTGCAGTTATCAGAGTTACAGTTATCAACTGTACAGTTTGACAGCACGGGATCTGAAATAAAGTTAACGGAATATGAGCCGGGGCAGGAAAAAACCCACCATATGAAGTACGATATGTATGATCAGTGAAGTCTCAGATTAGTCTGTACATTCGCGCAGTCTGAGCTTTCTTCGCTTATCATTGAGCCGCCTATGATCCCGGGCTATCCATTGAATGACTAGCAAAGGCCTTGCATCAGGACAATCTGACCCCCTTGAACCCAACTTTCATAAAAGTAAGGTTTAAATCGGGGATACCTTATTTTTTCTTATTTTTTCTGCTCGAAAATATAGATTGTGTGTACTCGATGAGGCGGTTCTAACAAATACCCACAATAATATTTTGACCAGAAATTTGAAAAAAAAAAAGAGATTTGTTATCTAAAATATCATTTTGGGTGGCAAACAAATTCAATATAATTAAATAGGCGGGTTTTCGTAATGGGTTAAAATGGCTTTATGGGCAATCTGTTCTTAGCCTAAGCTGGTCATTTATATAACTCTTATCCTTCCGCATAAATTAATTAAACACACAAAGGAGCAGTCATTATGCACTTTGAACAAAAATAATAGCATTTTTGTTTGTATACCCTTGATGGGGTGACATTACCCCACCCACTTTAATAGTGTATACAGCAAAAACCAGTAGACCAAAGAGTCTAAAAATTCACCATTAGACAGCCAATATGTACCAATTTGAAGCTACAAAGTTTAAAGGAAATCGGTTGTGGCCATGAAAATAGCCTTATAGAGACTGCTCCTTTCTGACTCTCATCCAATCAAATTACTTGATATAATGAATCGATTCCAATTTGCAAATTGGATGAAAACAGTATAGATCCTGAAGCCACCTGTTCTAGATATTTAATTGTTTGCATAGGTAGGGTTTTTCGTGTTCAGCAGGATAGGGATTTACATGTAACAACGTTTCCTTATATATTTGTATGTTTGTATTGAAGTTTAACAGCCCAGTCAACACTATTTAGGTCATTTTTGAGCCGTTCAGTTTACCTGTCAACATTTCCGGGGCAAGCTTATACGAAAGCAGTTAACCGGTATAGTGCACATTCTTTCGCCTGAAACTGACAACTGCCCTTCTTGAAGCAGCGGAGGGGAGATAATGACCGTAGAAAAGGTTCCATGATCAATTTCCAAGAAAGAATGTTGCCGACCCCGGCAGGTATCGAACCCGCGTCCTCCTGATCACCAGTCAGACGCGCACCCGACTGAGCTACCGAGGCCGTCTATTCCCTTATATACGTGTAACAGATTCAATAATTTATGGCAGTAACATTCGGTTTTGCTTATCAAATAATTGAAATAAAACATTTGCAACAAAAACAGCTATGCATGAATTAGGACATGTATAAATCCGGACTCTCTCGTTTAAGATGCAGTCGCATACGGAACCCTGGAAAGGACATGCAATTTATTTTAAAATGTTGTGCGCACAAGATAATATCTTGTTTGCACAACTTAATATCTTGTTCTCACAACATAGTATCTTGTTAGCACAATTTATTAAAACGCGTAAGATATAATGTTGTCCGCACAAGATCTATGTTGTGCAAGCAATATTATATGTTGTGTGAACAAGATAGTATCGTGTGCGCACAAGATATTAAGTTTTGCGATCAAGATTTTATCTTGTGCGTACAAGATATTCTATATGTTCTACTTTCCAAGGGCTATCCAATAATCAAGTTTCGAAAGTGAAACCCCAACAGTTTAGATAATATGATAAAGTCCTACTTTTTTACCTTTGACCCTGGGGCCATGTTGGGGTCAAGGTCACACAAAAAGTATTGTAATATGTTATACATTCGAAGGGCTATCCAATAATCAAGTTTCGGAAGTGCAATCCCAACAGTTTAGAAGATATGATAAAGCCTTACTTTTTTACCTTGGGGCCATGTTGGGATCAAGGTCACACAAAAAGTATTGCAATATGTTCTACATTCCAAGAGCTATGCAATAATCACGTACCGGAAGTGCAATCCCAACAGTTTAGAAGAAATGATAATGTCCTACATGTACTTTCTGACCTTTGACTTTGGGGCCATGTTGGGGTCAAGGTTACAAAAAAGTGCCATCTACATACCATGTACTATCCACATGCACAGTTTTGAAAGTGTAACTTCAGTGGTTGCAGAGGAGATCCATTTACAAGAAACGTGATGGACGAACAGACAGACGGACAGACGGAATGACGCCCACTCAACTCTGGTACGAAAACAAAATACCCGATTTTTCTTAAAAAAAGCGGGTATAATCACATTACGATAACACACCCGTACGGCATAGTACACTTTTCACATCTCCAAAATGGCTACTTTTCTGATGAAAATCCTTCATATTTTTCCTATTAATGCTCAAAACATAGGTTGTGTGTGCTCGTTAGAACCGCCTCATTGAGGCGGTTCTAACGAGTACCCGCAACCTATGTCTTGGAGCAGAATTAAGAAAAATAATACGTACCCCCGTAAACCCCAGTTTTCTCTATAAAAAGTGGGGTTTAGGGGGGTCTTCATTTCACGGACTTGTTCACGTGATGTAACAGAAAATAAGTCTAACTTACCTAGTTGCAACAACAACACTAGAGTGTAAATAATAAAACCCATGGCTCGTGTTGCCTGAATCACTTATCTTAACTTTAAGTTTCAGTCTTTGTAGTCACCTGACGTCCTCACTGTAACCTTGTCAATACTTAAAGGATCTTATATGGACGTGAGGGGCGAATACTAAATTCCGTTCCAAAGGTCACTGTCTGGCATCACGAGGCGTGCCGAGTGATGCAGGCCAGTGAACTTTTCTATTCACCCCTCACCCCCATATAGGATTCTTTTTCTTGCATACCATCCATTTTTTAGCGCGGATCTTTAATGCTTCAGTCACTTCGGCTGCCGACGCCCGCCATATCGTGATGATACTGCGGGAATGTTTAGTGACGTCACGTAACGTGCTATGAGGTCAACCTCATCGACGGAGCATACGAGGCCGTATTCAACCAGTGCATTTATCAACTACGCGACAATATTCGATTTTGGGTAAGAACACCAGGGTTAGAAGAGAATTTATATCCCACGCTAAAACTATGGATTTCCTTATCTGATGTGCAAGAAAGACTTATCCATCACTACCTGTTTTCGCTTAGCACATATATCGTGAAACACCGCTATTACGATCTGCTAAAATTATGACTAAAGAAAACATATTTAAAAGGTTTCAGTTATTTTTGCGCTCAGTGTCTTCTAGAAAGCGACCGTCTTTGAGACAGTTCAAAAGTGGTCTTAAAGACCACTTTTGAACTGTCTCAAAGGTGGTCTGAGTATGCGAATCTTACTGACTATGTACAAACTAAGCCACTAGAACAAGAGTTTGTGGAGGAGCAAATTCTTTCCTTTGCAGATAAAAGACACAAAATATAAATTATCCGCACCGATCGTTGATCTATTCGCCATAAATACCAAACCCGGAAGAAAAGAAACTTTAAGTTAAAGCTTGCATAATGATATGGGGTTAAGAAAACCACAGATGCATGAAACTGCCTTCTTATTAATTGTGTGTTAGGTTAAACGTCCCCGTCAACACTATTTAGGTCATTTTGGAGACGTTGCTTCCAATTTTGTGGGAGTTTTACCCGACATTGGGATGAAATAACATCTTAATCCCTGCCGCCCAATGAAACCAATAGAGTTTATATACACTGAACGGTCTGACTTGCACCACTTTGCCTGGGTTTAGCAGTACTCATGTGCGGCTAGTTTCAGCTTTGCGTGGAAGCATCGTGCAGCCCAATCTATTTCTCCGAGTCCCGATGGGCGGGTTGTTATTATTTTATGTTCTCTTATGAACTACAAATGGGGAAAAGTATTTAAAAGCTGGGAGATATGTCAAACCCCTGTCATCGTCGTACCGTCGACCAACCATTGCAACAACGCACATTGTCCTTTCTACAGTGTAGGCTCTGATTAGACGGCATGCATGTAAATACTGGCTGGTCAGAAAAGCATTCTCTCGCTTGTCGGGGCTCAGACTGTGACAAGATCAGTGATACTGATGACATTCGCATTCCACTCTTTAACGCTCTGCATGCTGAGCATAATGAAAACACGTCTATACAACGGATGTTCGAAAAGAATTGCTTATTGTCCTCTAGCTCGATATCCACGTCGGGCACGATCAAAACCAATACATACTTGTATAGGGCTATTCAATATCTGCACAATGGTGTATAAATGTCATGTTAGACTAAGTGTAAGACATAAAATTTGTCATTTGAATACATGCAGTCATGACAACTACAGTAAAAATGGTTGGTAGAAGTGTCGACTAAAAAGATGAAATACGGTACGTGCTTACACCAAAGCTTACTCGAAATTTGGTTATTCTCTTAAGAAGCTGATGACTGAAATTTCTACTGCTTTTGGACCTTCTTGTGTGTCTTATGACACAGTTCGGCGGTGGCAAAGGAAATTTGAGTCTGGTGTAGAGTTCATCAAAAATGCACCGAAATCAGGTAGGCCAAAATCTGCACTCGTAAAGAAATCGTTTCCAGAATAAAGGAAATCATTGAAGGAGATGCTAGATTTACAGTTCGTGATATTGCACGAAAGGTAGGCATATCACTGTCAACGTTTCACCTTATTTTGAAGAAGCATTTAAACGTCAGAAAGATTTCTGCTAGATGGGTGCCACATCTGTTGACTGACGAGCAAAAGAGGCACTGGGTTAAAGTGGCCAAACAGCTGCTTCAAATGTTTCCAAAATATGACAAAAAACAGTTTTCCAATGTCGTCACAGGTGATGAAACCTAGGTCCGTCAGAAAGGTAAGCAATAAGATCTGGGCCACTAAACACAGCAGACGCCCAATAATGGCCAAACGTTCTTTGAGTACAACGAACTACCACAATTAATCATAAAACAGGGTTTAGCTCCAGGGTTAGGGTTAGGGTTTAGGGTTCTAGCTCCACTTCTAGATATTTAGATGATTTATTAAATATTGATAATACCTATTTCGATGGTTTGGTCAGTCAGATTTACCCCCCCCCCCCACCCCAGAACGTCAGTTAAATTAAGCAAATTCTTCTGATACCGAGGCCCCGTTTTTGGATTTACATCTATCTATTGTAGATGGATTTTTTTCGTGCAAAATTTATGATAAACGCGATGACTTTGATTTTGAGATTGTAAAGTTTCCTTTCTTGGATGGTGATGTTCCTCGTGCGCCATCCTATGGCGTTTATATTTCGCAATTAATTCGATTTGCTAGAGTGTGTAGTCATGTAACTGACTTCAACACTCGTAATAAATTATTAACGGCTAAACTTCTTAATCAGGGTTATCGGTACCATAAACTACGCAAAGCCTTTTTCAGAATTTTACAGACGCCATTCTGATTTAATTTCAAAATTCAATATTGGACTTAAATCTCTTCTGCAACAAGGTCTTTCGGAACCCGAATTTTATGGTGACTTAGTATATAAATTCAGAAAAATATATAACCGCAATGACTTTAGCACCCAATTTTGTAAAATCATTCTTCGATATAAAAAGATTGGGTACAACATGGATATTATACGACAGACTGCATGCATGGTAGTTAACCCAATCACGGTTGGCAACTTTGCTTCCCTCTTTAATTGTACGCCGGTGGGTCAGGCCTCAGATTCTATGATGGTTCCAACGTTATGGCTTATTGAGAATTAGAGAGATCAAATTCAAGGTAATGTTGGTTGGTGCCTGATGCTCTGTCTCTGGTCGGCCCCATCGGAGTCTAACTGTTGGTTTTCTTTTGCTCCAGCATTTCAGCGGTTTCTTGCTGTCGAGTCCTCACCGTTGACTCACCTCTGTGGTTCTTTGATTATTTGTGGTCACGGAGATGTTGCACTGATGAGTTAGGAGACCTTCATGCAGACTGAACAAATTATTTGTCTAAATCGCGACGGAAGTTAGGGCGAGGATTGTGGCCACGTAAAATCGATTTAAGTCCCCCAGTGGAAATCTTTCCACTGACCGTTCCAAGGCGGTTCTTCTGTGGCGATTTATTTATGTTGTTGTTTGTTACTTACTGTGTGTATCACTTGTGTCTTTTTTATTTTTTGATGGCCATATGGCCAATTTGTGGGAAAGTAACTGTCCTTATGGCCTTCCTTTGTTTAGGTTTCCATTATGGTCTGGTCGCTTAATGTTTGTGTTTCTTTCCCTTTCGTGTCTTTGATGGGTGGAGTAAATTAATTGTATCGATTCCTGATCTTTATTTTACTTCTACTTTCCAGTCTTCATGGTACACTAAAACGAAAATTGTCAGATGAAAAATTGTGATATATTTCTTATTTATGCTCAAAATATATCGAGGCGGTTCTAACGAGTATCCAAAATCTATATTTTAGAACAGAAATAAGAAAAATAAGTTTTACCCATGTAAACCCCAGTTTTACTATATAAACGTGAGGTTCAAGAGGGTCAGAATTATATAATCGTGTTTTCGTGATGACAAATTGAATATATTGCAACATTAGAACAACAGAGCCTTAATTCCAGTTTGAGTTCAGTAGTCGTTTGAGATATCCGTTTTTGAGAAAACAGAAGTCAGCTATAACTTACAGCAAAGGTTCTTATCAAACTGTGTCGGTGGGCAGTCTAATCAGAGTCTTCTCTGGGTGAAAATACCCGTAGATACCGTGTTTGGCTCATAGAGATACGAAGTTGCCGCATGATAACACCATTAACAACAACAACAAGCTGAAATTTAGGCTTTCATTATGATAACTCACACATGCAGCTTAGTGCATTTTTAAATATCCAAAATGGAGAATTTTCTCATGAAAAATTGTGATATAATTTCTTATAAATGCTCAAAACATAGGCTGGGGGTGCTCGTTAGAACCGCTTCATTGAGACGGTTCAAACGAGTGCCCACAATCAGTGTCTTGGAGTAGAAATAAGAAAAATAATGTATACCCCTATTAACCCAACCCAAGTTTTCTCTATATAAGTGGGGTTTAGGGGGTGTTCATTTCACGGACTTGTTCACGTGATGATATTGCAAAATTAGAACAATAATGCCTTAACTCCACTTTGACTTCAGCAGTCCTTTGAGATATCCGTGTTTGAGAAAACAGAAGTCAGTTATAACTTACAGCAAAGGTTCTTATTAGACTGTGACGGTGCGCAGTCTTATCAGAGTCTTCTCTGGGCATAACTACCTTTTGGTACGGCTCATAAAGATACAAAGTTGTTGATTATGTAACTAACAACAACAGCAATAATAATAATAAACAATATCCCTTGATCTCAGATGAAACTTCAGCTTTTTAGTCAGTTTATTTGTTCAAAAGAGGCTGAATGTAGGAAAGTCACGCAATGCTGGCGTATATGATAACAAAAGTCCTTCTAAAAAGCTATATTTATTGTCTTTTTCCCAAATGAAAGGGCGACCCCCGCCCATCGGGGCTTGAAGAAGTAGATGGGCTGCTTGATGCTTCCACGCAGAGCTGAAACCGACCGCACATGAGTACTGGTAAACTGCTTAGAGAATCTAAGCCTGCCCAGGCAAATCGGTGCGTGTTGGACCCATCCATGCTTATAAACCCTATCGGTTTCATTGAGCGGCAGGGCTTGAGATGTCATTTCATCTCAATGTCGGGTAAATGTCCCACAAAATTGGAAGCAACGTCTCCAAAATGACCTTTACAGTGTTGACGGGGACGTTAAACAACTAATCAAGAAAACCAAATGTAAGGGAAACGAACATACGTCAATTTTTCACATTTTCACAAGGAACACCCTGTTTGCCTTCATTGTATACTTATCCCCTCCGATAATACGATCTATCCATTATAGCTGGTAGAAGCCTCCATGGTGTAGTGGTTATGCTACTCGCCTTGTAAACCGGGGATCGCAGGATCTATCCTGGACTTCTCCAGACTTTCGGATGAGTCTTTAAACTGAGGTCCCGTCTCCGTATGACCTTAGCTGTTGGTGGGACGTAAATCTGAAAACATCCACTCACGCTGTAAAAGATATGTTGTGTGTACTCATAAGAATCGCCTCATTGAGGCGATTCTAATGCATGCACACAACCTACTTTTATTTAATTATTGTAAGGATATTGTTTTATGAGATGATTAAACCAAAGTAGTCCGAACTACCTCTGTTTCGAACAAATGTGCATGGTCCAAAAGATCTTCGAGTTATCGAAGTTCGGCTGTAACTTTTTTAATTTCTTTCCGACAAGTCACACACGCTCTGCCCCCGCCCATCGGGGCTTGAAGAAATAGATGGGCTGCCTGATGCTTCCACGCAGAGCTGATACCGACCCGAACACGAGTACTGGTAAACCTGCCTAGGAACCCCGGTGCGAGTCGGACCGTCCATGCTTATAAACCCTCTTGGTTTCATTGGGCGACAGGGCTTGAGATGTCATTTCATCTCAATGTCGGGTAAAAGTCCTACAAAATTGGAAGCAACGTCTCCAAAATGACCTTTACAGGGTTGACGGGGACGTTAAACCTCAAATCAAACAAACAAAAACAAGTCACACACGCTTCATCAGTTTTTCATGTCCTTAACACTCTCTAAGCTAAAAAAAAAGCTAAAACCGTTGATATTAAAAAAAAAAAACAACAAAAAAACAGGATCTGACATCTCGTGCAAATTGTCTCCATAAGAGACAATTTGATTAAAAAAGCAGATTCCGTTGTCTCGGAATTAAAGAAGATAAATATTTGAAGCAAAATACGGACAGTACAACGTGCACTTTATCAATATCTAAGGCCTTTGGAATATTGGGTGTGGGATAAAAACTATATAGGACATAAAACTGTGCATGATTATATGCATGATTATGTGATGTGATGTGGCAATATATATTTTACGTATATATGTCCGCCCCCGCCCATCGGGGCTTGAAGAAATAGATGGGCTGCCTGATGCTTCCACGCAGAGCTGAAACCGACCGCACACGAGTACTGGAAAACCGCTTAGAGGATTTAAGCCTGCCCATGCATTGCGGTGCGAGTCGGCCCGTCCATGCTTATAAACCCTATTGGTTTCATCTGGCGACAGAGCTTGGGATGTCATTTCATCTCAATGTCGGGTAAAAGTCCCACAAAATGGAAGCAACGTCTCCAAAATGACCTATACAGTGTTGTCGGGGACGTTAAACCTCCATTATTGCATAAATATCTATGCGCATGGCTGTTTGAAGCCATTGTCAAATGGACCGAAAGCAGTGCTCAAACAGCAAAAACTATGTTCAAATCATGAAATTTGCGCGCTGTTTGAACATAGCTTGTGAGCTTTTGATATCACATGACGGGACTTGCTTTGTTTACGTTACGTTGAGCAACGTTATCACCCCGAACGTAGCGGTTTAGGGTTCTATGATGACGTCAGATGGTTAACAACGTCATTGTAAACAACTTTCTGAACTGGTCGCCATGTTGGTTCGCCGTCGCATTTGAAGAGTTTATATGGAGTTCCGGGGCGTTTTCGTCAAAATTTGCTGTCGGGATCGTAAGTTATGCAAGAACAACGATCATCCATGCTTATTTAAGTACATTAACATTCGCCGGATCCCTCGGAAGTGAGAGTGCGCATGCGTAACGAATCAGCTGTTCTTTCAAAACAAAGGGCAAAATAAATCAGTTTAATTTAAATTTTTCGAGTTATCAAAATTCTTGGGCTTTGAAAATTGTCAAGGATGAGTAATTAAGTATTTGCTGTAGTGGTTGGATGTTTTGATTCACGGACTTTTGTGAAAACAGAGAAATTCGAAGATTGAACATTGTGCTGTATGGAGATCAACGGTTGCGGTTCAGTGATTCGAATGTCAACAATGTCAAGGATGAAAATGGAAGTCTAACAAGGCGGGATTACAAGAAAGAGTGAAAAGGAGAAGATTTCTTCGACCAGGAAAGTATAATTTACTTAATTTTATATGTATATTATTGGTAGAGACAGTTCCATGACTTGTTGACTCTTCTAAGCAACCGTATCCAAGTTATGTAAACAATATGAGTGGTTTGGAAATGAGCAAAACTTTGAGTATAATTGAGTGGTATCTCAATTATTGTTGCCATGAGGAAAAGTAAACAGCCAAAATCTGTAAGTAATAAGTGCCCATGTGGTGAAGCTCTGAAGGGGAGGCCTGCTTGGATAGCCTGTGACGATTGTGAGCAGTGGTGGCATGCTAAGTGTGTTAGTTTAACAGCTGAAATCTGTAGAATCTTTAAAGCTAAAACATTGCCCTATGTGTGTCCTGAGTGCACAGTTTCTAAGCTGAAAGATCCTGGAAACAAAGAAGAGGTGAATAACCTAAAGAGACTGGATGAAAAACAAAACACATCTTTAAATATAAAGGAGGATGAAGTAAGAAGCCAGGAGTTAGATGATAGTCAGAAAACAGACTTACAGAAGAAATCAAAAAATATTTTGATTGTTGATGGTATCAAAAATCCCCAAAATTATCAGAATAGTAGAGATATAAAAAAAAAGAAATCAAGAAATACAAAGGAAATTTTCCAATTAAATATGCAATTCATGTTGAATCTGATGATGACTTTACATTGCTGAAAAAAGAAATACCAGATGATGCTTTCGAAGGGGGTTCATCCATCACTTTTCATGAAAACTGTGTTTCCTAGGTGTGTTTTGAAAAATGTGTTACCCCATCTCCAGAGTGAAGTGATAATTAGTGAAATAGAGAAACAAACATGTTTAGCGGTTTCAGCAAGGAGGCTCAGATATAGGGACACAGGTAGGCCTATGCCTATTGTGATCAACACCTGCAAGTCTTTTGAAGATTTACAAATATTACTTAAATCTACACTGATATTTTGCAAAAAGACTGCCAGAATCACAGCATATCATAGCAAGAGAAATACTCCAACTAGATGTTACCACTGTCAGCAGTATGGTCATGTAGCAGGACTTTGCAAAAACTCAAAACAGGTGTGAATTTTGTGCAGAACAGCATTCAGGTCAATAGACTGGAGATTGTAAATGTGTGAACTGTGGCAATAAACATCCAGCCAGCTCGCCATCGTGCCCAGTTTATCTAGCTATCAAAGAACGGCTTCAAAGCCGTCATATTTAAGTTAAAGTGGATGAGTTGGTGTAATATTGTACAGAAAGAGACTGTATTAAAATAAAATATTCCAACAGTTATGTACAGAAAAGACTGTATTAAAATAAAATATTTCAACAAATGTGTACAGGAAAGACTGTATTAAAATACATTATTTCAATAATTGTGTACAGAAAAGACTGTATTAAAATACATTATTTCAATAATTGTGTACAGAAAAGACTGTATTAAAATTAATTATTTCAACACTTGTGTACAGAAAAGACTGTATTAAAATAAATCCTTTCAATGGTTGTGTACAGAAAAAACTGTAATAAAACACTGTGTACGGATACAGGCTGTATATCCAAATATTGATACTAAGTTGTAATCATCAGATAGTGGCTTTTTACACATGAAAAGTAGTGTTTAGATAAAGTTGATGCTCTTTAGTGTAAATGAAACTGAGTAATAATGAAAATTGCCTATGCTAATGTGCGGTCACTGAACACATCATTTAGATTAGTGGAAACTGCATGTAAGAAGCAACAGATAGAAATTCTAGGTTTGTCTGAGATATGGCATCCAACTGTCACTGTGAAAGAGAATGTTAAGAAATCATGGCACTGGATTTCAACAGAAAGGATAGAGGAAAGAGGGGTGGAGCAGCCCTTATGATTTCAAAGGATGTGAAGGTTTTCGAAAGGAAAGAATTGCAATGTAAAGAAGTTGAGGCTGTATGGTGTAATGTCTATGGCAGAGGACAGAACTTTGTACTGCGGTCAGTTTATATCCCCCCTGGTGATTCAAAGGGAATGAAGGCATTATTAAAGGTAGTAGAGGAATTATTAGCCGGGCCACTTCCAGTGATTTTAGTAGGTGATTTTAGTGCTCATCATCAATATTGGCTGGACAGGGATGCAAATAAATTGTGTTCACAACTATTTGAGTTTTTAGTGGACAAAGAGTTGGTGGTAGTGAATAATGAGGTTCCAACTAGGAAGGATAGAATCATTGATCTGACTATTGCTAGCTCCAGAATTGTGAACAAGATATGCAATTAGAAGGTTCAGCATGAAATTTACTTAAATACGGATCACAGTTTAATAACATTCTGTCTAGGTGATAAGGAGAGAGATGAAGTGTTTGAACGGCTGGATTTTAGAAGGACCAACTGGTTAGAGTGGGAACAAGCCTGCTCAGTAGCAATAGAGGAGTGGTTGGAAGATAGGAGGGACAATATAGATGTGAATGAAGACTACGAAAGCTTTGTTATAGTAATACATGAGACAGCTAGTAAAGTGATTCCAGTAAAACAAATATGTAGACACAGTAAAGGCTGGTGGAATGAAACCTTATCACGCCTTTCAAAGGACTTTAGAAAAGCTAAAAGACATTTTGCTAGAAGGAGTGATCAGGCAAATGAAAATAAGATAATTGAAATAAGAAAGTTGTTCACAGAAGAGGAGGAAAGGGCGGGAAAACAGTACCTGGATGAGATAGTGAGAATGATGGACCCATCTAAACCAAGCCAGTTTTGGAAAGTAGTTAATCGAGAAAGGAAACATGAAACAAAAAGTGTAGTGCAACCCATAAGAAGGGAGAATGGTTCTCTGGCAGTGTCAGACGAGGAGATATTTGAAGAAATGAAGAAAAGATATGGGAAAGAGTCCCGAGATGTTAAGGAATATGACGAAGAATGGTTCCAGTTGGTGGAAGGTGAAATAGGTCAGAGATTGGCTAGTGAACAATTTGAGATCCAGAAGAGAGACTTCCATGATACATGTGGACATGAAAACAGCGACTTGTACTTAGAAGAGGTTGAGGCAGCTATAGCATCACTTAGTAAAAACAGTGCACCAAGCCCAGAGGAGAAGGTATTCAATGTGATGATAAAGAGAGGAGGCGATTCAATGGTTAAGGGACTATTTTACATCTTCCAGAAATGTTGGCGGAAAGGTTGTTTTCAAGATGCTTTCAAATTAGACCCAAAAGTAATGCTACCCAAACCTTCAAAAGTGGATTACAACACAGTAAGATCATATCGGCCCATAACCCTTGAGAGTGTAATTGGCAAATTATTGGAAAGGGTGGTATGCTATAGACTAGTATGGAAATTAGAAGTAGAAGGAGGCATAGCTAAAACACAGAATGCTTATAGGAGGCAGAAGTTATGTGTCCAAACAGTGATTAGAGTGTGCAATTTTATATCAGAGGCAAGGAACAGGAAAGAACATACAGTCATGGCTGTGCTAGACTATGAAAGCTGCTATGAAAGGATCTGGAGAGCTGGTCTGCTGCATAAGGCGTTTGAAAAAGGTATTTGTGGTAGGATGTGGTTATATACTTGTTCAATTTTCTCAAGGACAGACAGTACTTCATTCAGGTCAATGACTATAAGTCTCCAGTATTTCAGTCAGCAGTGGGCATACCCCAAGGGTCAGTCATTAGCCCTGTACTATGCAACTTTTACACCAGTGATGCGATGGACAGGGTGAAGGAGAAACATGCAGAGTATGCTGATGATGCGACTATATGGGAGAGCAAGGTTTCTCTGAAGGAAGCCTGTGCATGCGTTAGTGAGGACCTTGCCAGGGAGAAAGAATGGTGCATGAAGTGGAACATGAATATCGCCTCAGACAAGACAGATGTTGTTGTGATATCACATGATGGGAAGGATTCTGATGAAGAGGTTACAGTTAAATATGGGGAAGAGGTCCTGAAGCTAACACAGTCAAAGAAAGTGCTTGGCAGTACAAAAGACAGTAAGATGAATTTCAAGGAACATATACAGGAAAGAACTCGAGCAGGATTTGGAGCCTTAAGATGTATAGACAGTTTTGTGTAGGGCCAGAGGGGTTGCAGTCAGTCAGTTTACATGAAACTTTACAAGTCCCTAGTTTTGCCAGTGATGGAGTATGATGCTGCAGTCACCATTGCTGCTGATGCAGAATGCTATAATGAATTTGGTAAAGTACACAGGTGTGTCATGTTAAAAGCATCAGGATGTCTTAACAGCACTAGTACAGAGACTTTAGAAATTTTAACTAACAATCCGCCAATTGACCTTGAACTTAAATTGAGACAGGCACAAGAGATGGTAAGGATTAGTGCCAGGCATGGTGACGATCCCCTGAGAGAAGATTTTGACAATTGGATAGCGGGAGATAAACCAACAGGACGTAAACCCACAATCATGCATTTACTGATGACGCGGTTCAGAGAGATGAGTGGAAAGCTAGAAGTTGACAGTATAGAGAAGGATTTTAGGTATGAAAAGGATATGATGGGATTGATGAAAGTTATGGCGAAAGCGCAGACAGAGGAATTCAATAATACCAAAGAAAATCAAGAACAGCGAGTCAGAGACATTTTAAGTCAGTTAATAGAAGATGAGATTGTGGTGTTTACAGATGGTTCAGCATTAGGCAATCCGGGACCAACAGGAGCAGGGGCAGTGATCTTCAGCAATAACTGCACTGGTGAACTTGTAGGTATTCAGCTAGCATTGGAGTTCCTAGCAGAGCGGTTAGATGCGAGACAGCTAGTTGACAGGAGTATACACATTTTCACCGACTGTCAATCTGCAATAATTTCTGCATTCGCGAACCAGATTCCAAAGAATAAGGTGGATATCATACTCCGTATTAAAGAAGCGTCAGAGAAACTGAGAGCAAATAGGAACGAAATCACTGCCCACTGGGTCCCAGGACACAAGAACATTGAAGGGAATGAATTGGCAGACAGACAAGCAAAAGAAAGGGCTTTGGAGATGACAGGAGAGAATGCGGAGGTGCCAATCAGTATGGATAAGAAGGAAGCTGTGCAGGAAATCAAGAAACAGATGAAAGAGAAGTGGAATAGAAAGTATCAGTTGTCTGAGAAGGTGGATCATGTACAAGATGTGTTTAAAGAGGCAGGAAAGAGAAACTGTTATGGGGAGGGTGATTGACCAAATTTTTGTGTTTTGAATCAACTGTTGTCAGGCCATTCAAACCTAAACAGCCATAAAGCAAGGAGAGATAGGACCAAATCTAAACTATGTAGTGCGTGCCAGGAAACTGAAGACTTAAACCACTATATATTCCAATGTGAAGCATACAAAGAACAGAGAGAGGTTTTACAAAGTACTGTGGAGGGAATATTAAATAGAGAAGGTCTGAATACAATTGGAGATATTGATATGCGCGTTCTAAATGGCGGTATTGAGGACATAAGCAAGGAGGGACAAAACGATCTTATTGGTGCACTGCTAGAATATATAAAGTGCACTAATAGGTTTAATTAATTTTCAAAATTTTAGCTGAGTTACGCATGCACACGAGCAACATTAGTATACAGCACAACGAGTTTTGGCACATATGAGAAGAAGAAAAGCACAAGGAGGCCATAAGCAGCATGATATTGCTTAAAGATCAACAACAACAACAACAACAACAACAATATATTTGAACATTCGGCCTTGCGGCCTCATGTTCAAACAGCTTCCTCGGGACTCGGCCAAAGTTAATGCATGAAAAAAAAACATGGTTGATCCCTAACATGGTTGATCCGTATATATGTATCTATACGACATATAATTACATGTAGTTGTACAACACTAAGCTGTACACCGAGAAGTGTTACTACCCACAATTTGGGGAACAAAAGATATAGATCGTACAGGAAATACAAGGCTCATACTCGTGCCTTCAATTGTGACCTTCACCGCGAGTCAGCATGGTTGGGTTATAGGTTTTGCACATTACCTGGCTTAGGCCAGCATTTGACCAAAGTTTAATGAAAATCCTTCAGGGGAATTATGGAACGGCAAAAAAAGAATCAAGGCTCAAACTCGTGAACTTCAAGTGTGGCCTTCATCTTGAGTTGGCATGGTTTTTGCTTAAAAAATAAAACCCGGAAGAAAAGTATCATTTAATTGTAATGGGTATTTTAATCAGACATAGAGATGGAAGGTCAAGAAAGCTTCATTCAGGATATTTTGCAAATTGAATAAGGAAGTCTTCGTTTAGTGTTCTGTTTAATCATGAATTATACATTCATTTCGTAAACATGCCTATACAAATGCATTGTAAACTTTACCGCCGAAGAAACGAGCATTTTGAGATAAAAAAATTGTGATATTTTTCTTAATTCTGCTCAAAATATAGGTTGTGGGTACTCGATAGAGCCTCCTCGTCGAGGCAGTTCTAATGAGTACCCACAATCTATATTTTGGAGTAGAAATAAGAAAAAATAAGGTTTACCCCTGTAAACCCCACTTTACTATATAAAAGTGGGGTTCAAATGAGGCGGTTCTAACAAGCACCCACAACCTGTGTGCTGTATTTTTAAGCAAACATATCACGAATTTCTTCAGAAAAGTAGCCACTTTGGTGATGTGAAAAAATGCACTATGCCGCAAGGGTGTATTATCAAAATGATTTATTTTTTAACAATTTTAATAATGCCCGTGTTTGTTCACAATACCACTATATACAGGGGGTGATTGCTAGTATTTTTCCTTTCTCTCAGATTCCGATTGTTATGATATTGTTTGCATTTTATAATGTTGTATGCAAATGTTTGAAATAAATACTGTTTTAACCAAGACGTAATCCTTCTTTCATGGGTTCTTTTGCAAATTCGAACTTTGTTTATTCATCTGAGTAGAAGAAATATATATTAACTGCATTATATAGTTTATTATTATTATTATTATTATTATTATTATTATTGTAAATACATGTCACATGAAATCGCTCGTCAAAACTAATACCTTTATTTGCAGTATTTCAGCTGATGGACCAAAGCGTACATGTTGTGTTTATAAACAGATATATGCAAAGAAAATATGTACATACATATATGATTCCATACCAAATCAAGCTTTTATACTCACCTGAGTACTTCCTGAGCACGAAGCGCTTATGATGAGCTGTTGTGATCGGTCAATGTCTGTCGTCCGTAGTGCGTCGAGTGTCGTAAGGCGTCAACAATTTGTTTCAAATGCTAACTCCTTAACCCGTCGGCCAATTTCAATCAACCTCCATATGAATGTTGCTAAGGTGACCCTGTACTAAATTAACTAAGATCTTAATGCTTCGATGAACAAGATGGCCACCGGAGGTAAAAATAGATCATTCTTTAAATGACAACTCCTATTATACCTTTAGGCTAATTTCATTCAAACTTCATAGGAATGTTACTTAGATCACCTTCTACCATAAGAGCTAAAACGGTTTTGCTCAGATGATCAGAATGGTCGCCAGAACTAAGCATAGAAAAAAAAAACGTAAACAACTTGCTCCTGCTTAACTCTTAAGCCCCCAAGTGAAATGTTTGTCATTGACCATTCCAATGCCGTTCTTCTGTCGCGGCTTTTTGTTGTTATAGTTCGTCTTCGAATGCATGTATCTCTTATATCATTTTATTTTGGTTTGGATGCCAATTGGCCATTTTGCGAGAAAGCAACTGTCCTTTTGGCTTTCTGCTAGTGATGTTTCCATCTTGTTACTTAATGTTCATGTTTCTTTCCCTTTGGTATTTGATGAGAGTAATGAGGCAGATGCATATATTCCTGATCATTGTCTTCACTTCTGTATTTCATAGGAATGATGCTTAGGTAACTTTCTAACAAAGTAGCTGAACTCGTTTCGCTCTCATGAACAAGATGGCCACAAGAGCAAAACATCGAATAATCTTTGAAGGACAGATCTTCTTGTACTTTTGGGCCAATTTTAATCACAATTCACAGGAATGTTGCTGAGGTGATTCTCTACCAAACAGCTAAAATGGTTCCGCTCTGATGATCAAGATAACCGCTAGATCCAAAAATAGAAAAATCTTTAAACGACAACTCCTCAAAAACCCTTGAGCCATTTTTATTCAAATTTCGCATGAATGTTGCTTAGGTACCTTCTACAAAAATAACTAAAATGGTTCCTCCTAAATCACAAGGCAAGTTTCCTCCAAACTTCATAGGAATGTTGCTTAGGTGATCCTCTACCAAAATAGCTAAAACACTTCAGCTGCTATGCCAGAGTTAAAAACAGAAAATGCCAAAAATATGCTTACATGCCAACTCCTCCTAAACATTAGGTCCAATTTCAATTGGGCCCCGTCAAGCGATTTTGGTACTTATCGCCTATGCGAGCAGCGAAGGTTCAGGCGAGCCTGCGCATCCGCGCAGTCTCGCCAGAACCTTCGCTGCTCGCTCATACAAGCAGTGAATCAAGAGGAACCTTCAGACAGAAAGCCATATCCCTGGCCCCTCTGAATGGCTGGGTATGCGCAGTTAAAATTTGTCATGACGGAATGCTCGAAGACACAAATTCGCTTGGCGGGGCTCAATTAAACTTCAAAGGACTGTTGCAAGGTGACCTACTACCAAACATAGCTAAAATAGTTCCTCTCTGATGAACAAGCAGGCTGCCAGAGTAAAAAACAGAAAAATCTTAACACAACAACTCCTCCTATAACCTGCCTTCAACAGTGCTAAAAGTAAAAAAGAAAGTCTTTTCACGATAACTACTATTAACCCTTGGGTCACCCAGGAATTTTACTTAGGTCGACCCTCTATCAAAATAGCTAATACTGTTCAGCTCCGATGAGTACATTGGTCAGAAGCCTACATGGTGTAGTGGTTATGTTGCTCGCCTTGTAAACCAGGGGTCCCAGGATCAATCCCGGGCTTCTTCAGACTTTCGGATGAGTCTTTAAACCTAGAGCCCGTCTCCGTATGACCTTAGCTGTTGGTTAGACGTAAATCTCACTCACTCACTCACTCACTCACTCAGTACAATGGTCGCCAGAGTTAAAAATAAAAAAAAAATATCAACAATTTGCTTTATATGCCAACTCCTCCTAAACCCTTGGGCCAATTTCAATCAAGCTTCATAGGAATGTTGCTTTGGAGGCCCACTACCAATGTAAGAGATATCGCTCCGCTCTGGCCACCAGAGCTAAAGATATAAAAACCTTAACACAGCAATTCCTCGATCAAAATAACAAAAATCGTTCGGCTCGGATGAACAAACTGGCCACAAGAGCTAACAATAGAAAATCATCAACAATTTTGCTTTTAATGCCTACTCCTCCTAAGCCTCCGTGCCAATACCAACCAAACTTCAAAGAAATGTCTTTGAGGTGATACTCTACCTAAATAGCTAAAATGGTTTGACTCAGATGAAAAAAAATGGCCGCCAGAGCTAAAATATTAAAAAATGTCAACCGTTTAAAAAGTATTTCGGCCAATTTGATTCAATGTTCACAGGAATGTTGCTTAGGTGATCCTCTACCGAAATAGCTAAATTGTTCTGCTCTGTTAACAAGATGGTCTCCATATTATATTCAGAAGCTATGTAACATCATGAAATTCGGTGAGCGATTCAGGGCCATCTTGGCCCTCTTATCATGGATTTAGACGAAGTCACGTAGCATATCTGTCGGCCTAAAGAAATGCCAACATTTATCAAAATCTCTCTCTCTCTCTCTCATATCTATCTACATGTACGTTTGATTATTACATGATAATGCAGGATGAAAGCCTACGCAGTCATATAATTATGGTAGGGATATTTAACCGGAGCAGGGGATGGTACTCCCGGCACAGGGGGGTGGGCGGAGATAACGTCCCAATTCGAAGGACGGTGCACTTTGTGGCAAATGATGCCAGTGGATCATGTTCCGACACCGCAATTTTACCACCGCTGCCAGGAATCTAACGGGGGACCTCTAGCATCACAGGCAAGTGCATTAACCACTGAGCTACCACATTCCTGCAATTTTAAGTGTTGTTATTGAATAGAACCCCAGTTTAGCGTTGACCTCAGGATTTTGCAAATGAATCGCGTGGTAAACAACATTTAGAGTATCTTCTGTGCATGGCTATTAAACTTAATTTAGCCACACCAGGTGAAATATGTTCTAGAACATGTGTCCCTGGCAATGGCTTGGGCCAGGCTTGTCATTCGCTCTGCACTTCATGGATGACAGCTGGATGAAATTTCTAAATATTGGCAGGGATGGCTGGCTCTAATTACGATATACACACCCGTGCGACATAGAGTATTTTCCACATACCCAAAATGGCTATTCATTACGAAAACACGCCTATACTAATACATTGCCACCTTTATCGCCGAAAAAATAAACATTTTATGATGAAAAATTGTGATACTTTTCTTAATTCTGCTCAAAATATAGATTGTGGGTACTCGTTAGAACCGCCTCATCGATGCGCTTCTAACGAGTGCCCACAATCTATATTTTAGAGCAGAAATAAGAAAAATAAGGTATAACTCCTCAAACCCCAGTTTTACTATATAAAAGTCGGGTTCGAGGGGCGTCAAAATTATATAGGCGTGTTTTCGTGATGTTTCTGGTGAAAATCCCTTATATTTGTCTTATGTATACTGCAAACAGGTTGTTGGTGCTCGTCACGAAAACACGCCTATATAATATTGACCCCTTTGAACCCCACCTTTATATAGTAAAACTGGGGTTTAAAGAGGTAAACCTTATCTTTCTTATTTCTGCTCTAAAATATAGAGTGTGGGTATTCGTTAGAACCGCCTTACCGAGGCGGTTCTAAGGAGTACCACAATCAATATTTTGAGCAGAAATAAGAAAAATATCACAATTATTCATCTGATTTTTTTTTCATTTTTACGGCGGTGAAATTAACAATGTATTTGTATATAGGCGTGTTTTCGTAGTGGAACCGCCTCAGTGGGGCGGTTCTAATGTTTACATGTACCCACAAACAATGCCTTGGAGCAGAAATAAGAAAAATTATGTAAACCCCCGTAAACCGCAGTTTTCTCTAAATAAGGTGGGGTTCAGGTGGCGTTCATTTCACGGACTTGTTCACGTGATGTGATTTGGTTTATAGACAGGCCGATTGGAGTCATTTCTTGGGGAAGTTGTCTGTGGACAATGTTTGCATGACGTGGCTCGTATAGATGTACAACGTTCATCTTGTTGCGTTTTCGTACTCGTTAGTTATACTGGAGTAAGTGCTACCATCTTGATTGCTTCTGTTCAAATCTTCATAATCGGTTGTACCCAACTCGTGTCCTGTAATCAAAGGTTATACACGTGTGTGATTATCGGAATCTTTCCTAAGCACATATGGATTCGATATAAGCATTTTCAACCCGAGGGATACCCGGGCGGATCGGGACCTGACGGTTGCCCGTGCAGATCGGGACCCGTGGGATGCCCGGGCTGATCGGGACTCGAGAGTTGCCCGCGCTAATCAGGAACAGAGGCTAAGCCGAGACTCCAGTCGGTCATGTCTACCCTCGGGTTGAACTAGTACTGTTTAGAGATAGAGGGTTGATAGAGTGCACTCCTGGCGCTACATTTCTGGATTCAGCTGACGACTTCCCAGATATTTAATAATAAACATATTCCACCAGAAGTCACACTGGGCAAGGTCGGGGCTAAGGGCGATTTGAATTATTGTATTGGAGTTTAACGGCCCAGTAAACACTATTTAGGTCATTTTTGAGCCGGTCAGAATTACCTATCAACACTTTTTCTGGACCGACATATACGTAAGCTGTTAATCAGTACAGTGCACATTCTGTCGCCAAAAACTGCCCTTCTTGAATCGGCGGAAGGGAGAGAATGACTGTAGAAAAATTTCATGATCAATCTCCATGAAGATATGTTGCCGACCCCGGCAGGTATCGAACCCGCGACCACCTGATCACCAGTCAGACGCGCATCCGACTGAGGTACCGAGGCGGGCCGGGGCTAAGGGCGAATGTTGTAAGATAGTAACGACTTTCTTATACTTTCGGAGCCTTTGCCTCGGAACATAGCACGTCTCGACACAGTCCTGATTTAGCCCTGGCCCCAAGGTCACTTGAGCATGCAATTTGTCCTGCTCACAAATTTTAAATTGCCAAAAATTGTTGGCATTTTAAAATTTGTGAGCAGGACAAATAACATTCTCTGCTATCTGGGAAAGAAAAATCGCTCAGTTTCTTAGTATTTTATTTTTTTATGAGCACTACAAGTTTCATGCTCAGCTGAGTTGAGCATGAAAAAAGTTTTATAACCTCGGGGCCTGGTGTCAATAAATTTGGTACCCAACGGGTAAAAACCTTTCTGACCATTTTTTATTGGGATGGCCGAAGAATTTAAGCTAACGGACAGACAACTTCCTGATCTTGTTTTAATGTGGAAAAGATGACCGACGAATTTGAGCCACATAAATGAGCATCCTACTCTGTCAGTATCGTTACATTTGCAACATCTTTTTTCAGTTAGCTGTACAGATGACACAGGCATTCGGGTTCCTGGATCTTCTGCCTCTGAATAGACTCAACGATCTGGCAACAGTTCTATATGCTAGACTGCTAGTGGAGTTTCACCGGCCCCCGCCCATCAGGGCTTGAAGAAATAGATGGGCTGCGTGATGCTCCCATGCAGATCTGAAACCGACCGCACACGAGTATTGGTACATTTCTGTAAACTGCTTAGAGAATCTAAGCCCGCCCAGGCAAAGCGGTGCAAGTCGGGCCGTCCTTGCTTATAAACCCTATTGGTTTCATTTGGCGATAGGGCTTGAGATGTCATTTCATCTCAATGTCGGGTAAAAGTACCACAAGATTGGAAGCAACGTCTCATAAATGACATATGCAGTGTTGACTGGGACGTTAAACCTCAATTCAAACAAAGTTTATTTTCCCAATACACTATCATACATCGTTTTGTCTCCACAGCATTTTATGCTAGCTATCCACGAATTGCACAACACACTTCTTGTTCCTCTGGGAAAATATCGCCACTTTTGTCACCATTTTTGGTCAGTATATATGACTAGTGTCCTATGAAACCACGCTGTACATTTACAGCTTCGAGGAAACGGTTTGAGAAGGACATGGGTCGATATGCGTTAATAGTTTTTGCATTCGAAGGCCATGCAGAAATAACCGTTGCAAGAACTTTGCAAATTACACGCTAATAATACAAAATACAAATGTTAAAAGAATAATTCTAACACAGCGCACCTATATAGGCAATGGAAAATAACTGTGTTTTATTTCGCAACAATTCACGGCTCGGAAGAGCGTGACGATTGACGTCATTAAAAACTCCAATTTATGAAGTCACTAGTCGATTTCCTCATATTCTCGCATCAAAAACGTTAGAAAAGGATATAAATGCATGCGTTTCAGTCGATAATTTTAGCGGGGTTTCTTCTAACAATGGCGAAAAGTTGTGAGATTTTGAAGGAAACAACAGCATTATTGCCGATTTTCAGCCTCTTAGAATCGAAATAGATTAGCTCTAGTTTGTGATTTGTTGAGTAATACAAATCACAGTTTGTCGGTCAGTTGTAAGTAGACAAATCACGCGCGCTACGCGCTCGTGTTTGATCTACTTTACAACTGACCTCCAAACTGTGATTTATTAGTCAAAAAATCACAATTAGAGCTGATCTATTTCTTAAATAAATAAATAAAAAAAAATAGGGTGACCAAACGAATTTGGCATTTGAATATTTCATTGGTTGTGTCTTGTCAATATCTATCAGAACAAAAAAAAAAATCATCACGAAAACACGCCTATATAATTTTGACCCCCTTGAACCCCACTTTTATATAGTAAAACTGGGGTTTACAGGGTTAAACCTATTTTTTCTCATTTCTGTGCTCTAAAATATTAATTGTCGGTACTCGTTAGAACCGCCTCATCGAGGCGGTTCAAACGAGTACTCACAATCTATATTTTGAGCAGCAATAAGACAAATATCACAATTTTTCATCTTAAAAAATCATTTTTTTCGGCGGTGAAGTTTACCATGTATTTGTATAGGCATGTTTTCGTAATGTCAATTCGTTTTTCGGGTCATGCTAATAAGCTTAAAGTTATTCTTTAACTGATATACACACGACGACTTGCCTTGTGGATGAGTTAGCGATTCTTGCTTGGATGCATCTTGTCGCCTGAAATAGAGATTCAAAATTGATAAAGACAAAAGAAATTCCAGGGAGGATTATAACTTCAGAGATTGTAATTTATTCAAACTGTCAAGGGGTAAATTCTTTTCGTAAATAGTTCGATACCTACTCTACTTGAGAGGGAACGTTGCTCATAAGAGTTTGGCAGGGACGAAATTTGTTGGCGAGTCAAGCAGAAGACATAAACTAGCCATCCTTGCATATGTGTCAGAAAATATGTCGAGTGTATTTATGGCTGTACTCATAATGTTGTCTGCTTAGTATCACGCCGGCCCCGCCCTTCGGGGCTTGAAGAAATAGATGGGTTGCATGATGCTTCCACGCAGAGCTGAAACCGACCGCACACGAGTGCTGGTAAACCTCTAAGCCTGTCCAGGCAAAGCGGTGCGAGTCGGACCATCCAATGCTTACAAATCCTATTGGTTTCATTGGGCAACAGGGCTTGAGATGTCATTTCGTCTCAATGTCGGGTAAAAGTCCCACACAATTGGAAGCAACGTCTCCATAATGACCTATACTGTGTTGATGGGGACGTTTAAACTCAAATCAAGCAAACAAATGCTGTGTACGGCATTTGATACTGCAAATTCAGTGTTCGTGTAATTCTAGTTGTGACTCGAAACTGTTTGGCTTGAGATGCCATTTCATCTCAATGTTGGGTAAAAGTCCCACAAAATTGGAAGCAACGTCTCCAAAATGACCTTAACTGTATACTGTGTTGACGGGGACGTTAAAACTCAAATCAAACAAACAAAAATGCTTAGTATCGCGAATATGTGTAGGAGACCTGTATTGTAAGATTCTAACACACATGTGAGGCGTACACCATGCATTATTATTTGAGCCAGCGCATGACAAAACCTACAATAAGACATGTGCGCCTAGCGAAGACTCAGATAAGCCTGCGCATCCATATAGTCTAACCAGAGACTTCACTTGCTGCATGGAGGAGCACTGGGCCCTTAGCTATCATTAGAGCGCACAACGAAGACTCTGATCAGACTGCGCGGATGCGCAGGCTGATATGAGTCTTCGTTTGGCGCACATGTCTTATTGTAGGTTTTGTCATGCGCTGGCTCATTTGTATCTGTTCTGGTTCTTCGACATCTTTACGTTTGAAATACATGCAGAAATTATACTTCAGCGGCGAATTGTTCAAACCTAATGACGTCGTTACATGTAGTTAACGTATCGTTAAAACTTTGATCATTTAATATGGCAAATATGCTACTAGTTTAGCTGACAAAATGAGAGCAGCTTTTGTTTTGTTTGTTTGATTTGAGGTTTAACTTCCCCATCAACACTGTAAATGTCATTCTGGAGACTGTGGGACTTTTACCCGACATTGAGATGAAATGACATCTCAAGCCCTGTCGCCCAATGAAACCAATAGGGTTTATAAGCATGCACGGGCCGACTCGCACCGCTTTACCTGGGCAAGCTTAGATCTTCTTAGCGGTTTACCAGTACTCGTGAGCGGGTCGGTTTCAGCTGTACGTGGAAGTATCATGCAACCCATATATATTTCTTCAAGCCCCGATGGGCGGGGACCGTAGTACAAGCAGCTTTTGTAAATGCAAACGCTGCTCAGGTTTTTTTTTTCAGCAAAAGTACCAACATTTTAGATATTGTACTTGCTAGAACACTTAACAATATGACCACTGACGAGCTCGTTAAGCTAACAAGGCTTTGAACAACTGGGCCTTGGTGTATTGTAAGAACTTTCTTTTCAAACATTCGTGTTTTTATACTTGTTAGGGGAGGCCCCCGCCCATCGGGAATTGAAGAAATAGTTGGGAGGCATGATGCGTTCACGCAGAGCTGAATCCGACCGCACATGAGTACTGGTAAACGGCATAGAGTATCTAAGCCTGCCCGGGCAAAGCAGTGCGAGTCGGACTGTCCACGCTTATAAACCCGCTTGGTTTCTTTGGGCGACAGGGCTTGTGAAACCGTTGGGTAAAAGTCCCATAAAACTGGAAGCCGGCGTCTCCAAAATGACCTATACAGTGTTGACGGGGACGTTAAACATCAAATCGAACAAAAATCAAACAGAATACTTGAATAATTAACCCCGCCAATCTCTCTTTAAAGTTTACGAGGATTCTCATTTCATCGAGGTGTTACCATGATAATCTTAAAATCGGGAGCCAGTTGTTCAAATAATTGTTAGCGTAACGAGCTCGTAAGTGGCAAAATTAGCCCACTGCTATCTACATACCATGTACTATCCACATACAAAGTTTCAAAAGTGAAACTTCGATGGTTGCAGAATTGATCCATTTACAAGAAACGTGACGGACAGACAGACGGAGACAGACGGACAGACGGACTGACGACCACTCAACCCTGGTACGAAAACAATATACCCGATTTTTCTTCGAAAAAAAAAAAACGGGTATAAAAAACATTGTGAACACTCTTGAGGCCACTGTTTGGTTCAAGCATCATCAAACTTGCTCAGAATGATTACATGTATATTGACAATTTCTCGGTCATATTCGAATATGGATCATGTCGAATCAAAACGTAGGTCAGTAGGTCAAATAATATAAAAACCTTTTGAACATGCTAGAGGCCACATTGTTTGTCCAATTATCATCAAACTTGCACGGAATGATCATCCTGACAATTTCTCGTCCAAGTTAGACTATGGGCCCTATCGCGTCAAAACGTTGATCAATAGGTCAAAGCATATAAAAACGTCGTGAACGCTCTAGAGTCCACAGTTTTAGTGAATCATCAACAGTCTTGCTCAGAATGATCATCTTGACAATATCTCAGTCAAGTTCGAATAATGGTAATGTCAGGTCAAAAAGTAGGTTAGTAGGTCAAATCAAATAAAACAAAAACACTGTGAACACTCTTGATGCCACTATTTTGGTCTAATCACCATGGAACGCTTGAGCTAGGAAACCTCCATGCGGATCAGTTTGTTAGTGTTACTATGTTTGATACTGCATTTGAACTGGGGACGAGGGTTGAAATTGCATAAACTCCGGAGTCGAAGCCACCCCACCCCACCCCCAGTAGTTTTACTAATGACTGTTCCAAGGCGGGCGATCTTTTGCAGTGTATTAATTGGCTTTGTGCCGTTGGTTCATGTTTAGTCTGTTTTTGCGTGTACTTTCATGTCACGTACTTGATTTAAATAACTATATTATATCTTTAATTTTTGCAGTATAAAATTCTAACTTTTCTAAAACTAAGACTGACTTGTCAGGTGAGACATGTATCTTAGCGGAATTGGTTGCCACGTTTTGTTATATTTTAAATATTGCAAGTCTCGCTACTTTGGACATCTCCTTCCAGATGCCGGGACTTCCTTGGAGCGTGTGCCATGTTTGCTTATGTTGGCTCGGTGGAGGACGCCTATCTGGATCGGGCGTCTCTTTCCTGATGCCTCCAGCTGACATGTCTCATGGGCTACGTCGGTCGGTGTGTGCTCATAGGGGGTGGTGCTGTGTTTGCCGGGTCTTGTCCATCATCCGTTTCGGTTTCAAAACTTTGGGGTTTAGACACACTGATGAAGATTAAATATCAGAAAGGCCTCTGTGTCACTGAATTTGGTGTAGTTACACATTAATTACTTTCTTTAGGTGACTTGAGATGACTGAGTTCTTTGATTGTGGCCTTTCCTTGGCGATCTTTTCTTATTAGTTTGCTCAGAATGTTCACCTTGGCAATATCTCACATTATTTTATTATTCTTCTTTCTCTCCATATAGGCCAATGTTAAATTTTTCGTCAAAGATTTCTCAAGAACCACTACTATGAAATGACTTTTATTGTGTAAGAGACAATGGGCTTTCGTGGCTTATTTGTTCATCTGTTCTTACATTCTTCTTTCTCTTCATATAGGCCAATGTTAAAGTTTTCGTCAAATATTTCTCAAGAACCGTAGAAGCCTCAAACTTGGCATCTTAAGCAATCATGATGACTCGTATTATGTAAGAGACAATGGGCATTATCCGCTTATTTGTTCATCTGTTCTTTCATTCTTCTTTTGTCTCCGTATAGGCTAACGTTAATTTTTGTCAAAGATTTCTGAGGAACTGTAAAAGCTAGAAGCCTCAGGCTTGGTATGCAATGCAATAATAATGATATATATTGTGTAAGAGACACTTGACTTTCTCGGCTAATTTGTTTATTTATTTATTTTTTCGTTCTTCTTTCTCACCATATACATGTACGGCAATGTAGGCCTACTAAGCAATCATGATGACTTGTATCGTGTAAGAAGTAATAGACATTACATTACGATAACTCACCCGTGCGACATAGTGCATTTTTCACATCTCCAAAATGACTACTTTTTCTGATGAAAATCCTTGTTATTTTTCTTATAAATGCTCATAGCATAGATTGTGTGTGCTCGTTAGAACCGCCTCGTTGAGGCGGTTCTAACGACTACCCACAACCTATGATTTGGAGCAGAAATAAGAAAAATAATGAATACCCCCGTAAACCCCAGTTTTCTCTATATAAAGTGGGGTTTAGGGGGTCTTCATTTCACGGACTTGTTCACGTGATGCTCGCTTATTTGTTCATCTGTTCTTTCTTCTTTCTCTCCATATTGACCAATGTTAAATTTTTCGTCATTTCGCAGGAACAACAAAAGCTAGAAGTCTCAAACTTGGTATACTATGCAATGGTGATGACTGGTATTGTGTATTTTCTCCCTATATGCCAATGTTAAGTTTTTGTCAATGATTTCTCAGAGACTACAAAAGCTAGAAGCCTCAAACTTGGTATGCAACTTATGTTGTGTAAGAGACACTGGACTTTCTTGGCTTATTCGGTTTTTCATTCTTCTTTCTCACCATATACGCCAATGTACTAAGCAATCATGATGACTTGTATCGTCTTAGAGGTAATAGACATTAGCCGCTAATTTGTTCATCTGTTCTTTTTTCTTTCTCTCCATATAGGCCAATGTTTAATTTTTCGTCATTTCTCAGGAACTACAAAAGCTAGAAGTCTCAAACTTGGTATACTATGCAATGGTGATGACTTGTATTGTGTAAGAGATAATGGGCTTTCTCGGCTTATATGTTCAATTGTTCTTATATTCTTTTTCTGTGCATGTAGGCCTATATGGAGAGAAAGAAGAATGAAAGACCAAATGAAGAAATAAGCGGATAATGTCCATTGTCTCTTACAAAATACAAGTCATCAATGTATATACATAGAGGATATTTACTTTTTTTAGGTGGATACCAAAACTATTACATCGATTATGTTGAAAACATCCACATTTCACGAGTGCGAAGCACGAGTGAAAATTCGGATGTTTTCAACACACGAGATGCGATACTTTAGGCATCCGCCGAAAAATAAATTTTCTTTTTTTTTTAATAATTTATTAGGATAGTTACGGTAATTGATCGATCGTATCGTACGTCACAATTTTGACCTGGCTATGACGTCACAACTGTCAGTTTCAAGACATAAATTAATCGCCATTTTGAAAACAACATTTTTACAGTTAAAAGTGAGCTTTTCAAGGTATTTTACAGAATTATTTTGTTGATAACATACATGTATGACTTTTAGCGAGGAAAAGAAGTCCGGACTGCTACTGTGAAAATAACAAATTCATGTTATTTTTCGCAGTGAAAATATCATTTTTATTTGTTTCAGATATACATTGATTTCACTGCAGAGTATAAAATAGAGGATATTTACTATTTTAAAAAAAAAAAAAAAAAAAAAAAACGTAAATTTTCTTTTTATTTTATAAATTTTAGGACACTTACTGTAATTGATCAATCGGATCTTACGTCACAATTTTTGACTCGGCTATGACGTCACAACTGTCAGTTTCAAAACAAAAACAGATCGCCATTTTGAATAGAGCATTTTTACAGTATAAAAAGTGCTTTTCAAGGTATTCTACAGAATTATTTTATAGATACATGTAGCACATATGAATTTTGGCGAGAAAAGTAGTCCGGGCTGCTACTGTGAAATAACACGAACATGTTATTTTTCACACTGTAAAAATATCATTTATATTTTCACACTTTTATTTGTTTCATATATGCATTGATTTCACTGCAAAGTATCAAATAAATATATGTTCGTACAAATTAAAATGACGTCACAAAGAAATTTGGTGTTGTAACGGTTGTCCTTGTGAAGAGGGTTGACTTTAGATTGACTTTCTGTCAGAACGATAAACCTACCGAAGAAAATCCGTTTGTTCCAACGAGGACCCACAACCTATGTTTCCAGTATAAATAAGAAAAATATCACGGATTTTCATCAGAAAAGTAGCCATTTTGGAGGTCTGAAAATAATATACTTTGTGGCACGGGTGTGTTATCGTAATGTATTGAACATAAATGTAACCACCAAACAATGAAAATTTTCAGATAAAAAAATTCGGATATTTTTTCATATCATTGCTTAAAACATAAATTGTGGATACCCATTAGAACCGCCTCTGCAAGGCAATGCGGTTCTAACGAGTACCCATTATCTATATTTCAGTGTGGAATTAAGAAAACAAGTACATGTATACCTCTCTAAACTCCTGATTTACTATATTACAGTGGGTGTAAGGAGGACAAAATTATACAGGCGTGTTTTCGTGATGAAAAGGTTAAGACCGAGTCAGCGTATCAACCTAATGGGGCACGATAAATGCAGGACCTCTGACATGAAGCTATCTATGGGCATATGCAAGGGGCATATGCAAAGGCTCGCCTGGGCCTCGACAAGGTACCGTTTCTCGTAGACTTTCTTATCATTACGATAACACACCCGTGTGACATAGTGCATTTTTTCTTATCTCCAAAATGGCTACTTTTCTGGTTAAAATCCGGGATATATTCCTTATTATTACTCCGAACATAGGTTGGTGGTACTCTTTAGAACCGCCTCATCAAGGCGGTTCTAACGAGTATCCACAACCTATGTCTTGGAGAAGAAATAAGAAAAAATAATGTATACCCCGTAAACCCCAGTTTTTTTCCTATATAATGTTGGGTTTAGGGGGTGTTCATTTCAAGGACATGTTTACGTGTTGTAATGAAATAAATAATAAACTTATTATATATAGAACTACAGGGAAAGGTATGTAGGATAGAGCATGCCCAGACAAAGCGGTGCGAGTCAGCCCGGCCGTGCTTATAAACCCTATTGGTTCATTGGGCGGCAGGGCTTGAGATGTCATTTCATCTGAATGTCGGGTAAAAGTCCCACAAAATTCGAAGCAAAATGACCATTACAGTGTCGACGGGGACGTTAATACTCAAATCGAACAAAAACAAACAATATATAGAACTACAGGGAAAGGTATGTAGGACAGAGCATGTACAGGCAAAGCGGTGCGAGTCGGTCCGTCCATGCTTATAAACCCTATTTGTCCATTAGGCGGCATG
The DNA here is from genome assembly GCA_963580285.1 of Lucinisca nassula. Lineage (NCBI taxonomy): Eukaryota > Metazoa > Mollusca > Bivalvia > Lucinida > Lucinidae > Lucinisca > Lucinisca nassula. Next base: position 64,066,859 of record OY757027.1, on the reverse strand, counting down.
GCTTGAGATGTCATTTCATCTAAATGTCGGGTAAACGTCCCAAAAATGGAAACAACGTATCCAAAATGACATTTACAGTGTTGACGGGGACGTTAAACCTCAAATCAAACAATGTAGGACAGTTCGGCTACTTACTTCTTTTTCAGCAATATAACATTGCAAATAACAGACACTATTAGTAGAAGAAATAAAATTCCAACGACGACTGAAAATGCTGTTATGGATGTGCTGTCTGTGCTGCTCTGTTCCGACGGTGATGTCGACCCTGTTTAAACATTGGTTAACATTTGTTATAACTGTATTGCGGCTTAACCAGAAAATGGTGTTTATGAAATACTATGAACTACTATGCGCTGATTTGCTTGTTTGTACTGGAGTTTAACGGCCCAGTCAATACTGTTTAGGTCATTTTGAGCCGGTCAGTTTACCTATCCACACTTTTCCTGGGCAGGCTTATACGGAAGCGGTTAACCAATACACTGCACATTCCTTCGCCAGAAACTGACAACTGCCCTTCTTGAATCAATGGCCATTGAAAAGATTTCATGATCAATCTCCACGAAAGAATGTTGCCGACCCGGCAGGTATCGAACACGCGTCCTCCTGATCACCAGTAAGACGCGCATCCGACTGAGCTACCGAGGCCGGCACTATGCGCTGAGTATATAAGTAAAGTCAGCGGTCATCAGCATTCAAAAGACGTTGTTCACAAATTTATCATAAAGCTATCTAAATCCAAAACAAGAGGGCCCAGAGGGCCCTGGTTCGCTCACCTGATCCAAAGCATAACAAGTGGGCCCCGGGCAAGGTCAATTTTGGCCCCAGGGCTAAAATTTGAACAATCTTGGTAGAGGTCCACAAGATGAAGCTTCATATCGAATATGAAAGACCTGGGCTTTCTGGTTTCAGAGAAGAAGATTTTAAAGGTTTACCCTGCATATAGAAGTCTATGTAAAACAAGATTTTTCCCTATATAAGTCTATGTTAAACCAAAGGGCCCCGGAGCGGGGGCATTTTTGGCCCCAGGGCTATAATTTGAACAATCTTGGTAGAGGTCCACTGGCTGAAGCTTCATAACAAATATCAAAGACCTAAGCCTTGTGTTTCAGAGAAGATGATTTTTAAAGATTTTCCCTAAATAAGTCTATGTAAAACCAAAGGGCCACATGTCGGGGCATTTTTGGTCTCAGGGCTATAATTTGAACAATCTTTATAGAGGTCCACTAGGTGAAGCGTCATAACAAATATCGAAGACCTAAGCCTTGTGGTTTCAAAGAAGAAGATTTTTCAAGATTTTCCCTATATTAGTCTATGTAAAACCAAAGGGCCCCGGAGCGGGGGCATTTTTGGCCCCAGGGCTATAATTTGAACAATCTTGGTAGGGGTCCACAAGATGAAGCTTCATACCAAATATCAAAGACCTGGGCCTTGCAGTTTCAGAGAAGAAGATTTTTCAAGATTTTCCCTATATAAGCCCATGTAAACCAAACCAAAGGACCCCCGTGCAGGGGGCATTTTTAGTTCCAGCACTATAATTTGAACAATCTTGATTTTTAAAGATTTTCCCTAAATAAGTCTATGTAAAACCAAAGGGCCACATGTCGGGGCATTTTTGGTCTCAGGGCTATAATTTGAACAATCTTTATAGAGGTCCACTAGGTGAAGCGTCATAACAAATATCGAAGACCTAAGCCTTGTGGTTTCAAAGAAGAAGATTTTTCAAGATTTTCCCTATATAAGCCTATGTAAAACAAAAGGGCCCTGGTGCGGGGGCATTTTTGGCCCCAGCACTATAATTTGAACAATCTTGGTAGGGGTCTACCAGATGAAGCTTCATACCAAATATCAAAGACTTGGGCCTTGCGGTTTCAGAGAAGAAGATTTTTCAAGATTTTCCCTATATAAGCCCATGTAAAACCAAAGGACCCCCGTGCAGGGGGCATTTTTAGTTCCAGCACTATAATTTGAACAATCTTGGTAGGAGTCCACTAGATGAAGCTTCATTCCAAATATCAAAGACCTGGGCCTTGCAGTTTCAGCGAAAAAGATTTTTAAAGATTTTCCCTGTATAAGCCTATGTAAAACAAAAGGGCCCCCGTGAGGGGGCATTTTTGGCCCCAGCACTATAATTTGAACAATCTTGGTAGGGGTCCACTAGATGAAGCTTCATACCAAATACCAAAGACCTGGGCCTAGCGGTTTCAGAGAAGAAGATTTTTCAAGATTTTCCCTATATAAGCCCATACAAAACCAAAGGGCCCCCGTGCGGGGGGGGGGGGGGCATTTTTAGCTTCAGCACTATAATTTGAACAATCTTGGTAGGGGTCCACTAGATAAATCTTCATTCCTAATATCAAAGACCTGGGCCTTGCTGTTTCAGAGAAGAAGATTTTTAAAGATTTTCCCTATATAAGCCCATGTAAAACCAAAGGGCCCCCGTGCGGGGGCATTTTTGGTCCCAGCACTATAATTTGAACAATCTTGGTAGGGGTCCACTAGATGAAGCTTCATACCAAATATCAAAGACCTGGGCCTTGCGGTTTCAAAGAAGAAGATTTTTCAAGATTTTCCCTATATAAGCCCATGTAAAACCAAAGGGCCCCCGTGAGGGGGCATTTTTAGCTCCAGCACTATAATTTGAACAATCTTGGTAGGGGTCCACTAGATGAAGCTTCATACCAAATATCAAAGATCTCGGCCTTGCGATTTCAGAGAAGAAGATTTTTAAATATTTTCCCTATGTAAAACCAAAGGACCCCTATGCGGGGGCATTTTTTGGCCCCAGCACTATAATTTGAACAATCTTGGTAGAGGACCACTAGATGAAGCTTCAAACCAAATATCAAAGACCTGGGCCTTGCGGTTTCAGAGAAGAAGATTTTTTAAGTTTTCGGTGAAAAAAATCTATTTTTGGCTACTGTGACCTATATGTGCAAGTGACCGGAACCATTTGAACAACTTTGAAAGGGGACCACCTAGGGATCATTCCTGTGAAGTTTGGTCAAAATCCGATCAGTTGTTTAGGAGGAGATGTTGTTTGAAGAAAAGTTTACGGACGCACGCACGGACGCATGACGGACGACGGACAAAAAGTGATCCCAAAAGCTCACCTTGTCACTACGTGACAGGTGAGCTAAAAACGGCCCCGATAGCTCTGTTGGTAGAGTGTCCGCTCCGGGGAACGGGAGGTCACGGGTTCGACCCCGGGCCGCGTCATATTAAAGTCGTTAACAATGGTACTAGCTACTCCTCGCTTGGCACTCAGATTTACGGGGTAGAGCTCTAGGACTGGCCGACCCAGTGTCAGGATAATGTGACTGGGTGTGGTATCATGTAATGTGTCTGGGACATGATACTTCAGTGAAGCAGCACTATAAAAGTGAGCATTGAGCTGCCTGTCGCAACTAGACACCGTCGTGATATGACTGAAAAATTGTTGAAAGCGACGTTAAACCCGAATTCACACACACACACACACACACACACACACACACACACACACACACACACACACACACACACACACACACACACACACACACACACACACACACACACACACATCCAAAAAGGGGTGAAACCCGTGATAAAAAGTAACTTAAGTATTTCAGGTCATAACTATGAGGCAGTTAAATCTAACGAGTCAGTTTTCTTACATGATGCGTACATGATGTGTACATGATGCGTACATGCGTACATGGTGTCCCTTAAATATGTCATGAATAGGAAAACACGCCGATAAAAATACATAGCACACTTTACCGCCGATAAATGAACATTTTAAGATGACAAATTGTGATATATTTCTTACTTCTGCTCAAAATATAGATTGTGGGCACTCATTAGAACCGCCTCGATGAGGCGGTTTTAATGAGTGCCAACAATTTATATTTTAGAACAGAAATAAGAAAAATAAGGTATTGTGATAGTTTTCTTACATCTGCTCAAAATATAAATCGATGAGGCGGTTCTAAAGAGTACCCACAATTTATATTTTAGAGCAGAAATAAGAAAAATAAGGTATTGTGATATTTTTCTTACTTCTGCTAAAATACGAGATCGATGAGGGGGTTCTAAAAAGTACCCACAATTTATAATTTAGAGCAGAAATAAGAAAAATAAGGTTTACCCCTGCAAACCCCAGTTTTACTATATAAAAGTGGGGTTTATGGGGTTCAAAATTATATACGCGTATTTCGTGATGATTGACTGCGATAATTAATTGAACTTGAAGGCACCTGCCATACAAACAGTGCGTGTGTATTTTCTTTATGCAAAAGTGAACGACCATTCGCGTTCTATATCACAAAAACACGCCTATATAATTTTGACCCCCTCGAACCCCACATTTACATAGTAAAACTGGGGTTTACAGGGGTATAAATTATTTTTCGTATTTCGGATCTAAAACATAGGTTGTGGGTACTCGATAGAACCGCCTCAATGAGGCGTTTCTATCGAGCACCCACAACCTATGTTTTAAGTTAAAATAAGGAAAATATCACATTTTTTCATCTTAGAATTTTTCGGCGTTTAAATTTGCAATGTATTTGTATAGGCGTGTTTTCGTAATGTATACGAAAGTTTATCCGTATCCTGCTGACTATATTAATTAGCCACATCCATTTCTGACTATCCACCAATCAAAATACTCGATACAATGTATATTTTAAATTCATAAAGTGCAACATTGTGATAACACACCCGTGCGACATAGTGCATGTTTTCACATCTCCAAATTGCCCCTGCCCATCGGGGCTTGAAGAAAAATGTGGGCTGTATGATGCTTCCACGCAGAGCTGAAACCGACCCGCACACAAGTACTGGTAAACCACTTAGAGGATCTAAGCCTGCCCAGGCAAAGCGGTACGGGTCGGCCCGTCCATGCTTATAAACCCATTTGGTTTCATTGGGCGACAGGGCTTGAGATGTCATTTCATCTCAATGTCGGGTAAAAGTCCCACAAAATTGGAAGGAACGTCTTCAAAAAGACCTTTACAGTGTTGACGGGGACGTTAAACCTCAAATCAAACAAACAAAACATCTCTAAAATGACTACTTTTCTGATGAACATCCGTGATATATTTTCTTTTTTTTTATATCGCAAACACATTCATAGGTTGTGAGTGCTCGTCAGAACCGCCTCATTGAGGCGTTGTAACGAGTACCGCAACCTATGTGTTGGGGCAGAAATTAGAAAAATTAATGCATACCCCGTAAACCCTAGTTTTCTCTATATAAAGTGGGGTTTAGTGTGTTTGTGTGTGTGCGGGGGGGGGGCAGTTCATTTCACAGACTTCTTCATGTCTATATCATACATGTACCAGATCACCAACCAAGACATTATCTTACCTTTCCTTTCTCCACAGTAAGCACCAGTAAATCCAGTAACACATCCATCGATGCAGCTACCATTGCCAACATAACAGAGTCGGTGACCGTGACGAGCACTACATGTAGGACTACATTTCGCCACGCAATTGCAGCCATAGTGGGTTAATTTACACCCTTGCAGACACTCGCCGGTGGTTCTGTTGCACACATTGTCCTTACACCCTACTTCACAAGATTTGTTGCAATACAGTCCCGAGTATCTACTCTTACAACCATATACACATTGTCCTTACACCCTTCTTCACAAGATCTGTTGCAATACGGTCCCAAATATCTACTCTTACAACCATATACACATTGTCCTTACACCTTTCTTCACAAGATCTGTTGCGATACGGTCCCCAGTATCTACTCTTACAGCCATATACACAGTGTCCTTACATCTTTCTTCACAAGATCTGTTGCAATACGGTCCCAAGTATCTTCTTACAACCATATACACATTGTCCTTACACCCTTCTTCACAAGATCTGTTGCAATACGGTCCTCAGTATCTACTCTTACAGCCATATACACATTGTCCTTAAACCCTTCTTCACAAGATATGTTGCAATACGGTCTCCAGTATCTACTCTAACGGCCATATACACATTGTCCTTACTCCCTTCTTCACAAGATCTATTGCAATGCGGTCCCAAGTATCTACTCTTACAACCATATACACATTGTCCTTACACCCTTCTTCACAAGATTTATTGCAATACGGTCCCCAGTATCTAATCTGGCAGTCATATACACATTGTCCTTACACCCTTCTTCACAAGATCTGTTGCAATACGGTCCCAAGTACATACTCTTACAGCCATATACACATTGTCCTTACACCCTTCTTCACAAGATTTGTTGCAATACTGCCCCAAGTATCTACTCTGACAGCCATATACACATTGTCCTTACACCCTTCTTCACAAGATCTGTTGCAATACGGTCCCCAGTATCTTCTCTTACAGCCATATACACATTGTCCTTACACCCTTCTTCACAAGATCTGTTGCAATACGGTCCCCAGTATTTACTCTTACAGCCATATACACATTATCCTTACATCCTTCTTCACAAGATTTGTTGCAATACAGTCCCCAGTATCTACTCTTACAGCCATATACACATTGTCCTTACACCCTTCTTCACAAGATTTGTTGCAATACGGTCCCCAGAATCTACTCTTACAGCAATATACACATTGTCCTTACACCCTTCTTCACAAGATCTGTTGCAATACGGTCCCCATTATCTACTCTTACAGCCATATACACATTGTCCTTACACCCATCTTCACAAGGTCTGTTGCAATACGGTCCCCAGTATCTACTCTTACAGCCATATACACATTGTCCTTAAACCCTTCTTCACAAGGTCTGTTGCAATGCGGTCCCAAGTATCTTCTCTTACAACCATATACACATTGTCCTTACACCCTTCTTCTCAAGATTTGTTGCAATACGGTCCCCAGTACTTACTCTTACAGCCATATACACATTGTCCTTACACTCTTCTTCACAAGATTTGTTGCAATTCAGTCCCCAGTATACACTCTTACAGCCATATATGCATTGTCCTTACACCCTTCTTCACAAGATTTGTTGCAATACAGGCCCCAGTATCTACTCTTATAGCCATATACACAAAGTCCATAACCGTTCTCACATCTTTGGTTTTTGTTTATTGCGATGCAATTAGGACTACATTTGTTCTCGCACGAAGACCCGAACAAATCGGATTTACACAATGAACAACCAGATGCATTGGACTGACTACACTGCAGACAGTTTGCGGAACAACCTTTGTTGCAATGGAGACCTGTCCAATTGTCTAAGCATCCATATGTGCATGAACCATCGGTGTGGTTACATATTTTGTTTCTGCAATGGTTTGAACACCGTACACACGTCTTGATATCATTAAGGTAGTAACTTTCTTCACATTCATGACATATATTTTTATCACAAAAGTTACAATGTTGTATACCCACAACCTATGTTTGCAGTATAAATAATTAAATTATCAACGGATTTCATCAGAAAAGTAGCTATTCTTGGAAATATGAAAAATGCACTACGTCGTAATGGCTGTCATCTTTAAATATACTATTGACTTACATTGGTGTGAACATCTTATATACATACCGCATGTAGTTTCGTTACAGTAAGGCCCAGTATATCCTGCAATACAACTCGCTAAGCAACTACCGTTGACAATATCACAGACCCGTCTATCTTTACTAGGAGTATTACACTTCTGGCTACATTCGTTTTCGCAGTCTCTACCATAATGCCTTGCTTTGCATCCATGTAAACAATCTCCTGTAGTTCCATTGCAAATATCACCCATACATCCTTGTTCACAAGTCTTGTCACAATTTGATCCCCAGTATCCATTCGTACAACCAAAGAAACACTGCCCATAATTTTTCTCGCATGTTTTGTTTCCATTTACTAGGTTACAGTTCGAGCTGCATTCGTTTTCACAGGATAAACCGTAAAATCCCGATTCACATAACGAACAATCTGATGCGTTCAGTTGGTTACACAGCAAACAGTTGAAAGCGCACTGTGCGTTGCAACGATGACCTGACCATTTCTCCAAGCATCCGTCTGTACATGATCCATCCGTGTGATAACAGCCTTCATTTTTACAATTAACTGAACACGGTACACATATCTTGGTATCACTCAAGTAATAACTTTCTTCACACTCGAGGCATGCATTATTCTTATAACATATTTTACAATGCTCTATACATTTAACGCACGTGTAAGTATTGTTTAACACTTTCGGATAATAACCTTTTTTGCAGCCTTCAGTACAGCCTTTCATTTGCTCACATGCATCAGTAATACAACCGATGCCGCATTGCTTGTCACAAACACTTCCCCAGTATCCATCTTTGCATTCCGTGCAGCGCATCTCATGTTCGCAATCATTACACGTATCAGGGCATGGAGTACATTCATAGCCATATTTGTCTACATTGTAGATTTGATAGTATCTACTGTCACATCCTGAAGAACAACCGTCATTTTTACTGCATTCAGTATTATAACATCCTACACAGTAGTACTGACAAACAGAACCCCATGTATTCCTATTACATGACGTACAGTCGAAATAGTCCTTACAACTACTGCATCTACTAGGGCAATTTCGGCAATCATTTTCCGCATGAAGATACTGGTTAGCTGCACATCCCTGTGAACAAGTACCCATGTCTTTATCACAAGTTCCATTCTGGCATTTGGTGATGCACTCTGCCTGGCAGGACTTGCCATATCTACCAGCTATACATTCAGAACAGTACCCTGTGCTTGTACATGAAGTGCAGTTGCTAGGACAATCATTATTGCAATAATTACTGGTGCCAAACTTCCCAGGAAGACATCCGGTGCAGTCATCAGACTCCGAGCATTTACAGTTAGTATGAAAACAGCGGTAACAGTTCCCAACTTGAAGGTAGAAGCCATCAGGACAGCTGCTGCAGTAGATGTTTTGTGAAGAGGAACATGATGCAGGACACGTTGCATAAGCACATAGGTCACTTGGGCAGTTAGTGTGAGCACATTTGTAACAGGTATCACATCCACGACAAAACAGGTGACATTCACGACATATACCAGCAAACAGGTAATACCCGTTAACACACTGTGAGCAGTTGTTTCCACTGCAGTTATCATAGTTACAGTTACCAACTGTACATAATGACAGCACCTGATCTGAAATAAAGGTAATGGAAGTATGAGCCGGGGCAGGACAAAATCCACCATATAAAGTACTATACGTTTTGTTTGTTTGTTTGATTTGAGGTTTAACGTCCCCGTCAACAATGTAAAGGTCATTTTGGAGACGTTGCTTCCAATTTTGTGGGACTTTTACCCGATATTGAGATAAAATGACATCTCAACCCCTGCCGCCCAATGAAACCAATAGGGTTTATAAGCATGGACGGTCCTACTCGCACCGCTTTGTATGATCAGCGAAGTCTCAGATTAGTCTGTGTATTTGCGCAGTCTGTGCTGTCTCAAATTCGCTGTTCATTGAGCCGCCTATTACCCCGGGCTATTCATTGCTTGACTAGGAAAGGCTTTGAATCAGGACAATTTGACCCTCTTGAACCCAACTTTCATAAAACTGGGGTTTAAAGGGGTAAACCTTATTTTTCTTATTTCTGCTCGAAAATATAGATTGCGTGTACTCGTTAGAACCGCCTCGATGAATACCCACAATCAATATTTTGACAGAAATTTGAAAAAAAAAAATGTTTGTATCTAAAATATCATTTTGGGTGGCAAAAAAAAAAATATAAATATAATTAAATAGGCGGGTTTCGAAATGGGTTAAAATGGCTTTATGGGCGATCTGTTCTTAGACTACGCTGGTCATTTGTTTTAACTTTATCCTGCCGAATAAATTAATTAAACATACCCATTTCTGACTCTCGTCCAATCAAATTACTTGATATATTGAATTGATTCAAAATTGCAAATTTGATTACAGACAGTATAGATCCTGATCAGAAGCCATCTGTTCTAGATCTTCTATTGTTTGCAAAGGTAGGGGATTTTGTGTTCAGCGGGACAGGGGATTCCTCATTTGAGCCGGGGCACAGCATTTTCTCCATATTACTTGTGCGCCCAGAGAAGAATCAGATCAGCCTGCGCATCCATTATAGTTTAACCAGAGACTTCTCTCGCTGCATGAAGGAGACTGACTGGGCCCTTAGCTATCCTTAGAGCGCACAGCGAAGACTCTGATCAGACTGCGCGGAGGCGCAGGCTGATCTGAGTCTTCGTTGGGCGCACATGTCTTATTGTAGGTTTTGTCGTGCACTGTCTCTTTTTGTATGTTTGTTTGTTTCAATTTGAGTTTAACAGCCCGGTCAACACTATTTAGGTTATTTTTGAGTCGGTCAGTTTACCTATCCACATTTTACCTGGGCAAGCTTATACCTTAGCAGTTAACCAGTAGAGTGCACATGATTCGTCTGTAACTGACAACTGCCCTTCTTGAATCAGCGGAAAGGAGATAATGACCGTAGAAAGGGCCGACTTCACATGGAGCCAATGACTTCTTTTGGCTACTTTGGTTTTTGTTCAATTGTTCTATGTCACGCCTACGGGGAGGGTCAACGTTAGAAAAATCCATAAGCATCCAATCAAAAAAGAAGACTGCTACCTCTAGTTTATAGAGTGCTCATGAGTGCGCATGCGTGGACAACCGGACTTACCATTCCTCAAGGCACAGTATCACTGGCTTTACTCACATACACATATACTGATCACATGATCTACCAATAGTACCAGCAGTCTATGTTCTACTGATACCGTACGGCCCCCGCCCATAGGGGCTTGAAGAAATATACGGGCTGCATGATGCTTCCACGCAGAGCTGAATCCGGCCCGCACACTAGTACTGGTAAACCGCTTAGAGGATCTAAGCCTGTCCAGGAACCGCGGTACGAGGCGGACCGTCCATGCTAATAAACCCTATTGGTTTCATTGGGCGACAGGGCTTGAGAAGTCATTTCATCTCAATGTCGGGTAAAAGTCCCACAAAATTGGAAGCAACGTCTCAAAAATGACCTTTACAGTGTTGACGGGGACGTTAAATCTCATATCAAACAAAGAAACGTCTCAAAAATGACCTTTACAGTGTTGACGGGGACGTTACACTTCAAATTAAACAAACAAATCAACTGATACTGTCGTTGCTATCACGGGTTCGAGGTGAAGTCGGCCAAGATTTCATGATCATTCTCCACGAAAGAATGTTGCCGACCCCGGCAGGAATCGCACCCGCGTCCTCCTGATCACCTGTCTGACGCGAATCCGACTGAGCTACCGAGGTCGACTATTTTCTTATAAACGTGTAACAGATGTAATAATTTATGGCAGCAGCATTCGTTTTGCTTATCAAATAATTGAAATGAAACAAACTATGTGTGACATAGTACAAATCAGAACTGAATAGTTTGACAACTCTCGTGTAAGATACAGTGGCATAACAGGATGATACACAATAAGACACAAACCAAGATTGGGGGCTCTACACTCTCATGTGAAACCAAGGGCGTAACTAGGAGATAAAACAATTTGCATGTAAACCAAACACAATACTAGAAATAATAATCATTTACTAAATGGAGGTCACTCTTACAGGAAAGAATTTGCTCCCTTTAGGGAGCAATTTCTTTCCCGTAAGTGTGGTCGCCGCGGCAAAAGAAGGAAGCTATGTTAGCAGATAATTAGTGTTGTGTATATCCTAGACACATACAGATTACAGGGTACGCACGTGCGTGTCAGCGTAAAGGATGCTACGCCCCTGGAAACAGACGACACTCTCGACTGAAACAATGACGTGTTTCACTGAAAATGTGACAAGCCTCCGTGGTGCATTTGTTACGCTACTCGCCTTGTAAACCAGGGGTCGCAATATCGATCCCGGGCTTCTCCAGACTTTCGGATGAGTCTTTAAACCGAGGTCCCGTCTCCGTATGACATTAGCTGTTGGTGGGATGTAAAACTCAAACACTCACTCACTCACTGAAAATGTGTGCTACGTCTCACTGAGGACATTTTGAGATACCAAAGTCCGTTTTGAATCGAATTGAAGAAAAAAAAAAACAAACAAAAAAACAAACAAACAAAAACAACACTGTTCCCTCACTGCTCCCTATATATTGCAAGGTAATTTGGTGTGCATCGATTGTGCTCCGCAAAAATAGTTGAACTCATTTGCAAATAAAGCAACAGAACTGATTTGCGGATAAAGTAAAAAAAAACACAACGGGGCTTGTAATAATATCTTCCGAAATGGAATCATATATAGTCAACCCTCTTTATACCGACATTTGTTATAACGGCAAAACTCGTTATAACGACAATTTCAATGGAATGAATTATTAGCTCAAGGCTTAGCCTCGATTCCGAGCGACGTTGGCTTCCTCCGGGTTTGAAATGCCAAAATCGAATTCATAGTCATGAATGTATTGTTATTTAATACTCAAAGAAACAAATGTTATAGATATTTGTTAGAATCGCCTCAACGAGACGATTCTAACAAGTTATAACGAGGGTCCTCTGGAATTCATACTTATACAAAACTACACTGAATTAACAAGCTTCTTGTGCTGTTAGCTGGAGCAGAGACTCAAATCAGCTTGCGTGTCACCAGTTGAGATATATACCATACTTGCACTGGTATGTCTGCAGCCCAATCTATTGATTTCTCCAAGCAGCGCTGGGTGGGGGCACAGTCTTCTATGTTTACAATCAATGAACATCTTCAAGTGATTTTTCTCCGGGTACAGCGGTTTTCGCCCACCTCTGATTTACGATCGCCTCTATATAAGTGAAATAATCTTGAAAGGGTCGAAAAACACAAACCCAACCAATGAACATCCATATAGTTCGCTGCGAAAACTCCTATCCGTCGCCGACGTTTTCTTTGGGTGCACTTAACAGAAGAACTAACAAAGTTGTGTGACATAGTGCCCTTTTCGTACCTCCAAAAAGGTTAAATTTTCTGATGAAAATTTGTGATATTTTTCTTATTAATACTTCATATAATATGAGCCCCGCCAAGCGAATTTGGGTCTTCGAGCATTCCGTCGTGACAAGTTTTAACTGCGCATGCCCAGCCATTCAGAGGGGCCAGGGATATGGCTTTCTGTCTGAAGGTTCCTCTTGATTCAATGCTTGTATGAGCGAGCAGCGAAGGTTCTGGCGAGACTGCGCGGATGCGCAGGCTCGCCTGAACCTTCGCTGCTCGCATAGGCGATAAGTACCACAATCGCTTGACGGGGCCCATATATGTCGTGAGTGCTCCTTAGAACCGCCTCATTGAGGCGGTTCTAACAAGTACCCACACGCTGTGTATTGGAGCAGCAATATGGACAAATGTAAAGCCCTGCAAACCCCATTTATCTCTATATAAAGAGGGGTTTGGAGTGGTGTTCAGTTCACAGTTAACCTTATGTTGTTGGTTCTCGCGGCTTATTGTTTTCTTTTTACCCTCCTTTCAAGATTATTTCACATATTTCGAGCCGATCATTTATCAGAGGTGGGCGAAAACCGGAGTACCCCGAGAAAAACACCACCCCTTACGTTGCAGAACATGGCGCTCCACATGTGACCGGAGCGAGGCTCGAACCATGGCGGTAAGGAACCTTATGATTAAGAGTCAGCGCTCTTACCCACTAGGCCACGTTGGCCCCACTGGGCCACGTTTGCCCATTAATATATTGCAATGTATTGTACAATACATGTACCAATACAATAACGGCCCCCGCCCATCGGGGCTTGAAGAAATATTTGGGCTGCATGATGCAGAGCAGAGCTGAAACCGACCCGCACAGGAGTACAGTCAAACCTGTGTTAAGCAAGCACCTTAGGGATAATGAAAATGTGCTTGCTTAAGACATGTGCTTGCTTAATACAGGTGAATTTTAATGCATTTGCCTTTTTCGGGAACTAAATGACCGCTTGCTTAAGACAGGTTGCTTGCTTAATAGAGGTGGCCACTAAGGTTTGACTGTACTGGTAAACCGCTAAGAGGATTGGTTTCATTGGGCGACAGGGCTTGAGAAGTCATTTCATCCCAATGTCGGGTAAAAGTCCCACAAAATTAGAGGCAACGTCTCCAAAATTACCTTTACAGTGTTGACGGGGACGTTAAACCTCAAATCAAACAAACAACACGTTTGGTTGTCGCAGCTCTCTACATCACGCGCCTGTGGTATCTACAGTAAAATTCCGCTATCAATACTAGCTAAAATCAACCCTTATCTTGCTGAATATTCATTTAAGTCACACCCATTTCTGTCTATCAACCAATCAAATTACTTGATGCAATGTATTGCTACAAATTCATAAACTGAATGCTAAACAGTGTAGATCCTGATCAGATGGCTTCTTCAGTAGATCCTGATCAGATGGCTTCTTCAGAGGCCATCTGATCTGGATCTACACTGTTTGCAAAGATAGGGGTTATTGTGAACAGCAAGATAAGGATTAAGACTACATGTGTAATCATTCAGCGAAAACACATGAAAAAGGGTTTCAGTAATTCTTTCTTTGTGTTGTACTATACACCCAGAGACCAACCTTGGGGGCTTTTCAGACCACTTTCGAACAGTTCAAAAGGTGGTCTTAATACTGTATTTGAATGTTTTTCTACTATTCACCAAAATTTAAATGCATCAAATGACTTTATAAAGGTTTCGGGTTAAGTGTTTGTATTTTTTTTTGTTATTTAAAAATATTTTTATTATATATTATCGGAATGTGTGATTGGACAGTCCACCTTTGATGTGCCAGTCAAAAATCGTGATCGATAGGATGACGTATAAATAATAATAATAATAATAATAATAATAATAGTTACATTAAAAACAGAAAATAAGTCTAACTTACCTAGTTGAAACAACAACACTAGAGTGTAAATAATAAAATCCATGGCTCGTGTTGCCTGAATCACTTATCTTAAAATTAAGTTTCAGTCTTTGTAGTCACCTGACGTCCTCACTGTAACCTTGTCAATACTTAAAGAATCTTATATGGATGTGAGGGGTAGATGGCCAAATCCGGACGAACTTTTCTATTCACCACTCACACCCATATAGGATTCTTTCCATTTTTAGCGCGGATCTTTAATGCTTCAGTCACTTCGGCTGTAAACGTCCACCATATCGTGATGACACTGCGGAAATGTTTAGTGACGTCACGTAACGTGCTGCGTGGTCAACCTTAACGCCGGCGCATATGAGGTCGTATTCAACCAGCGCATTTATCAAACACGCGACAATATTCGATTTTGGTAAGAACACCAGGGTTAGAACAGAATTTATATCCGAAGCTAAAACTATGGATTTCCTTATCCGGTGTGCAAGAAAGACTAATCCATCGCTTAGTACATATATCGTGAAACACCGCTATTACGATCTGCTAAAATTATGACTAAAGAAAACATATTTAACAGGTTTCTGTCATTTTTGAGCTCAGTGTCTTCTAGGAAGCGACCGTCTTTGAGACAGTTCAAAAGTGGTCATAAAGATCACTTTTGAACTGTCTCAAAGGTGGTCTGATTATGCGAATTGTACTGAATATGTACAAACTAAGCCACTAGAACAATGGTTTGTCGAGGAGCAAATTCTTTCCTTTAAGTTTAGACGACACAACCCACCGACACCAAACCCGGAAGAAAAGAAACATTTAGTTAAAGCTTGCATAACGATTTTGTGTTAATCCATCTACAGGTGCATGAAACTGCTTTCTTTTTAATGGCGTTAGGTTTTTGTTTGTTTGTTTGGTTCGTTTCACATCTATTTAGGCCATTTTTCAATGAGATTTACCCGACATTGAGATGAAATGACATCTCAATCCCTGCCGCCCAATGAAACCAATAGAGTTTATATACACTGGACGGTCTGACTTGCACCACTTTGCCTGGGTTTAGCAGTACTCATGTGCGGCTAGTTTCAGCTTTGCGTGGAAGCATCGTGCAGCCCAATCTATTTCTCCGAGTCCCGATGGGCGGGGTGTTAGTATTTAATGTTCTCTTATGAACTACAAATAGGGAAAAGTATTTAAAAGCTGGGAGATATGTCAAACCCCTGTCATCGCCGTACCGTGGGCCAACCATTGCAAGAACGCTCATGACCCTTTTCTACGGTGTAGGCTCTGATTAGACGACATAAATATGGGCTGGTCAGAGAATCATTCTCTCGCTTGTAAGGGGTAATATGACAATATCAGTGACAATAATGGCATTCGCATTCCACTCTTTAACGCTAGTCAGAGAATCATTCTCTCGCTTGTACACAATGTAGGGGCTAATGTGACAATGCCAGGGACACTAATGGCATTCGCATTCCACTCTTTAACGCTGGTCAAAAAATCATCCTCTCGCTTGTAGGGGCTTATTTGACAATGTCAGTGACACTAATGGCATTCGCAATCCACTCTTTAACGCTGGTCAGAGAATCATTCTCTCGCTTGTAGAGGCTAATGTGACAATGTCAGTGACACTAATGGCATTCGTATTCCACTCTTTAACGTTGGTCAGAGAATCATTCTCTCGCTTGTAGGGGCTAATGTGACAATGTCAGAGACACTGATGACATTCGCAATCCACTCTTTTACGTTGGTCAGCGAATCATTCTCTCGCTTGTAGGGGCTAATGTGACAATGTCAGAGACCCTAATGGCATTCGCATTCCACTCTTTAGCGCTAGTCAGAGAATCATTCTCTCGCTTGTCGGGGCTAATGTGACAATGGCAGTGACATTGATGGCATTCGCATTCCACTCTTTAACGCTGGTCAGAGAATCATTCTCTCGCTTGTCAGGGCTAATGTGACAATGTCAGAGACACTGATGGCATTCGCAATCCACTCTTTAACGCTGGTCAGAGAATCATTCTCTCGCTTGTAGGGACTAAAGTGACAATGTCAGTGATACTAATGGCATTCGCATTCCACTCTTTAACGCTGGTCAGAGAATCATTCTCTCGCTTGTAGAGGCTAATGTGACAATGTCAGAGACACTAATGGCATTCGCATTCCACTCTTTAACGCTGGTCAGAGAATCATTCTCTCGCTTGTAGGGGCTTATGTGACAATGTCAGAGACACTAATGGCATTCACATTCCACTCTTTAACGCTGGTCAGAGAAGCATTCTCTCGCTTGTAGGGGCTAATGTGACAATGGCAGTGACATTAATGGCATTCGCATTCCATTCTTTAACGCTGGTCAGAGAATCCTTCTCACGCTTGTAGGGGCTTATGTGACAATGTCAGTGGCACTAATGGCATTCGCATTCCACACTTTAACGCTGGTCAGAGAAGCATTCTCTCGCTTGTAGGGGCTAATGTGACAATTTCAGTGACACTAATGGCATTCACATTCCACTCTTTAACGCTGGTCAGAGAAGCATTCTTTCGCTTGTAGGGGCTAATGTGACAATGTCAGTGACACTAATGGCATTCGCATTCCACTATTTAATGCTGGTCAGAGAATTTTTCTCTCGCTTGTTGGGGCTAATGTGACAATGTCAGTGACACTAATGGCATTCGCATTCCACTCTTTAACGCTGGTCAGAGAATCATTCTCTCGCTTGTCAGGGCTAATGTGACAATGTCAGAGACACTGATGGCATTCGCAATCCACTCTTTAACGCTGGTCAGAGAAGCATTCTCTCGCTTGTAGGGGCTAATGTGACAATGTCAGTGGCACTAATGGCATTCGCATTCCACACTTTAACGCTGGTCAGAGAAGCATTCTCTCGCTTGTAGGGGCTAATGTGACAATTTCAGTGACACTAATGGCATTCACATTCCACTCTTTAACGCTGGTCAGAGAAGCATTCTTTCGCTTGTAGGGGCTAATGTGACAATGTCAGTGACACTAATGGCATTCGCATTCCACTATTTAATGCTGGTCAGAGAATTTTTCTCTCGCTTGTAGGGGCTAATGTGACAATGTCAGTGACACTAATGGCATTCGCATTCCACTCTTTAACGCTGGTCAGAGAATCATTCTCTCGCTTCTAGGGGCTAATATGACAATGTCAGTAACACTAATGGCATTCGCATTCCACTCTTTAACGTTGGTCAGAGAATCATTCTCTCGCTTGTAGAGGCTAATATGACAATGCCAGGCACTAATGGCATTCGCATTCCAGTCTTTAACGCTGGTCAGAGAATCATTCTCTCGCTTGTAGGGGCTAATGTGACCATGTCAGTGACACTAATGGCATTCGCATTCCACTCTTTAACGCTGGTCAGAGAATCATCCTCTCGCTTGTAGGGGCTAATATGACAATGTCAGTGACACTAATGGCACAGAGAATCATTCTCACGCTTGAAGAGGCTAATGTGACAATGTCAGTGGCACTAATGGCATTCGCATTCCACTCTTTAACGCTCTGCATGCTGAGCATTTTTCAGTACTTCTTTTTTCAGAAAACAGGATTTGATATGTCAAGCAAATTGTCTCCTATAGTTATAATTTGCTTGAGGGCTTTAATTTGAACAATCTTGGTAGAGGTGCACTAGATGAAGCTTCATACATGTACCAGATATCAAAGACCTGGTTTCCGATAAGAAGATTTTTAAAGGTTTTCCCTATATAAGCCTATGTTAAACCAGTAGTCCCCCGCTGCGGGGGCATGTTTGGCCCCAGGGCTATAATTTGAACAATCTTGGTAGAGGTCCACTAGATGAGGCTTCATACCAAATATCAAAGAGCTGCACCTTCCGGTTTCAGACAAGAAGATTGTTGATGTTTTTCCCGATGTAATCCCATGTAAAACCAGTGGGCCTGGTCGCGTGGGCATTTTGGCCTCAGGGTTATAATTTGAATAATCTTGGTAGAGGTCCACTAGATTTAGCTTCATTCCAAATATCAAAGACCTGGGCTTATGTAAAACCAGTGGGCCCCGGCGCGCGGTCATGTTTGGTCCCAGGGCTATAATTTGAACAATCTTTGTAGAGGTCCACTAGCTGAAGCTTCATACCAAATATCAAAGACCTGCGCTTTCTGGTTTCAGACAAGAGATGCTTTTTTTCTTATTCTCTCCTTTTCGTTGCCATGACAACCAGCGTTCTGCATAGAATGAAATTCTTTGAACAAGTATGAGAGTGAACCACCCAAGGATAATTTCTGCCAACTATGGTCAATTTCTGTTCAGAGATGTCGTTTAGAGGAATTGTGGACGGACGAACGGACGGACGACGACGATGGAGTGAGAGCGATCACAATAGCTCCCCCAGAGCCTTCGGCTGAGGTGAGCTTCAAGCGGGGTGGTCAAAATTATATAGGCGGGTTCAGCACTATTCCGTCGGTTTCATTGGATATATAGCATCTATATATTACATGTAGGTGTTAAATGTATTTTACAGACACAGGATGGGAGCTTCAACTCTGTATTTCACGTGAATTCAACCCTCATCCTATCTTTAAAACAAGAAAAATAAAAAACATGTTCTAATGGGCGGAATCTTGAATGATATGGGATTTGAAAGAAATACGAACGCCGATGTATATGTTTTTAAATACATGTGGCGTGAATTACATTAATAAGTGTTTATAAAATATGAAATATAGCGGCGAGGTTTCCAGTCACTTCGTACCCAAGTCATTTCGTACCCTAGTCATTTCGTACCATTTTGGTCATTTCGAACCCGTTTTATTTTGCAATTTGGTCATTTCGTACCCACTTTGGTCATTTCGTACCCTATTTGGTCATTTTATAACCTCTTTTCTCGGAAAGGTTTTTGGTTATTTCCTTCCCTCTTTAGTCATTCGTGCCCACTTTTAATTTTTCTGGGAAACGTTTTGGTTATTTCGTACCCGATTTTTCAATCGTAGATACAAAAATGACTTTGGTATGATATGAATTGTTTTAATGCTGTTCTGTAGGTCGCCTGAGCCGAAAGCTCATCGGGAGCTATTGTGAACGGTCACCGTCCGTCGTCGTCGTCGTTGGAAGCCTCAGCTGTGCTACTCGCCTTGTTAACCAGGGATCGCAGGATCGATCCCGGACTTCTCCAGACTTTCGGATGAGTTTCTAAACCGAGGTCGCGTATCTGTATGACCTTAGCTGTTGGTGGGACGTAAAACTCAAACACTCACTCACTCGTCGTCGGCGTACATCCGTATGTACGGTCACAATTTCTTTAAGTGATATCTTCTCAACCACTGAACAGACTTGGACGAAACTTGGCAAAAATGATCTGTGGATTGATCTCTTCATCACCCTAACAAGTCCGTGAAATAAACACCCCCTTACAGCCCACTTTATATAGAGGAAACTGGGGTTTATGGGGTTATACATTAGTTTCCTCATTTCTGCTCCAAGACATAGGTTGTGGGTACTCGTTAGAACCGCCTCAATGAGGCGGTTCTAACGAGCACACATAACCTACGTTATGAGTATTAATGAGGATAATATCACAAATTTTCATCAGAAAATTGACCGTTTTAGAGATGAAAAAATTGCACTATGACGCACGGGTGTGTTATCGTAATGTAAAAGATGTTCAAAGAATCCCATTCCATGCAAAACTCTGGTTACCAACACAACAAAAAAGGGGAAAACTAGAAAAACTTTAAAAATCTTCTTGTCTGAAACGAGAAGGCCAAGGTCTTTAATATTTGGTGTGATGAGTCATCTAGTGGACATCTTCCAAGATTGTTAGAATTAGAGCCCAGAGGCAAAAAGTTGCCCCGCCCCGTGGCCCAGCTGTTTAACAAAGGCTTATATAGGGAACACATTTAAAAAATCTTCTCTGAAGCAGAAGGCCCAGGTCTTTGATATTTGGTATGGAGCTCCATCTAGTGGACATCTACCACGATTATTCAAATTAGAGCCCTGGGGGAAAAATTGCCCCGCCCCGGGGCCCAGCTGTTTTAAATAGGCTTATACAGGGAAAACATTAAAAAATCTTCATCTCTGAAACCAAAAGGTCCAGGTCTTTGATATCGAGGCGACTTTAACGAGTTTCAACAATCTTTGCTTAGAGCAGAAACATGAAAAAGTTTATCGGAAAATCCTCTTTAATAAATAAGTCAAGCGTTTTGTTAAATTCGTACCTTTTTGGTCAATTTATACCCAGGTATGAAATGACCAAAACGGTTGCAAAATGACTCGGGTACGAAATGGTTGTTTGTGGGTACGAAATGACCCCAAAACGGATACGAAATGACCAAAATGGTACGAAATGACTAGGGTACGAAATGGCTTGGGTACGAAATGACCGGTTTCCAACGGCGTCATGATTTTTGCCTGATCTTATACATATGCCTGTCTGATTCATTCACCAGTTCCAGCTTTGTAGAAATGCAGGTAACCGGGCACTAGAAGTTTTGTAGAAATGCAGGTAACCGGGCACTAGAAGCTTTGTAGAAATGCAGGTAACCGGGCACTAGAAGCTTTGTAGAAATGCAGGTAACCGGGAACTAGAAGCTTTGTAGAAATGCAGGTGACCGGGAACTGGAAGCTTTGTAGAAATGCAGGTAACCGGGCACTAGAAGCTTTGTAGAAATGCAGGTAACCGGGCACTAGAGGCTTTGTAGAAATGCAGGTAACCGGGAACTAGAAGCTTTGTAGAAATGCAGGTTTCAAAGGTAAGCGGACACTAGAAGCACACTGGGGCTACCAACCTTCTTCAACAAGTTATGAAAAAGCGTAATACATCACATAAAATGTTCACATTAACGCATACACTTATAAAACAGTACAGTTTAACATTGCACCAACAACAACCTTCAGGTGCCCCAACGAAAGGTCACAAAGGTCATGCATGAAAACAATTATGGCGACCTTAATAGATGAAGAAACAGCTGGTATACATTACAAGTAACTGTTAGTTGAATACAGTAAATTTACCTGTATTAAGACCACCTTTGGGACTTTTCAAAGTGGTCTTTAAGACCACTTTCGAACAGTCCCAAAGGTAGTCTACTGTATGCAGAAAACACAATGACAGAATAATTGCAAAAAACTAAATAAGCTTTTTAAAGCAGAATTAGACTGAGTGTGTGCGTGAGTGAGTGTTTGACAATAACTAAGGTCATACGGAGACGGCACCTCGGTTTAAAGACTCATCCGAAAGTCTAAAGAATTAGACTGAAGTTTAAGTGGTCTTAGTAGCGGAATTTTACTGTTGTTGAAAAAACTTATTGCTTGCGATGAATTTAAAATCGCCATGATTCTAACACAAAACGCCAATGTGGGTAATCATCACGAAAACACGCCTATATAGTTTTGACCCCCTTGAACCCCACTTTTATATAGTAAGACTGGGGTTTACAGGGGTAAACCTTATCTTTTTTCTGCTCTAAAATATAGATTGTGGATACTCGTTAGTACCGTCTCGATGAGGCGGTTCTAACGTGTACCCACAATCTATATTTTGAGCATTTATTAGTTACTCACAATCTGTATTTTGAGCATAAATAAGAAAAATATCACACTTTTTCATCTTAATTGTTTCATTTTTACGGCGTAAAATGTACTGTGTATTTGTATAGGCGTGCTTTCGTAATGGGAAAGTAACTAATAAACAGCAGGAAGTGCCTGACACGAATAGTCGCCATTTTATGACGTCATTTTCTTCTCTATTTGACGCCATTTTCTTGCTTTGAAGACGCTGACAAAAGGCATCTTTTTACTGTCAATAACTTTTGCGGGATTTCTTCTAATAAGCGCGAAAGGTTGGAATCAAAGCACTGAGAGTATTAGTGGTTGTAGTGTCTCTGAGTGTAGATTGGGCAAATAGGCCTGAACTGGGACTTAGACTATTTCGTTAAAGTTTTACCTTTAAATTTCTGTACTGTTAGCAAACAGTGTAGACCCTGATCAGACGCTGCGTTTTTCTAAGCCTGCCCTTAAATTCCTATACTGATAGCAAGCGGTGAAGACCCTGATCAGACGCTGCATTTTTAGTCTGCGCCTGGCGCTTAAATTACTATACTGTTCGCAACCAGTTTAGACCCTGACCAGACCCTGCGTTTTTCGGCGTCTGACCATTAAATTCCTAATCAGTTAGCAAACAGTGTAGATCCAGATCAAACGCTGCGTTTTTCGGCACCTGACCGTTTAATTCCTGCACTGTTATTAAACAGTGTATACCCGGATCAGACGCTGCGTTTTTCGGCGCCTGACCCTGTAATTCCTATGCTGTTAGCAAACAGTGTAGACCCTGATCAGACCCTGCATTTTTCGGCGCCTGACACTTAAATTCCTACACTGTTAGCAAACAGTGTAGACTCTGATCAGACCCTGCATTTTTCGGCGCCTGACACTTAAATTCCTTTACTGTTAGTAAACAGTGTAAACCCTGATCAGACGCTGCGTTTTTCGGCGCCAGATCATTTAATTCCTAAACTGTTAGCAAACAGTGCATAGTAGAGCCTGATCAGACTCTGCGTTTTTCTGCGCAGTCAGTCAGTTGTAAGTAGACAAATCACTCACACTACGCCCTCGTGATTTGATATACTTAACAACTTACCTGCCTTCATTTATCTTCCTAGGACTACCCCTGAAAATGCGAGCGTCAGCCAAGGGAGCTCCTAGTACCATTTTTCACGCCTTTGGTATGGCGCGGCCGGGGATCGAACCCGCGACCTCCCATTCCCGAAGCGGACGCTCTACCACTGAGCTATCGGGGCCGAGACAGTGATTTATTACTCAGCAAATCACAGTTAGCGCTAACCTTTTTCTTAAACAAGACACAATCATAAAACAAGGTTTCCAGTATTCATGGTACACTGGAATGTAATAGCTCACGTCACAGTCTTTTACCATGTTCTGGTAATGTGCAGGCTTATCTAAGTCTTCGCTGGACTATGATGTCAGTAAAGAAAAACTAATCTGGGTACCCACTCAGTTGGTTGTCTGCATGATTAGCCCATTTTGTACCCGACACCTCAAAAAGGGGTAGTTTGCAAACAGTGAGTGCCCAGCTCATACGCCGTACAACTCGGCGTCTGATTAGGGCCTACGCTTTTTGCAAAATTTTCAGCCAATTTCCAAATAGTTTTTGTAGAAAACACAACCTGACAACCCTAAATTTTGAAATGAACTCCTGCTAAATATAAGGTGGAAGATTCCATTTGGTACAAAAGGGTAAATCACTGGGCACATGGTATCGAATCACTGCGCACATGGTATCGAATCACTGCGCACATGGTTTAGCACTGGGCACACGGTAAATCACTGGGCACATGGTTAATCACTGGGCACATGGTCAACCACAGGGCACATGGTCAATCACTGGACACATGGATAATCACTGGGTACATGGTTAATCACTGGGCACATGGTTAATCACTGGGCAAATGGTATCATAATACAGCCGTCGACTCTCGTTATCTCAAACTCTAAGGGAATGATAATTTGCTTTGAGATACATGTAACAGTATTTTGAGATAAGAGGAGTCCAAACATTACGAAAACATGCCTATACAAATACATTGTAAATTTTATTGCCTTAAAACGAATATTTGAGCTGAAAATTTGTGATATTTTTTCTAATTTCTGCTCTAAAATATAGATTGTGGGTACTCGTTAGAACCGCCTCATCTCTCATCGAGGCGGTTCTAACGAGTACCCACAATCTATATTTTAGAGCAGAAATAAGAAAAATAAGATTTACCCATGTAAACCCAAGTTTTACTATATAAACGTGGGGTGTAAGAGGGTCATAATTATATAATCGTGTTTTCGTGATGACAAATTGAATATATTGCAACATTAGAACAACAGAGCCTTAATTCTAGTTTGACTTCAGTAGTCGTTTGAGCTATCCGTGTTTGAGAAAACAGAAGTCAGCTATAACTTACAGCAAACGTTCTTATCAGACAGTGACGGTGCGCAGTCTAATCAGAGTCTTCTCTGGGTGTAAATACCCGTAGTCACCGTTTTTGGTACGGCTCATAAAGATACAAAGTTGATCAACATGTAAACAACAACGTCCTTCAGCTTTTCAATCACTTTATGCGCACAAAAGAGACTGAATGTAGGAAAGTCACGCAATGTTGGCGTATATAATATCAAACTACTTCTAAAAAGCTATATTTATTGTCTTTTTCACAAATGTAAGGGAAACATACATGTTATTTTTTACATTTGTACAAGGAACCTTCTGTATACTTGTCCCCCTCCACCCTCCACCCCCAACACCCCCCTACCAATAATTCATCTACTCATTACGAAAACAAGCCTATACAAACATTGTAAACTTAACCCGCGAAAAAATGAAAATTTTCAAATGAAAAAGTGTGATATTTTTCTTATCTCTACTCAAAATATAGATTGTGGTACTCAAGTACCCACAATCTATATTTTTAAACAGAAATAAGAAAAATAAGATTTACCTACGTAAACCCCAGTTTTACTATATAAACGTGGGGTTCAAGAGGGTCATAATTATATAATCGCGTTTACGTGATGACAAATTGAATATATTGCAACATTAGAACAACAGAGCCTTAATTCTAGTTTGAGATCAGTAGTCGTTTGAGATATCCGTGTTAGAGAAAGCGGGAGTCAGTCGTAGCTTACAGCAAAGGTTCTTATCAGACTATGACGGTGCGCAGTCTAATCAGAGTCTTCTCTGGGTGTAAATACCCGTAGATACCGTGTTTGGCTCATAGAGATACAAAGTTGCCGCATGATAACACCATTAACAACAACAACAAGCTGAAACTAGAAATGGTGTTTGTAAAACACAATGCCCCCAACCTTTGCTTGTCCTTAGATGGCAAAATATTCAACAAATATTGTTAAAGACTCAAAAACATACAACAAGAATTCCCCCGAAGGCTATGTCGCGCCTGTGGAAGCGCAAAGTCACCAAACCATGAAATCTAGGTCAAGGTCAAACATGGATGCCTGCATAAAAATTTCACTCCTAGTTCCAAGCATGTACCAAGTATCATCAATGAAACTCTTAACGAGAATTCTATGTTTTTTAATTAAAGGGGAAATAATTCAAGAAGGGGAGATAATTTGGACAAGAAAAAAAATACGGGTCAACTATTTTTTCATGAGGAACTCATATATGAAATTTCAAAACACTAGCATACACGGTTCTGAAGATATGCTATGCACCAGAAAGCAACACAATTGAGTAGCAAAAAATTACAAAGGGCCATAACTCTAACAAAATTTTATCGAATTGGTTGAAAATTTAATCAGGTAGTCTCCTCCTTAGTCCCAATCACTATACCAAATATCAAGGCTGTAGCTCAAATCCTTTTTGAGATATCTTGCTAACGAGAATTCTATGTTATTTAATTAAAGGGGAAATAATTCAAGAAGGGGAGATAATTTGGACAAGAAAAAAAATACGGGTCAACTATTTTTTCATGAGGAACCCATATATGAAATTTCAAAACACTAGCATACACGGTTCTAAAGATATGCTATGCACCAGAAAGCAACACAATTGAGTGGCAAAAAATTACAAAGGGCCATAACTCTAACAAAATTTTATAGAATTGGTTGAACATTTAATCAGGTAATCTCCTCCTTAGTCCCAATCACTATACCAAATATCAAGGCTGTAGCTCAAATACTTTTTGAGATATCTTGCTAACGAGAATTCTATGTTATTTAATTAAAGGGGAAATAATTCAAGAAGGGGAGATAATTTGGACAAGAAAAAAAATACGGGTCAACTATTTTTTCATGAGGAACCCATATATGAAATTTCAAAACACTAGCATACACGGTTCTAAAGATATGCTATGCACAAGAAAGCGTGACGTACGAACGGACTAACGGACTAACGGACGAACGGACGAACGGACGGACAAGCCAGAAGCAATATGCCCCCCAACTTTTTTAAAGTTGGGGGCATAATTAAGGATATGCTATGCACAAGAAAGCGTGACGTACGAACGGACTAACGGACTAACGGACGAACGGACGAACGGACGGACAAGCCAGAAGCAATATGCCCCCCAACTTTTTTAAAGTTGGGGGCATAATTAAGGCTTTCATTATAATAATTCACCCATGCAGCTTACTGCATTTTTAAATATCCAAAATGGAGAATTTTCTCATGAAAAATTGTGATATTATTTCTTATAAATGCTCAAAACATAGGTTGTGGGTGCTCGTTAGAACCGCCTCATTGAGACGGTTCTAACGAGTGCCCACAATCTGTATCTTGGAGTAGAAATAAGAAAAAAGAATGTATACCCCTATTAACCCAACCCAAGTTTTCTCTATATAAAGTGGGGTTTAGGGGGTGTTCATTTCACGGACTTGTTCACGTGATGATATTGCAAAATTAGAACAATAATGCCTTAACTCCACTTTGACTTCAGCAGTCGTTTGAGATATCCGTGTTTGAAAAAACAGAAGTCAGTTATAACTTACAGCAAAGGCTCTTATCAGACTGTGTCGGTGCGCAGTCTAATCAGAGTCTTCTCTGGGCGTTACTACCTTTTGGTACGGCTCATAAAGATACAAAGTTGTTGATTATGTAACTAACAACAACAGCAATAATAATAAACAATATCCTTTGATCTCAGATGAAACTTCAGCTTTTTTAGTCAGTTTATTTGTTCAAAAGAGACTGAATGTAGGAAAGTCACGCAATGCTGGCATATATGATAACAAAAGTCCTTCTAAAAAGCTATATTTATTTTCTTTTTCCCAAATGAAAGGGCGACCCCCGCCCATCGGGGCTTGAAGAAGTAGATGGGCTGCTTGATGCTTGACGCAGAGCTGAAACCGACCGCACACGAGTACTGGTAAACCGCTAAGAGGATCTAAGCCTGCCCAGGCAAATCGGTGCGTGTTGGACCCATCCATGCTTATAAAAACCATATCGGTGTCATTGAGCGGCAGGGCTTGAGATGTCATTTCATCTCAATGTCGGGTAAATGTCCCACAAAATTGGAAGCAACGTCTCACGTCTCCAAAATGACCTTTAAAGTGTTGACGGGGACGTTAAACACCTAATCAAGCAAACCAAATGTAAGGGAAACGAACATACGTGTCATTTTTTCACATTTTCACAAGGAACACCCTGTTTGCCTTCATTGTATACTTATCCCCTCCGATAATACGATCTATCCATTATAGTTGGTAGAAGCCTCCGTGGTGTAGTGGTAAAGCTAATCGCCTTGTAAACCGGGGATCGCAGGACTTTCGGATGAGTCTTTAAACTGAGGTCCCGTCTCCGTATGACCTTAGCTGTTGGTGGGACGTAAATCTGAAAACATCCACTCACGCTGTAAAAGGTATGTTGTGTGTACTCATAAGATTCGCCTCATTGAGGCGATTCTAATGCGTGCACACAACCTACTTTTATTTAATTATTGTAAGGATATTATGTTTTATGAGATGATTAAACCAAAGTAGTCCGAACTACCTCTGTTTCGAACAAATGTGCATGGTCCCAAAGATCTTCGAGTTATCGAAATTCGGCTGTAACTTTTTTAATTTCTTTCCGACAAGTCACACACGCTCCGCCCCCGCCCACCGGGGCTTGAAGAAATAGATGGGCTGCCTGATGCTTCCACGCAGAGCTGAAACCGACCCGAACACGAGTACTGGTAAACCTGCCTAGGAACCCCGGTGCGAGTCGGACCGTCCATGCTTATAAACCCTTTTGGTTTCATTGGGCGACAGGGCTTGAGATGTCATTTCATCTCAATGTCGGGTAAAAGTCCTACAAAATTGGAAGCAACGTCTCCAAAATGACCTTTACAGTGTTGACGGGGACGTTAAACCTCAAATCAAACAAACAAAAACAAGTCACACACGCTACATCAGTTTTTCATGTCCTTAACACTCTCTAAGCTAAAAAAAATAGCTAAAACCGTTGATATAAAAAAAAAAAAAAAAAAAAAAAAAAAAACAGGATCTGACATCTCGTGCAAATTGTCTCCATAAGAGACAATTTGCTTAAAAAAGCAGATTCCGTTGTCTCGGAATAAAAGAAGATAAATATTTGAAGCAAAATACGGACAGTACAATGTGCACTTTATCAATATCTAAGGCCTTTGGAATATTGGGTGTGGGATAAAAACTATATAGGACATAAAACAATGCATGATTATGTGCATGATTATGTGATGTGATGTGGCAATAAATGTTTTACGTATATATGTCCGCCCCCCGCCCAATCGGGGCTAGAAGAAATAGATGGGCTGCCGGATGCTTCCACGTAGGGCTGAAACCGACCGCACACGAGTACTGGAAAACCGCTTAGAGGATTTAAGCCTGCCCATGCAATGCGGTGCGAGTCGGCCCGTCCATGCTTATAAACCCTATTGGTTTCATCTGGCGACAGGGCTTGGGGTGTCATTTCATCTCAATATCGGGTAAAAGCCCCACAAAATTGGAAGCGACGACTCCAAAATGACCTATACAGTGTTGTCGGGGACGTTAAACCTCCATTATTGCATAAATATCTATGCGCATGGCTGTTTGAAGCCATTGTCAAATGGACCGAAAGCCATGCTCAAACAGCAAAAACTATGTTCAAATCATGAAATTCGCGTGCTGTTTGAACATGGCATGTGAGCTTTTGATTTCACAAGACGGGCCTTGCTTTGTTTACGTTACGTTGAGCAACGTTATCGCCCCGAACGTAGCGTTTTAGGGTTCTATGATGACGTCAGATGGTTAACAACGTCATTGTTAACAACTTTCTGAACTGGTCGCCATGTTGGTTCGCCGGTCGCATTTGAAGAGTTTATATTGAGTTCTGGGGCGTTTTCGTCAAAATTTGCTGTCAGAATCGTAAGTTATGCAAGAACAACGATCATCCATGCTTATTTAAGTACATTAACATTCGCCGGATCCCTCGGAAGATATTTGAACATTCGGCTTTGCGGCCTCATGTTCAAACAGCTTCCTCGGGACCCGGCCAAAGTTAATGCATGAAAAAAACATGGTTGATCCCTATAATCAAAGAAACAAACGTATATATGTAACTATACGACATATAATTACACGTAGTTGTACAACACTAAGCTGTACACCGAGAAGTGTTACTACCCACTATCTGGGGAACAAAATATATAGATCGTACAGAAAATACAAGGCTCATACCCGTGCCTTCAATTGTGACCTTCACCTCGAGTCAGTATGGTTGGGTTATAGGTTCTGCACATTTCCTGGCTTAGGCCAGCATTTGACCAAAGTTTAATGAAAATCCTTCAGGGGTTAAAGGAATTATAGAACGGCAAAAAAAGAATCAAGGATCAAACTCGTGACCTTCAATTGTGGCCTTCATCTTGAATTGGCATGGTTTTTGCTTAAGAAATAATAATCGGAAGAAAAGTAACATTTAATTGTAATGGGTATTTTAATCAGACATAGAGATGGAAGGTTAAGAAAGCTTCATTCAGGATCTTTTGCAATTTGAATGAGGAAGTCTTCGTTTAGTGTTCTGTTTATAGTGAAAAATACATTCATTTCGTAAACACGCCTATACAAATGCATTGTACACTTTACCGCCGAAGAAACGAGCATTTTGAGATGAAATATTGTGATATTTTTTCTTCATTCTGCTCAAAATATAGGTTGTGGGTATTCGTTAGAGCCTCCTCATCGAGGCAGCTCTAATGAGTACCCACAATCTATATTTTGGAGTAGAAATAAGAAAAATAAGGTTTACCCCTGTAAACCCCAGTTTACTATATAAAATTATAAAGGCATGTTTCCGTGATGTTCTGCGCCATCACGTAAACAAGTCCGTGAAAAGAACACCCCCCCCCCCAACACCACCACCACCACCACACACACACACACCTTAACCTCATTTTATAGAGAAATCTCGGGTTTTATGGGGATATTTATTATTTTTCTTATTTTTTTGCTCAAAGACAATGGGTGTGGGTACTCGTTAGAACCGCCTTAATGGGGAGGCGGTTCTAACGAGCACCCACAACCTATGCGCGCAGAATTTATAAGAAAAAATATCACAGATTTTTATCAGAAAAGTGAGCTGAGAAAAGTAGCCATTTTGGTGATGTGAATAAAATGCTGCAGGGGTGTGTTATCGAAATGATTTATTAACAATTTTAATGCATGCCCGTGTTTGTTCACAATACCACTATATACAGGGGCGACTTCTAGGACGTGCTTGTTCACAATACCACTATATACAAGAGGTGACTGCTAGGACGTGCTTGTACACAATACCACTATATACAATAGGTGAATGCTAGGACGTGCTTGTTCACAATACCACTATATACAAGAGGTGACTGCTAGCATTTTGCTTTCTCTCAGATTCCGATTGTTATGATATTGTTTGCATTTCATAATTTTGTATGCAAATGTTTGATATAAATACTGTTTTAACCAAGACGTAATCCTTCTTTCATGGGCTCGTTTGCAAATTCGAACTTTGTTTATTCATATGCGTACAAGAAATAGATATTTACTCTATTAAATAGTTTATTATTATTATTGTTATTATTATTATTATTATTATTATTGTAGCTGCATGCCATTTGAAATCGCTCGTCAAAACAAATGCCTTTATTTGCAGTGTTTCAGTTGATGGACAAAGCGTACATGTTTTGTTTATAACAGATATATTCAACGAAAATTTGTACATACATGTACACATATGATTCCATACCAAATCAAGCTTTTATACTCACCTGAGTACTTCCTGAGCACGAAGCGCTTATGATGAGCTGCTGTGATCGGTCAATGTCCGTCGTCTGTAGTGCGTCGAGTGTCGTGCGGCGTCAACAATTTGTTTAAAATGCTAACTCCTCAACCTTCGGCCAATTTCAATCAACCTTCATATGAATGTTGCTAAGGTGACCCTCTACTTAATTAGCTACATGTAAGATCTTATTGCTTCGATGAACAAGATGGCTACCAGAGCTAAAATAGTACATTCTTTAAATGACCGTCCCTCCTATACATTTAGGCCAACTTCATTCAAACTTCATAGGAATATTACTTAGCTCACCTTCTACCATAAGAGTTAAACGGTTTTGCTCAGATGAACAGAATGGGCGCCAGAACTAAGCATGGAAAAAACGTAAACATCTTGCTCCTCCTTAACCTTTGAGCCAATTTCATCCAAGCTTCATAGTAGTCTTTTACCATTATAGTGTAACTATTGATTTTCTTTTGCTCTAGCAATTCAGTTATTTCATGCTGTAGAGTCCTCACCGTTGTTTCACCTCTGTAATTGTTTGATTTTTATATTCTCGATGAGTCAGGAAGCCTTCATATGGACTGTATAAATCATTCCTCTAAACCACGACAAAAGAAAGGGCGAGAATTGTGACCACGTAAAACCGATTTAACCACCAGTGGAATATTTTTCATTGACCATTCCAATGCCGTTCTTTTGTCGCGGCTTATTGTTGTTATAGTTCGTCTTCGAATGCATGCATCTCTTATATCATTTTATTTTGGTTTGGATGCCAATTGGCTATTTTGCGGGAAAGCAACTGTCCTTTTGGCTTTCCGCTAGTGATGTTTCCATCAGGGTCTTGTTACTTAATGTTCGGTTTCCCTTCCCGTTGGTGTCTCTGATGGGAGTAATGAGGCAGATGCATCTATTCCTGATCATTGCCTTCACTCTCTAACAAAGTAGCTAAACTCGTTCCACTCTAATGAATAAGATGGCCACAAGAGCTTAACATCGAATAATCTTTGAAGGACAGATCTTCTTGTACTTTTGGGCCAATTTCAATCACAATTCACAATTCTCTAACAAAGTAGCTAAAATGGTTCCGCTTGGATGATCAAGATAGCCGCTAGGTCCAAAAATAGAAAAAAATTTAAACGACAACTCAAAAACCCTTGAGCCATTTTTATTCACATTTCGTATGAATGTTGCTTAGGTACCTTCTACCGAAATAGCTGAAATTGGTCCTCCTAAATCACAAGTCAAGTTTCCTCCAAACTTCATAGGAACGTTGCTTAGGTGACCAGCTACCAAAATAGCTAAAACAGTTCAGCTGCTTTGCCAGAGTTAAAAACAGAAAATGCCAAAAATATGCTTACATGCCGACTCCTCCTAAACATTAGGTCCAATTTCAATTGGGCCCCGTCAAGCGATTTTGGTACTTATCGCCTATGCGAGCAGCGAAGGTTCAGGCGAGCCTGCGCATCCGCGCAGTCTCGCCAGAACCTTCGCTGCTCGCTCATACAAGCAGTGAATCAAGAGGAACCTTCAGACAGAAAGCCATATCCCTGGCCCCTCTGAATGGCTGGGTATGCGCAGTTAAAATTTGTCATGACGGAATGCTCGAAGACACAAATTCGCTTGGCGGGGCTCAATTAAACTTCAAAGGACTGTTGCAAGGTGACCTTCTACCAAAATAGCTAAAATAGTTCCTATCTGATGAACAAGCTGGCTGCCAGAGTCAAAAACAGAAAAATCTTAACACAACAACTCCTCCTATAACCTGCCTTCAACAGAGCTGAAAGTAAAAATAAAATAAAGAATGTCTTTTTACGATAACTACTATAAACCCTTGGGCCACACAGGAATTTTACTTAGGTCGATCCTCTACCAAAATAGCTAATACCGTTCAGCTCCGATGAGTACAATGGTCACAAGCCTACGTGGTGTAGTGGTTATGGTGCTCGCCTTGTAAACCAGGGGTCGCAGGATCGATCCCGAGTTTCTCCAGACTTTCGGGTGAGTCTTTAAACCGCGGGCCCGTCTCCGTATGACCTTAGCTGTTTGCGAGACGTGAATCTCACTCACTCACTCACTCACTCACTCACTCACTAAGTGTAATGGTCACCAGAGTTAAAAATAAAAAATGTCAACAATGTGCTTTATATGCCAACTCCTCCTTAACCTTTTGTGCGCATTTCAATCAACCTTCATAGAAATGTTGCTTTGGTGACCCACTACCACTGTAACTGATATCGCTCCGCTCTGGCCACCAGAGCTAAAGATATAATAATCTTAACACAACAATTCCTCCATCAAAATATCTAAGGATGAGCAAACTGGCCACCATAGCTAAAAATAGAAAATCATCAACAATTTTGTTTTAATGCCAACTCCTGCTAAGCCTTCGAGACAATTCCAACCAAACTTCATAACCTTTACAGTGTTGTCGGGGACGTTAAACCTCAAGTCAAACAAACCAACAAAACTTTAAAGGAATGTTGCTGAGGTGATACTCTACCTAAATAGCTAAAATGGTTTGGCTCAGATGAAAAAAATGGCCGCCAGAGCTACATTGTAAAATATTAAAAAGTGCCAACCGTTTGGCCAATTTGATTCAAAGTTCACAGGAATGTTGCTTAGGTGACCTTCTACCGAAATAGCTAAATTGTTCTGCTCTGATAAACAAGAGGATCTCCAGATTACTTTCAGAAGCTATGTAACATCATGAAATTCGGTGAGCGATTCAGGGCCAACTTTGCCCTCTTGTCATGGATTTAGACAAAGTAACGTATTATATCTGTCAGCATAAAGAAATGCCACATTTATGAAAATATCTCTCTCTCTCTCTCTCTCTCTCTCTCTCTCTCTCTCTCACTCTCTTATCTATCTACATGTACATTTGATTATTACATGATAATGCAGGATGAAAGCCTACGCAGTCATATAATTAAGGTAGGGATATTTAACCAGCACAGGGGATGGTTCTCCCGGCACAGTGGGTGGGCGGAGGTAACGTCCCGATTCGAACGACGGTGCACTTTGTGGCAAATGATGCCAGTGGATGATGTTCGGACACCGCAATTTTACCACCGCTGCCAGGAATCTAACGGGGGGGGGGGGGCCTTTAGCATCACAGGCAAGTGCACTAACCACTGAGCTACCACACCCCAGCAAGTATAAGTATTGTTATTGAATAGAACCCCAGTTTAGCGTTGACCTCAGAAGTTTGCAAATGAATCGCGTGGTAAACAACATTAACGGAAGGTCAGGTGGTTTTTCTCCGGGTACTCCGGTTTTCGCCCACCTCTGATTAACGATCGGCTCGATATGAGTGAAATAATCTTGAAAGGGCCGTAAAACCCAAATCAAAAAAAAAAAAAAATCTTCTGTGCATGGTTATTAAACTTAATTTAGCCACATCAGGTAAACCATGTTCTAGAACATGTGTCCCTGGCAATGGCTTGGGCCGGGCTTGTCATTCGCTCTGCGCTTCATGGATGACCGCTGGATGAAATTTCTAAATATTGGCAGGGATGGCTGGCTCTAATTACGATAAACACACCCGTGCGACATAGAGTATTTTCCACATATCCAAAATGACTATTCATTACCAAAACACGCCGAAAATTTTATGATGAAAAATTGTGATATTTTTCTTATTTCTGCTCAAAATATAGATTGTGGGTACTCGTTACAACCGCCTCATCGAGGCGGTTCTAACGAGTGCCCACAATCTATATTTTAGAGCAGAAATAAGTACAATAAGGTATACCCCCTCAAACATCAGTTTTACTATATAAAAGTGGGGTTCGAGGGGGTCAAAATTATATAGGCGTGTTTTCGTGATGTTTCTGGTGAAAATCCCTTATATTTGTCTTATGTATGCTACAAACATTGGTTGTGGGTGCTCGTCACGAAAACACGCCTATATAATATTGACCTCTTTGAACCCCACCCCTTTATATAGTAAAACTGGGGTTTAAAGAGGTAAACCTTATCTTTCTTATTTCTGCTCTAAAATATAGAGTGTGAGTATTCGTTAGAACCGCCTCACCGAGGCGGTTCTAACGAGTACCACAATCTATATTTTGAGCAGAAATAACAAAAATATCACAATTTTAATTCTGAATTTTTTCATTTTTACGGCGGTGAAATTAACAATGTATTTGTATAGGCGTGTTTTCGTAGTTGAACCGCCTCAGTGGGGCGGTTCTAACGAGTACCCACAAACAATGCCTTGGAGCAGAAATAAGACTAATAATGTAAACCCCGCTAAACCGCAGTTTTCTCTAAATAAGGTGGGGTTCAGGTGGTGTTCATTTCACGCACTTGTTCACGTGATGTGATTGGGTTTATAGACATGCCGATTTGAGTCATTTCTGGGGGATGTTGTTTGTGGACAATGTTTGCATGGTGTGGCTCAGAAGTAAAAAGTTCATTTTGTTGCGTTTTCGTACTCGTTAGTTATACTGGAATAAGTGCTACCATCTTGATTGCTTCTGTTCAAATCTTCATAATCGGTTCTACCCAACTCGTGTCCTGTAATCAAAAGTAATACACGTGTGAAATTATCGGAATCTTTCCTAAGCACATATGGATTCGATATAGGCATTTTCAATCCGAGGGATGCCCGGGCGGATCGGAACCTGAGGGTTGCCCGTGCAGATCTGAACCCGTGGGATGCCCGGGCTGATCGGAACCCGAGGGTTGCCCGGGCTAATCAGGAACAGAGGCTAAGCCGAGACTCCAGTCGGCCATGTCATCCCTCGGGTTGAACTAGTACTGTTTAGAGATAGAGGGTTGATAGAGTGCACTCCTGAGGATATTTCTGGATTCAACTGACGACTTCCCAGATATTTAATAATAAACGTGTTCACCCAGCAGTCACACGGGGCAAGGTTGGGGCTAAGGGCGATTTGAATTATTGTATTGGAGTTTAACGGTCCAGTCAACACTATTTAGGTCATTTTTGAGCCGGTCAGGTTTACCTATCCACACTTTTTCTGGACCGACTTATACGTAAGCTGTTAATCAGTACATTGCACATTCTGTCGCCCAAAACTGACAACTGCCCTTCTTGAATCGGCGGAAGGGAGAGAATGACTGTAGAAAAAATTTCATGATAAGTCTCCATGAAGGAATGTTGCCGACCCCGGCAGGTATCGAACCCGCGACCACCTGATCACCAATCAGACGCGCATCCGACTGAGGTACCGAGGCGGGCCGGGGCTACCGGCGAATGTTGTAAGATAGAAACGACTTTCTCATACTTTCGGAGTCTTTGCCTCGGAACATAGCACGTCTCGACACGGTCCTGATTTAGCCCTGGCCCCGAGGTCACTTGAGCATAAAATTTGTCCTGCTCACAAATTTGAAAATACCAACAATTGTTGGCATTTAAAAATTTGTGAGCAGGACAAATAACATTATCTGCTATCAATGAAAGAAAAATCGCTCAGCTTCTAAGTATTTTAATTTTATGAGCACTACAAAGTTCATCCTCACCTGAGTTGAGCATGAAAAAAGTTTTATAACCTCGGGGCCTGGTGTCAATAAATTGGGTACCCAACGGGTAAAAACCTTTCTGACCATTTTTATTGGGATGGCAGAAGAATTTAAGCCAACGGACAGACACCTTCCTGATCTTGTTTTAATGTGGAAAAGATGACCGACAAATTTGAGCCACATAAATGAGCATCCTACTCAGTCAGTATCATTACATTAGCAACATCTTTTCCAGTTAGATGTACAGATGACACAGACCTTCGGGTTCCTGGATCTTCTGCCCCTGAATAGACTCAACGATCTGGCAACAGTTCTATATGCTAGTGGAGTTTCCCCGACCCCCCCCCCCCCCCCACCATCAGGGCTTGAAGAAATAGATGGGCTGCGTGATGCTTCCATGCAGATCTGAAACCGACCGCACACGAGTATTGGTAAACTGCTTAGAGAATCTAAGCCTGCCCAGACAAAGCGGTGCAAGTCGGGCCGTCCATGCTTATAAACCCTATTTGTTTCATTGGGCGACAGGGCTTGAAATGTCATTTCATGTCGGGTAAAAGTACCACAAAATTGGAAGCAATATTCTCCAAAATGGCATATACAGTGTTGACTGGGACGTTAAACCTCAAATCAAACAAAGTATATTTTCTCAATACACTATCAAAACATCGTTTTGTCTCCACAGCACTTTATGCTAGCTATCCACGAATTTCGAAACAACCTTCTTCTTCCTCTGGGAAAATATGGCCACTTTCGTCACCATTTATGGTCAGTATAGATGACTAATGTCCTATAAAACCACGCTGTACATTGACAGCTTCGAGGAAACGGTTTGAGAAGGACATGGGTCGATATGAATTAATCAGTTAATAGGCCATGCAGAAATAACCGTGGCAAGACCTTTGCAAATTACACGCTAATAACACAAAAGACAAAGGTTAAAAGAATAAATTCTAACACAGCGCGCCTATATAGGCAATGGAAAATAACTGTGTTTTATTCTTCAACAAATCACGGCAAGAAAGAGTGTGACGAGTGACGTCATTAAAACTGCAAATTTATGTCGTCACTAGTCGATTTCCTTGACGTTTGACGGTGTAACGTCATATTCTCGCATCAAAAACGTTAGAAAAGGATATACATACATGCGTTTCAATCGATAATTTTAGCGGGATTTATTCTAACAATGGCGAAAAGTTGTGAGATTTTGAAGGAAACAACAGTATTATTGCCGATTTTCAGCCTACTAGAAACGAAATAGATCAGCTCTAGTTTGTGATTTGTTGAGTAATAAATCACAGTTTGTCGGTCAGTTGTAAGTAGACAAATCACGCGTGCTACGCGCTCGTGATTTGATCTACTTTACAACTGACCTCCAAACTGTGATTTATTATTCAACAAATCACAGTTAGAGCTGATCTATTTCTTAAATAAATAACAAAAATAGAAAAAATAAAGTGAGCAAAATAATTTGGCATTTGAATATTCCATTGGTTGTGTCTTGTCAATATATATCAGAACAAAAAATATCAAACTATTCCAAGTGGTTTAGAAGTTGTTTCCATTTGCTCTTACTGATTTCGGATTTTTAGTTTTGTCTCGGCGTCTGATCAGGGCCTCCACTGTTTGCTAAAAGTTCAGTCAATTTCCAAATACATTTTGAAGAAATCACAACCTGACACCCCTAAATTTGGAAATGGACTCCTGCTTAACATAAGGAGGAAGATTCCAATTTGGTACAAAAAGGGTTAATTCATTTTCAGGGGCATAATAACAATCCATGGATATTTCAAATACCAGCTTTCTTCGGCATACCATGAACCTGACAAATTGTGAAAATGGCAATATCAGTTAAATCCCTAGGATTTTAAGAGAATAAAGAAATATCTACGAGAGATAACCAAAGGAAACAGTTAGAAATGATAAATTGGTAAACATCATGAAAACACGCCTATATATGACCCCCTTGAACCCCAATTTTATATAGTAAAACTGGGGTTTACAGGGATAAACCTAATTTTCCTTATTTCTGCTCTAAAATATTGATTGTTGGTACTCGTTAGAACCGCCTCATCGAGGCGGTTCAAACGAGTACTCACAATCTATATTCTCTAAAATTGTGATTGTTGGTACTCGTTAGAACCGCCTCGATGAGGCGGTTCAAGCGAGTACTCACAATCTATACTTTGAGCAGAAATAAGAAAAATATCACAATTTTTCATCTTACAAATTTCATTTTTCGGCGGTAAAGTTTACAATGTATTTGTATAGGCGTGTTTCCGTAATGTCAATACGTTTTTCGGGTCAAACTAATTAGCTTAAAGTTATTCTTTAACTGATTTGAACACGACGACTTGCCTTGTGGATGAGTTGGCGATTCTTGCTCGGATGCATCTCGTCGCCTGAAATAGAGATTCAAAATTGATAAAGAGAAACTAAATTACAGCGAGGAATATAACTTCAGAGATTGTAATTTGCTCAAACTGTCAAGGGATAAATTCTTTTCGTAAATAGTTCGATTCCTACTCTACTTGAGAGGGAACCTTGTTCATAAGTGTTTGGCAGAGACGAAATTTTGTAGGCGAGTCAAACAGAAGACAAAAACTAGCCATCCTTGCATATGTGTCAGAAAATATGTCGGGTGTATTTATGGCTGTACTCATAATGTTGTCTGCTTAGTATCACGCCGGCCCCCGCCCTTCGGGGCTTGAAGAAATAGAAAGGTTGCATGATGCTTCCACGCAGAGCTGAAACCGACCGCACACGGAGTGCTGGTAAACCTCTTAGAGGATCTAAGCCTGCCAAGGAAAAGCGGTGCGAGTCGGACCATCCAATGCTTAAAAACCCTATTGGGCTTGAGATGTCATTTCATCTCAATGTCGGGTAAAAGTCCCACAAAACTGGAAGCAACGTCTCCAAAATGACCTATACTGTGTTGACGGGGGCGTCAAAACTCAAATCAAACAAACAAAAAAGCTTAGTATCGCGAAAAAGTGTAGGAGACCAGTATTGTCTGATTCTAATACAAATGTGACGCGTACGTGTATACCACGCATTATTATTTGAGCCAGCGCATGACAAAACCTACAATAAGACATGTGCGCCCAGTGAAGACTCAGATCAGCCTGCGCATGCATATAGTCTAACCAGGGACTTCTCTCGTTGCATGGAGGAGCACTGGGCCCATAGCTATCCTTAGAGCGCACAACGAAGACTCTGATCGGACTACGCGGATGCGCAGGTTGATCTGAGTCTTCGTTGGGCGCACATGTCCTATTGTAGGCTTTGTCATGCGCTGGCTCATTTGTATCTATTGCCTCTACATCCTTCTAGCTTCTAGTTCTTCGACATCTTTACGTTTGAAATACATGCGGAAATTATACTTCAGGGGCTAGTTGGTCAAACCTAATGACGTCGTTAGTTAACGTATTGTTAAAACTTTGATCATTTACAGGTACGCTTGCGATTATCTTGTCAACGCACACTCACTTGTCTCGCGTTTGTAACTCGTGAGATACGCACGCGAAGTTCACGTGTTCCAACTGCGAATTACATTTTAGCTAATGAATTTTCTTTATGAAAAACGCGATACTGCGCATAAATCGCGATTTCCGATCAGCCAATCAGGCCTGCGTGTCGATAACGCAGATACAACCCCCTCTGCGTGTCCAAAGCAACCAATCAATACCGCGTAACTATTTCGGCATTATCTTTTCTTCCAATTTAGGTTGTTTAAGTTGTTTTTTTTTTAAATTAATATCTGATTACTTCCAAAACCAGAAACAGAATAAATTGAAACAGAGAAAATAAAGGTAAATGGACAAGACATTTATTCAGTTGCAGTAAAACTGTTTGCCTCGGGGTAAATGGTAAAATATAGGTACAGCATAGTGATTGAAGTTGACGAAGTTGACTGCCAAAATGCAGGATGTTTATTGATCAACAGTTTTATGACACCCAGGTGCACCTGGGAGCTATAAAGCTAGTTATTTAACCCATTGTATCCTAGTGGACTCTTCCATTGCTATATGTTGGACAATACCATTTTTGATATAAGGGGTGTCACGCCCATTTTACGTTTTCATTCAATTTTTGATTAAAAATTCTGTTAGCAAATAGTGCAGGCCCTGATCAGACGCCGCGTTCTGTGGCGCCTGATCTGGGCCTGCACTGTTCGCCAAGGTACCCATTTAGTGGTTTCCCGCATACAATGGGTTAAAATAAAACCTCATTATCATCACTTATTCAAGATGTCAAGACCAGAAATAAACATTTTTCATTCACTCACTCACTCACTCACTCACTCACAGAAGGGCTCATTTATTTATTTATTTATTTATTTATTTATTGTAATTTATTTATTTATTGCCTTTTTCTTAATTTATTTTCCATCTGGTCAACAAACCTATTAATGAACACCCTCTAAACCCCACTTTATTTAGAGAAAAGTTGGGTTTACGGGGTATTGAACACGGAAACACGTCCATGAACGAAAACCCGCCTATACAAATACAGTGTAAACTTTACCACCAGAAACACGAAAATTTTAAGATAAAAAATTGTGATAGTTTTCTTATTTCTGCTCAAAAAAAAAAAGATTGATGGTACTCGTTAGAACCACCTCGAGTGCGCAAAATAAAGATTGTTGGTACTCGTTAGAACCGCCTCATCGAGGCGGTTCTAACGAGTACCCACAATCTGTATTTAGAGCAGAAATAAGAAAAAAAGATATACCCCAGTAAACCCCAGTTTTTCTATATAAAGTTGGGGTTCAAGGGGTCAAAATTATATAGGAATGTTTGCGTGATGTTAGCCCCACTTTTATATCGCAAAACTGGGGCTTACAAGGGTATGTATAATTTTTCTTATTTTTGCTCAAAACATAGAGTCTTGATACTGGTTAGAGGCGGTTATAACGAGTACCCAAATATTTGTTTTGAGCATAGATATGAAAAATATAAGATTCTTGATCTGAAAATTTTCATTTTTTTTTTTTTTTTTTTTTTTTTTTTTATGATTTAAGAAATTTCAATATATCTGAATAGGCGTGCTTCTGTGATGCCCGTCCACGCGCATGATCTAAATGGTACTTTTCCAGTCGAGCTATGTATGCAGTCTGATGGAACATTCTGATGACAGCTGTTAATGTGATGCCAGCATATGCGAGTTGATTTCCATATTTATTCAGGTGCAATGTCCCAGATTTATAATGCATCGCAAAGCAAGGGTCGTTGAATCGATTCCCGGCTTCTCCAGACTTTCAAATGAGTATTTACACCGAGGTCCCGTCTCCATATGACCTCAGTTGCTGGTGGGACGTAAAAGTAACTCTCACACACGTAGTTTTATAGAAAGTGCAATCCAAAATGTAGGTGTGTTTGTGTATCCGAAGGAATCACAACTGATAAGACAGACCAATTTATATACTGTCATTAATTCACGAACGAATTAAAAAAAACAAAACAAAACAAAACAAAAAAAAAAACAAAAAACAAAAACAAAAAACATAAGGGTAAACATACAAGCAACGAGGATTTTGATTGGCCCGTGTTCTCTCGCAATCACTCGTTTTATCGTCACATACCTGTTTTATTCTCATTGGTTGAAATTCTCTCGCACAGAAACGCGTATAGAATTTACCTAACGCGCTTCGAATGATCACTTTTATTGGCTGATATTTAACGCGTTGAAATCGCGTATGAACGCG
The DNA here is from genome assembly GCA_963580285.1 of Lucinisca nassula. Taxonomy (NCBI): domain Eukaryota; kingdom Metazoa; phylum Mollusca; class Bivalvia; order Lucinida; family Lucinidae; genus Lucinisca; species Lucinisca nassula. Next base: position 64,024,130 of record OY757027.1, on the reverse strand, counting down.
ATGAACCGCGCATTGAAACGCGATAATTTCACACGCACGCAATGCGCGTGTGTCACGCGGACAATACGCGTAAATGGACAAGTTTATCGCAATCTTAACTGTAATATGGGAGATATGCTAATAATTTTGCTGAAAAAATGTGAGCAGCTTTTGCAAATGCAAAAGCTGCTCACGTTTTTTTAAGCAAAAGGACCAAAATTTTAGATATTGTACTTGCTAGAACACTTAACAAAATGACCACTTGAACAATTAACCCCGCCAATCTCTCTTTAAAATTTACGAGGATTCTCTTTTCATCGAAGTGTTACCATGATAATCTTAAAGTCGGGAGCCAGTTGTTCAAAGCATTGCTAGCTTAACGAGCTCGTTAGTGGTAAAATTCTTAACTGTTCTAGCAAGTACAATATCTGAAGGTCACGAAAAAGTAGCCCACTACCATCTACATACCATGTACTATCCACATACAAAGTTTCAAAAGTGTAACTTCAGTGGTTGCAGAGGAGATCCATTTACAAGAAACGTGACGGACGGACAGACGGACGGACGGACAGACAGACGGACAGAAGGACTGACGATCACTCAACTCTGGTACGAAAAAAAAATATACCCGATTTTTCTTCGAAAAAGCGGGACAGTATAAAAATATTGTGAACACTCTTGAGGCCACTGTTTGGTTCAATCATCATCAACATTGGTCAGAATGATTATATTGACAGTTTCTCGGTCATATTCGAATATGGGTCATGTCTGGTCAAAAAGTAGGTCAGTAGGTCAAATAATATACAAACCTTTTGAACATGCTATAGGCCACAGTGTTTGTCCAATTATCATCAAACTTGCTCGGAATGATCATCCTGATAATTTCGCGGTCATGTTAGAATAAGGGTCCTATCGGATCAAAACGTAGACCAGAAGGTCAAACATAGAAAAACGTTGTGAACACTCTAGAGCCCACAGTTTTAGTGAATCATCAAAAGTCTTGCTCAGAATGATCATCTTGACAATATCTCGGTCAAGTTCGAACCATCCACCCAAACACGCCTATATAGTTTTGACCCCCTCGAACCCCACTTTTATATAGTGAAACTGAGATTTACATGGGTAAACCTTATTTTTCTTATTTCTGCTTCAAACTATAGAGTGTGGGTACTCGTTAGAACCGCCTCGACTGTGAACACTCTTGATATGACTATTTTGGACCAATCACCATCAAACTGTTGAGCTAGGAAACATCCATTCGGATCAATTTGTTTGTGTTACTATGTTTGATATTGCACTGGAACTGAGGACGAGGGTTGAAATTTTATAAACTACGGAGTTGAAGTCCCCCCCCCCCCTCACCCCCAACCCCCCCCCCCCCCCCCCCCCCCCAAACACCACCACCGCCCCGGTAGTTCTTTTGCAGTGCATGTGTTAATTGGTTTGTGCCGTTGGTTCATAATTCGTCTATTTTTGTGTGTTCTTTCCAGAAGCGAATCTCAGAGGCCGGCGTATGTAGATTTAAAAACATTTTTCTCGATGGTACTATAATTCAAAGATGAAAATGCGTGTCGAGCCAGAATTTTATGCTCTTGACAGAACCTGTTTGATAAAATTCACCTTTGAAAAATAGACAGATATGAAACTTTGTATACATTTCTTTCCGATGAAATACCACACAAACACCATTCTCAGCAAAAAGTGTGTATAAAAATGTGGTAAACTTGAGAAAAATCTGGGTCGTTTCAGTGGGTTCAGAAAAGACAAAAATTAATATATTTAGCGATAAACTGGAAATTTTTCACCATAATCATTAAATCGGAAATTGAATAATCTGCAACTGAGTTAAATTTCAGGAACATCTATTTCTGACCATTTTTTTATTCCAAAAAAACTGAACTACTTCCGGTCGTTGAACAGGAACAAAAGCCAGCCAACATGGCTGTAAACACAGGAAAATAACGAAATGAAACGACTAACCCTGTAGTATTTCTCCAGCTACTGATTTGTTTACCTCGCCTGCAGTTCATCAGGTTTTGCCAGTAAATCCGAACTCCCGATGTTTACTTTATTTTTCCATTTGTGTCAAAAATAGCCTCTAAGATTCTGCCAATATACGCATCTTCCATGCCATAATAGGTATATTGCCAACAACAACAACAAAAACATATGACGTATACATTTGTACTGACGTCATATACGAAAAACCAATACTAACTTATTTGCCCATCTACTAATCAAGATCAAATAACAATGTAGACTAACACTGTAGACAGAATGAGCACCTTACCCTGTTAATTGCCAGTTCACGCGCAGCCTAAGTTTCAACTAGTCCCATCACGTTTGCTCAACGATGCTTAATTTTAGTTGTCACTACTGCTCAATCATGAGAGAGAGAGAGAGAGAGAGAGAGAGAGAGAGAGAGAGAGAGAGAGAGAGAGAGAGAGAGAGAGAAAGAGAGAGAGAGAGTTTGTTTGATTTGAGGTTTAACGTCCCCGTCAACAGTACTCAACGCTGTAAAGGTCATTTTGAGGGCGTTGCTTCCAATTTTGTGGGACTTTTACCCGGCATTGAGGTGAAATGACATCTCAAGCCCTGCCGCCCAATGAAACCATTAGGGTAAATAAGCATGTAAGGGCCGACTCGCACCGCTTTGCCTGGGAAGGCTTAAATCCTCTCAGCGGTTTATCAGTAATCATGTGCGGGTCGATTTCAGCTCTGCGTGGAAGCATCATGCAGCCCATCTATTTCTTCAAGCCCCGATTGGTGGGGGCAGAGAGAGAGAGAGAGAGAGAGAGAGAGAGAGAGAGAGAGAGAGAGAGAGAGAGAGAGAGAGCCAGCCAACAAATCATGTTGGGACATCACTGTCGGACCGACGTCGGCCCGCTGTTTTGTGTGTGTGTGTGTGTGTGTGTGTGTGTGTGTGTGTGTGTGTGTGTGTGTGTGTGTGTGTGTGTGTGTGTGTGTGTGTGAGAGAGAGAGAGAGAGAGAGAGAGAGAGAGAGAGAGAGAGAGAATAATTTGATTGCACTCTGACGTAAATAAAATGAAATAAAAAGAAAAAAATCCGCTCAACCGAGCCAGCAAAGCGTGCCGGGCCAACGTCTGGCCGACAGCGATACGACCTGGGCTAACTTACGTCGTATCGCTGTCGGTCCGACGTTGGCCTGTTTGTGCTAGCCGGGCACTATCCGCAAGAAAAAGATACCTGGGTCTCAAAGTAGAACCACAAAAGTCGCGCGGTGGAGGATGCTCCTAGAAAACCGACCGAAAGTGGATAATTTATTTTCATTCGCAGTTTTTTTTTTATTTTTTATTTATTTATTTTTTTTTTTTTACCCTGAGGCTCCCTATTAGTTTTTTGTGTGTTCGTGATGGGGTAATTTATCGGGCTTTGCCACAAAGTGCGATACAGGCTTGTTTGTAGAAACTATTTCTACAAACAAGCTGTAGCGCAATCCAGACAAGCTTTAGCGCAATGGAGAACCTTCCACACCCACCCCCCACCCCAACCCCCGAACCCCCACAATCTTTCATGCCCTGTGTCAAAACAATTGTATGATCGTAGGCGGTTTATTCTTTTCAGGCAGGTAATCTTTGGAAGACCGCAGCCGCCGCACCTTGAAATTAATGAATGTCATGTCATAATAAAACCCCCGTCTGAGTATAGGCTGAGAAAAAAAGTCCTGAGCGAGGATTTAGACGGTTTCGTCCTGTATTTGTTTAACGTCCCCCGTCAACACTGCATATGTAGGTCATTTTAGAGACGTTTCTTCCAATTTTGTGGGACTTTTACCCGACATTGAGATGAAATGGGCAAGCGTTAAGACGTCGCATCGTTGTCGGTCCGACGTTGTCCTGTATTTGTTTAACGTCCCCATCAACACCGCATGTGTGGGTCGTTTTAGAGACGTTGCTTCCAATTTTGTGCGACTTTTACCCGGCACTGAGATGAAATGGGCAAGCTTAGATCCTCGTAGCGGTTTACCAGTACTCGTGTGCGGTCGGCTTCAGCTCTGCGTGGAAGCATCATGCAGCCCATCTATTTCTTCAAGCCCCAACGGGCGGGGGCGGGCCTTTACTGAGCTGTTATAAATCTAAGGTTTCTAAAGAGTCTACTGTTCACACATATATATATATATATACGAATGCAAACAGTGTAGATCCAGATAAGAAACCGCAAAATAAATTATCTCAACCATAACGATTGTCATTCTATTAATGATTTACATCGACCAAAAACCCGATGGGTGAGTTCTATAGTCTCACAAAAACAGACCTATATAATTTTGACACCCTTTAAACGCCACTTTTAAGTGTAGTAAAACTG